>PVLA01000532.1:0-463271 GCA_004027455.1 Hydrochoerus hydrochaeris | reverse complement strand
AGCTAGAACATGACAAGAGAATCTACAGTTTAAGAATAAGAAATGTTAACAAAGAAGCAGAAATACATACAGGCAAATTACAAAGGCTGTTCACGGAAATAATTAAGGAAAACTTCCCAAGCATGGGAAAAGAAAATGACATTCAGTTGTGTGAGGCATACAGAACTCCAGCCACCTACAACCAAAACAGAGCTACACCCAGACATATAATAATCAAGATACCAGAAATTCAATATAAAAACAGAATATTAAAAACTGTCAGAGAAAAGAAACAGATTACCTATAAAGGTAAGCCCATCAGAACCATGGCTGACTTCTTGACACAGATCATCAGATTGAGAAGAGCTTGGAGCAAAGTATTCCAAGCCCTGAAAGAAAATAACCTCCAGCCCAGATTGATGTACCCTGCAAAACTGTCACTAGAAATTAATGGAGAAACAAGATGCTTCCATGACAAAGAGGAACTGGGGGAGTTTGTGACCACCAATCCAACCCTACAGAGAATACTGAAGGACATTCTAGAGAGAGAGAGAAAAAAAAAACCGGAATTTTAGGAACAGTGGCAGAAAGGCCTCAATGAGTGGCGCAGGAAGTAGAATGAAGGAGAAAACTAGACAAACAAAGGCAGAAAAATAGCATAGCAGAAATGAGGCAGAGAAGGATAACTAGAATATCTAACATAGATGGCCTTGATACACTATATTGTTAATAGTGAACCAGGATCTAAAACCCACATTACTCACACTACTCTGCTTAGATGAATTATATTCTGTTGCAGTCATTCTACCTGTGCTAGAGTTGAGGGCACAGACAGTAATCCTGAAAATAACGGTACAGTATGGTAATGATCCTTAATTTCCTAATAACTTAATCTAAAGCTCTGTAAAACCTACACTGTTTTACCATGACTGATCATAATCGAATCTGGTTTGTTGGATCGCTGTTTTGTATTGATAGATTTTATTCAAAGCTGTTATGATTGATAGTATCACGTCTGAGAGTATAGGCAACTGCACTTAAGATGACAAGATCCAGTAGAATATCCACTATGGTTTGATTATTACCTTTCCTTTGAAGTTTTATACTGTCTACAATGTTTTATTGTACTATTATTGTTATGTACTGCTATACTCAATTATACTGCTATATTCAATTATGCATGATGATATAGACATTCTATTGAAGATAATAAGAAACAACACATTAATCATTGTAGATCACCTTGTACTGTGGTTTTATACGACTTTTAGGTTTTATGTTTTTATAGGAATTTGTTTTGTTTTGTCTTGCTAAGTTTTGTTTTTCCTTCTAATATAGAAAGGATAGAAATACATGCAGAGATTCATGCATGTGTAGCTGTTTACACTCTCATTGAGTATCTACTTTGTATGCTTTAGTTTTGTAACTTGAACAACTATTTCTAAGAGGACATTATGTAATTTGTGAACTAGTGATTTCTTATTGTTTATCTTTTTTTTGAAATTCTGTATTTTCTCTACCCTTTACAGGCTTTTGTTTCTCTTTAAATAAATTAAAAAGAAAAAAACTTAAACTAGTCATTTTGTAGACCTCGGAAAATGTGGTGGTGGTGGGACTCTAGATTACCTGTGTTCATTATTGGTATGTTAACTCTTTGTGAAGATAAATAGAAATATCTTATTTTTCTCTCTCCCTAGACCAGAGGAGGAGTCTTCATCATCCTCCAGCGATGAAGATGATGATGACAGGAAACAGATTGATGAATTATTAGGCAAAGTTGTATGTGTAGATTATGTTAGTTTGGATAAAAAGAAAGCACTATGGTTTCCAGCATTGGTGAGTAGCCTCAGATTTAAGTTTAATTTTTAACTTAAAAATGTAAGTTTACAATGAAAAGATTTTCTTACTAGTTTTTTTCCTACATACAGAATGGGATTTTCTTTCTAGTGCCATAAAGTTCACACAAAGTTTACTTTGAGAATGGTCTTGAGTACAAAGTATTCTTGATAACCTTCAAGAAACAAAATATCCATACTTGCATATATCACTTGATTATTGTACTCTTTCAATTTTGGGTGGAAAATTCATAATGTATACTTGTTAAATTTAAGAGTGAAGTCTGGACTGCATTTATTCATTACTTTGATCTCTTCAATAAATTCATGTATTTACTTCATGTTTTCTCTTCCAAGTTTGCAACTCCTTTAAGTTCTAGGTTGCTTTTAGAACTTTTCTCAGCATTCTTTGTGTGATTGTGACAAGATACTTCAGTGTTTCATTATTGTCCCAAGTTGTATATAACTCTAACTGCAGTGGCAAGACTTTTGAACTTTTTCTGATTTGTTTTTGCTAACAAGTAGCCCCTTTGGCAAGTTGGAAGAGCCCTGTATAGGAGTCCATTTCCATATATATATTTTTTTAATTTTATAGAAAGAACAGGGACTGGTATCATTTGCAGACCTAATTATGCTGCCTTTCAACTAATCTTTTTTGGTAAACTGCAGAATCATTGGTAACTCTTAAAACAATGCAGGTTCAACTAGTGAGTAGTCATATGCTTTACTTAAGATTTTACTTTTGTGATAGTACATATATATTTCTTTCTGGATAAAGTATAACTGGATAAATTGAAAGTTTAAATTTCAGACAAGACTGAACAGCTCAGGATCTTTTTAAAATCAACTCAAAAGTTTTAAGTTTTTAAGTTTACATTAAAGTTTTAAGTAAAGTTTAAGTTTTTAAGTTTCTGTTTTGTTTTACGGTATTGAGGATTGACTCAGTTACATCCTTGGTCTTTAAAAATAATTACTTTTTATTATTATTAGAGATAAGATTTCCCTAAGTTGCCCAGTCTGGGCTTGAACTTGTGATCTTCTTGCCTCAGCCTTCCAGAATGTTGGGATGTTAGGTGTGTGCCACCATACTTGGATTAAACTCTGACCCTCAAAAAGTCTGTGTGTTTGCTTTATTGTGGTTCCTGATTTTTCCTGATGGCATTTTTTGTGTCAAGCAGTGGAAAACCCATCTTTTTCAGATAGATTGTTCTTATCTCTAGTTTCTAAATACTAATATGAAGATCCATTGATTAAATATACATGGCAGATACTGTTCTCCTGAATTCTAACAACTACTTTGTCCTCATATCAAAAGACAGAATGGATCAAAATCATTCCTTATTCTCATGTATTTTCACTTCCTTCTATTAATAATTAACCAAAGTCCCCTATAATTTATTTTCTTCTAATGGCATTGAATAAAACGTTTTGTTTCCTTGAGGATATTTAATACATGTTTGTTAAATATGATGGCACTTTTCAGGTACTAACCATTGTTCAAAGTGGTTTACAAGGATTGATCCATTAAATGAAATAGAGATTCTCTGTTCTTCTGGTTAAGTTGAAAACTTTTTTTAAAAAAAATTTGCTAACCTTTATTCTCATCCTCTTATTTTCCTTTTTCACTTACTACCACTTGCAAAAATTTGGACATGGTATTAAAATACAGGGTTTTATTTTTATGTGCATTTGTATGAGTATTTATTTTATGTATTTTGTATGTATGTATTTATTTTTGGTACCAAGAATTGAACTCAAGACCTTGCACTTGCCAAGAAGGCACTGTGCTGCTGAGGTAAATCCCTGGCTCTAAAAATTTATATCTATAATATATACAAACTCTTATATATTTATGGTTTTGATGAACTAAGCCAACCAACCATGATCTCAAGTGCTACTCAAAGGAAAAGGAATGAAATAATACATTGTGGAATAGAAACATCTTTTTGCTCTGTGTTGTCTGCTGTGATCTTTTTGTTGTCCTTTTCACTGAATGTGTTTTGTATTTTTTATCTTTAGTGTTTGATTCAGAGTTTGACACAATTGCTCAGTAAATTTCAGCTTATATAATGAAGAATAATAATGGCAACTTTTAATAAACACAAATGTAAATATCATGATACTTAATATATTTCTCCATCCATCATTTATTGGATATTGCCTGTTAATGCACAAAAGCTGTGCCATCATGTATGGTGAATTATCATTTAGTCCCATTTAGAGATAACTTGCCATATTTTGGGTTAATGAACAAGATGAAAAATTTGACAGTGTATATGTTCGGTTCTTTGTTCTTAAAGCACTAAGATGCTTTGTAAAAATTTCCTTTGAAAGTGTTTTTAAACACTAGTGTACTATTTTTTCAGACAGCAGAAGTAGTGTTGTTTAATCTGAATAGAGACTGGGAAATATTATCCCCACCCCTCTTTGAGGAAGGGTTACTGGAAATCAAACTGAGGTCATTACACTTGCCAGGCAGGCACTATGTCACTAAGTTATTCCTGGCCCACTCCCATTTTTAAGGGGAGGAAATTTTTGCTTCTGGCACTGTTTTCTTCACCAACCTCTCATCTTCTAACCATGTTTTGGTGATGTAATTTGACATTCAGAATATATGGCTCCACATTTTCTTTAGCATCTCTCTTTTGAAGTCTCAGTTGCAGAGATAACAAACTGAATTGCCTTGGGAATCTATAAATAACATACGTAAGTGAACAGGATAAAATACACAAATGGTTCCTGACATAATTCAAGAATGAATACTTTTTCCCATTGTCAGGAGTGACCAAAGCTATCATAGATGCAGTTTGAAAAACTTATGTCTCATTAGAGAAAAATTAGTGACTTTGGCTCATTTGCCACAAGTTTTTAGTACCCTGATATTTAGAACCTAGATTTATATCTTAGTGTCCAGATTTGGAATAGAAGCCTTATCTCTTATGTAGTATTATCCACAAGTGATGTCTGTTTATCATCATCTTCACTGTACATGCTCTGTATTCTTTATCCCCAGTGCTTAGATCAAGAAATGATATTTGAGCTCCAGACTTGTCTGTTTGGTATCTCTATTTAGATGTCCTTTAGCCAATCCCAAAACATAAGTTCTAACTTCTATTATCTCGTCCTTCATGCCCAAACTTAGCCTTTCTCATTGTTTTCCGTCATGTAAACGCATTTGTGCAAGAGAGATAACTGAGTGTTGTCTTCTCTTTCATCTTTATACTTTTGTAGCTATTTGTAATTGCCATTCTTTTGATTTACAATTGTCATCATTTTAAATCCAAGCCACTGTTTCTCACCCAGGTGACTGGAGTAGTGAAAGCTTTTAATTCTTGCCTTTCTACGAATTTAATAGATAAATGTGTTGTGGCATACTTAGCCTCAGACTATTAATGTCAAGATTTTAGTTTATCCTAAGAATTAACATGGCCTCCAGGACTTTGGAAGTATTGGACCTTCTCTTAGCCATGATGGAGCTCTGCTTGTTTGCTTTTTCCATCTAGAACTTGGTTCATAACTTCATCTAAGTCACAGCCATATTTCTGCTTTCAGAACCATGCTTTTGACTAGAGCTAAGGGGATATAGGTTAGCATATCAGTGTATAATTTACTTATGTATGGTGTGACATATGTATGCCTGTTTACCTGAAAACTAAAACTGCCTTTTAAACTGTAAGCTTTAGCTATTCTTAAAAAGAATTTTAAATAGTAGCTGCTTAATTAAATAAGACTCCCTTAATTATAATAGTTTCACACTTTTTTTAAAGGTGGTTTGTCCTGATTGTAGTGATGAGATTGCTGTGAAAAAAGACAACATTCTTGTTCGATCTTTCAAAGATGGCAAATTGTAAGTATTATTCATCTAGTTTGAAAAACTTCTCTATAAAGCCAGGCATGCTGGCATATTCCTGTAATCTTAGCACTTGGAAGGCTGAAGCAGGAGAACAGTTATGAGTTTGAGGCCAGCATGGGGTACGCAGTAAGTTCAAGGCCAGCATAGACTATATAGCAAAACCCTGTCTCAGGCAACAACAGAAAAAACTTCTCTATAAATGTATTTTCTTTTTTCAAATTACGATGTTACAGTGGTCAGTTATTTTGAATGATCTCAGATTTTTATTTTTCATCATGCAGAATGTTTTCATAGAAAATACCACATTCTCATTAAATGTAGTGTTCTGGAAGCATCTTTTCTTATTCATTGTTACCTTTCTAAACTGCACTGTCAGTCTTTTGTCAACATTTGCTTGTAGGATAAGTGATGATTTGTTAAGGCAAAGTGTATGTTTTTAGTACCTAATACTTTATTGATACTGACATTTTTTTCCCCCCATCTTTTTGAGACAGGGTCTCACTATGTAGGTCAAGATGGCCTTGAGCTTACTTTGTACCCCAGGCTAGTCTCAAACTCACAACAATCCTCTTGCCTCAGGGCCCCACCCCTCCCTGCTGGGACTACAGGTGTGCACCGCCCCGCCCGATAGATACTGACATTTCTTTAGGGTTTATTCTTGATGACTTTATTAATACTTTCTATTATTTTTCCTTATGTATAATGATTGTAATGATATTTACAGAGTATTTGACTTAACTGACAAAATGGGTTATTTTATGTTACATTTTAATTAATTTTTTATGTTGCATGCTTTTAGCACTGAGTTTAGAATTTGTATGGGTTTTTGTTTTTCTTAACAGTTACATGGTGGGGGCTGTTAGCTCAGCAGAGTAAGTGCCTGTTTGGCAAGCATAAGCTTGTGAGTTTGACCTTGGTAACCCCTCCCCCCCCACATACACAAAATAAGTTAAAGAATTATGTGGTTAGGGCCAGGGATTTAGCTCAATGACATCAGTGCCTACCTGGCAAGTGCCAGGTTGTGCGTTCAATCCCCAGTCCCCCGTCCCCCCTCCCCCCCCGCCCTCCACGCGCGCCAAAAATAAATTACGTGGTTACAGAGGCCAGATAGTTTTTATTGAGCCTTATTGGGTGCCAGTACCTGAAAGAGGCATGGTTTAAGATTGATGTGGATTTTCTAGTTTTGGAAAACGAGTTGTAAAAACAACCTATGGAACTAACTTTAATGACATTCAGATGATAAGAGGTATTTGTATGCTGAATTTGAATACTGGCTTGATAATACTGAAAAATTATTGTCGGAGTATGGCAGGTAGGGAGATGTGAATCAAAGGGTACAAACTTTTAGTCATGAGATGTGTGAGCTCTCAGGGTTTAATGTATAGGATAACTATAGTTCCTAATACTGTTAAATATTTGATATTTGCTGAAAGACTAGTCTCACGCAGGCTTACCTGTATCCCCAAAATGAGGTGCTAAATGTTAGTTAACTTCGTTGTGGTAATCACTTCACAGAATATATATCTAAAGAATCATCACATTGTACACTTTAAATATATACAATTTTATTTGTCAATTATACTTAAAACCGAAATAAATGATATATCTAATTTTTATATTTATGGTAATGATACACTTCCATTAAAAAGGATACATAGTGAAATACAATAAATAAAATTACATAAAATCTGGAGACTTTCAGAATAATAGGTGTGAGATAGGAAGCAGTAGGTGTTGACTGAAACAGTGACACTGAATTTATGATTTTTGTAGTTGGGCAATAGATATTGGAGTTATTAGACAATTGTTTCGTGTGTGTTTGAACTTTAATTTAAACATACCAGTCTGAAAAATGTATTTGGAATAGTATTTAGGCTTTTGTGGATCAGTGAACGTAAGCCAAATGGCATAGAACTTGAATAATGATTTAGTAGGTTTTTTTGTTTTGTTTTGTTTTGTTTTAAAAGACAGGGTCTTGCTATGCAGTTTGAGTTAGCCTTAAACATGCTATGGAGCTTAGGCTGCCCTCTGACTCAGATGATCTTCCTTTCAGATGAGCCTCCAGATTGCTGGGATTATAGGCTTGTACCACTATGCCTGGTTGATGATTTAGTAGTTGAAAATTTGAAAAACAATGTGATAGAACCTATCTGACTTACTTTCTTCTAACCTTCCTCATGGGCAGGACATTGCATACCAGGATTTAAATCTTTAAAATTTGCTTGTAAAAAAAAATTTTGCTTGTGAGACCAGAATTTAGTTTTAATAAATAGTTATTAAAAGAATGTTATAAACTAGTAAGTTTTCTTCCAGTTGTAAACTAAGTAAATTGTGCTTATCCAGTGATAATGGCAGATTTTTATTATTTTTTACTGAATGCATGCATTCTGTCATCCAAACATTCTTATTTAGCATTATTTTAAAATGCTATAAACAGTTTTCAGTTTTTTTAGGCAAAGCACTCTTTGATATTTGAAAAATCCTTTGTTTTTATAAGTTATCTCTTTAAGGCAACATCCTCCCATCAATGGTTACTTTTTTTTGCTACTAAGAATCGAACTCAGGGCCTTGTGCCTGCAAGGCAGGCGCTTATGCTGCTGAGCAATGTCCCCAGCCCCCTCAGTTACATGTTTTAACAGCCTACCTAGGACATTATTTAGGCTTTGCAACTCTTTGTGTAGTCACTGTCACTGTCTAGTCAATATTCTCATGTTTGCAGGACTCTTTAGTTTCTCATATTTTCTCTTATTAAATATTGTAGCACTTCAGTTCCAAGAAAAGATGTTCATGAAATTACTAGTGACACTGCACCAAAGCCTGATGCTATATTAAAACAAGGTAAGGGAAATCTTGGAGTAAGTTACAATTTAAAACCTGTTTTTTTTTTTTTTTTTTTAAACTTTTTCCTTTTCTTTTTTTCTGGTTCTGGGGATTGAACTCACGACCTCGTGCTTGCCAGGCAGCGCTTATGCTGCAGAGCTAAATCCCTGACCCCAAACTGATGTGTTTTTTGAAAATTAAATGTTCATTTGTTGATATAAAAACTTACTTATTTTTTTTATTTTTATTTTTACCAGCAAAGTCCTTAAAATTATATTGGTTCTGTATGATTTTACTACTTTTGAAATGCGTATGCCTTTTGTCATATAGGGCTTTATTTTTTTTCTTCTCTCTTTTAATTTATAATTAGGGACATTAATCTGGAAAAATGGGAAGGAATTAAACCACCAACTATTATGATAGTCTGGCTTTTGCCTAAAAAGTAAAACCTTAGTATTAAGGATTGGTAGAAAAAGGAATGAGTAGTTTTGATTTGTTATCTCTCACTAATGATTACATTCATGGCTATAAGGGATGTACATTATATATATGTTTATGATATTTCACTGGGGAATATACTATAATGCATTTGTTGCTTTGTTTTTGCCATGATAAATTATTTTTCTTTTGTCCTTACCAGTTAAACCTAATAATACACTATGTATACCACCACAAAATAATTAGAATTTATTTTATGATTTATTTGCATGTATTTTAAAAAGAGAACAATTATGTTTAGCTAATTTTAGTTGATGCTAATTGTTAACATAGTTTTAATTAATATTTAACCAAAAGCAGTGAGAACATATTTTTAGCAGACAAGCTTAATTTCTGTGTAAATAAGAAAACTGCTTCTTTACTCAGTATTTGTCTGAACCTTCAGTGGGTGGTAGTTTTACCATTTGTAAATTGGGTACTCAATGCATAGAATTGATAGCACTAAATGAATTGCTTAATGCACAAACAGCATAATGTATGGGATATTGTAAACAACCAGTGGCAGTGGTAGCAGACAGTAGTTTAATTTCTTTATCTTTTTTGGTGAATTTTTGATGTTATTTATTTTATTTCTGAGACAGTGTCTTGCTGATATATAGTTCAGGCTAACCTTGAACTTGTAGTGGTTCTTCCTCAGCTTTCTCAGTGCTGGAATAATAGGCGTGTTCCGCCTTGCCTGGTTTTTGTTTAATATTTTTAGGCAGTTCAGTTGTCTTAATCTCTCCAGTTCACATACTTATGGTCTGTTTCCAGCCTTTGATCAGGCACTTGAATTTCACAAAAGTAGAACTATTCCTGCTAATTGGAAGACTGAATTGAAAGAAGATAGCTCTAGCAGTGAGGCAGAGGAAGAGGAAGAGGAAGAAGATGATGAAAAAGAAAAGGAGGATAATAGCAGTGAAGAAGAGGTAAATAAAAACAGTTGATGTCTGTTAAAATTATAAATAACTATTTAGGGCATGGCATAAAGTCAGTAGTCATAAATATTTATATTATTATAAATATTTAAATACAAAATTATGTTTGATATACTTAAGTCGTTTATTTTCTTAAAATAGGAATATAGTATTGTGAAATTAAAAATATTGTTCAGTTATCCTGTTAATTCAAGAATGTTTCTTAATATTGTTTTTGGCTTATCACATTATTAAGTAATTGCCCATTTCTTAATATTATAAAGTACTTTTCACCATCTACACATGACAACTGTCATCTCATGACCTGTGTACATCTCTACAGTCATTGAAATTTTTGGAAAAGTATAAAGTATATCTTTCATCTAGTATTAAAAGAAAAACATCAAAAATAAAGATTAGTATTTCTTTGATTTAGAGAATTTGAAATGTCTAATATGAACAGTTAACATTTATGAAATTGTATGAATGAAGGTGCTAAAGCTTTGGATTTTGTTGTTAACTAGTGTTTAGGTCTGGCAGTTACAGGCACTCTTTAATGCAGAACGGCTTCATGACAGTTACTGAGCAGGATTATGGTGGGTGTTATTTTTGACCATGAAGTGAATTTCAGTGTGTTTAGAAAATTACATAATGTCTTTAAATATGTAATATTTTTGGCAGATCACAAAATTTTGCCACTTAATATAGAAAACTATTAGTGAAACATAATTGTTTAGAAAATAATGTGTTGGAATTTAGTGATCTATCACAGCAGGTAGTGTAAAAATTTTTAGTCTTTTCCCTGACTTATTTCTTGGTGTCAAAATGGTAAAGTCACATGATGATGTATACCTAAAATCCCAGCCTTCTCAGAAGTTGAGGCAGGAGGATCTCAAGGTCAAGCCCAGGCTGAGCAACTCAGTGATTTAGTGAGGGTCTGACTCAAAGTTAAAACAAAACATAGTGGACTGGGGATATTATTTCATGCAAAAGCCTGGATTCAGTATCCAGTATTGTAAAGAGAATAAATAAATAAATAAAAAATAAAAAGTTAAAAATGAGCAATCACTCCCTTATGTAAACCTGAGTTGACTGTAGTTCAGGCTAGCTTTGAATTCACTGTTTATCCTGTTACTACAGAAGTCAAGCTTGAAGTGGGGCGTGGTGGTACATGCCTGTAATCCCAGCGCTTGGGAAGCCGAGACAGAAAAATTGCTACAAGTGTGATGCCAGCCTGGGCTACATAGTGAGAGCCTGTCTCGAAAAACAAACAAATAGACAAAAAACCACAACCCAATTAAACAAACTTGAGCTTCTGTATAGAACCTTCTTTGTGATTTGCTCTCTGCCTCTTTATTTTTCCCATGACTTTTTTTGGTCTTTCTTTCCTGTTTGACATTCATGCTGTAGTAATGTCAAATTACATACCTGCCTGCCGCCAGCACATTTTGCCTTCACCAGTCTTGCTTCAGAATCCCGTCAGTCAGCCATCTGTGTAAATGTAAACCTCCTATGAACCATTTGCTCCTCTACCTCAGGAATGTTGGTTGCTGAATTGGGCATATTTTTGTCATGTGTTTACATGTATGTATACATATATTACATATATTTATTTAGATTTATTGTCTCCATTTTCTCACACTCATCTATAGCTGCTGTGAGGGAGTGTATATTCTACTCAGGGTGTCTGCCATAATGCATAACATAAAGAAGATTAGTAAATATTATCAAACCTTTTATTTCTAGAGTTGGGTTTAACAGGTGTTTTTATAAAAGCAAACTGATCTCCAGTTTCAGTGTTTTCTAAAGTTAAATACAGACTAGGTTTGGCAGTTTATTTAAGTCAAGTTTTGTACAGTGGAAACACTAGGATAATGTGTTAAGTAGATCTCTCTAGATTTGTATGTGTTTACCTCACAAAAACCCAGTATTTATGGACTGTATAAATTGAGTAGTATAGACTTACCATAAGCAAATTAATGATTTTATTTATTATTTTTTAGCTCAGCTACCAATTAGCAGCCTAATAGTTCATCAACATGTTTTTTAAGTTCTTATTTTAAAATTTGTCTTCTTTTACTATACTACTTTTAAAATAAAAGGACAAATTTCATTAGATCAGTAGCATTAGGGACATTATTTTCCAAATTGAAAAATGGCCTTATTTACTGAGAGTGTAAATTGAATTTCCTCTTACTATTAGAACTATATGTATTTTAGCCAGTGTAACCATAAAGCTTATCTATATATTTTAGGCCATTTTTTCTGCAGTTAACACTTAATCATGTTCTATAATGACAGGCTCCATAGCTTTTCTTTCTTCCCTTTTTTTTCTTTTGTTTTGGCACCTAGTATAGTGCCTACACTTAAAGGTGCTCATTAAATGTTTATTGAATGAATGAAAGTCATGAATCGGTGAGTTCCTCAGTCTTACCTACTACCCTGCTCCTTGCAGGTTGCCTCAGGACCAGCTCCCTACTGCCACAGCCCTTGGCCACAGCAGCAAGAAGCTAGTCCTTTCCTTGTAATTGATAATTCGGGGAACTCTTTTATTACTTGAAGATTTCCCTAAGTCTGAATCTTCAGGTATTGTAGATCAAGTTCGTTCCCCACTTACTGATCATATAAGCTTGAAGTACTATAAAGTGGGGCTGCCTATAATCAAGGATTCTTGTAGTTATAGCTAATGGGACTTGTACTTGTATAGTTCCTTGAGCATTAATAGACTGATGTCAGATAAACCCTGTGACCCTATTTAATATAAATAAGAGTAGGTCTTCTTTAGCCTGTGACCCTGATTTAAATAATCTGTCATAACAGTAAAAAGTTTATGAACAATCTTATGAGAATTTATGTTTAGAATTCTAACTTTTGAGATATCTTTTAGGACATATTCTTTTATATAACATAAAATATGTAGACTTAAATGGCGTTCAACAGCTTAATATGAAGAAATAATTTTATTTGGAATTATATCCTTGAAATATTTCAATGAATTATTAGTCTTTGCTGTTGGCAGGAAATCTGCTTGTATTACTAAAATGCTGAATTGAGGAAGTTAATTTTTATTTTGTGATTAAAATTAGGAAGAAATAGAACCATTTCCAGAAGAAAGGGAGAACTTCCTTCAGCAGTTGTACAAATTCATGGAAGATAGAGGTGAGTAGTTTTGTTTTTATTCATTTTTAAAATTTTAGATTTTAGTGAGATAATTTTTTAAAAATCAGAATTTAGCTCCTTAAGCTTTGTGTCACTGTAATTACGACTGTGTTTTTGACTACTGATACTAAAACATTTGGCAGAATACATGTCACATAGTAAAGTGAAGTTGTCGTTGTTTTGATAGCTATTATCCCTGAGAACACATAAATGTTTATCTTCTCAACCTTTCTCTGCCATGTAAAAGAGCTATTATACTATGAAAGAGTAGCAGAACAGGAATCCTAGTGTACCATCTTATTGGCACCTACACTAAACCCTTACTAAAATCTCCAAGGGTGTATAAAGGCAGGCAGAGACAGAGACTACACTCTTAATAATGGACCTGAAGTCTTTGTATGGCCCAGACACATAATATTAAGAGAATGAAACCATCCACAGAGATCCAGAAAGAAAGTGATGACTCATTTTATCGGATCCACCTAATATAAAATAAGTGCAAGTACTGAGAGAAGAGTGGATGTTAATCTTTTAAAATTTACAGTAATAATTTATACCTTCAGTTACTATTGCCTTTACTCTCTTGATCTAGTATATGAAGAGTATTTTTCTTCACTAGGAAGATGGCTAGAAAAAGGCAGAAAATGTTCCAGCTGGAAAGACAAATTAATGATTAAAATTTGGAAATACCACATTACTCTTGGAATTAATGTTCTCTGAATCCCTCATTGTAATGCAGATAAACATTTGGCTCCCTGTGTCTTCCTTTGTCCTACCACAGTATGGTCATTCTGTAATATCAAATGTTTTTTGATTCTTATATTACTTTGTGTGAATGGAGACTTTAGCTATAAAGTATATTCTTTCTTAGTCTTTTGTATAAGATACATGAAAAAATGAAAAATGATTAACATCTATTAGAGAACATATGATAAAACATAATTAAGGCACTCATGTTTTTTGGAACTGGGGTGTAGATTGCTGCCTATTTCTACCTTTTTAATATTCTCTGGCAATTATTCCACAACATTTTTTTTTTTTTTTTTGATACCGAGGATAAAACTCATGACCTGGCACTTGCCAGGGAGGCGCTTACACCACTGAGCTAAATCCCCAGACCTGTTTCTACCTTTTTAACTAGTCCTCTACTAACTTTTAGTAGTTCAATAATTTGCATTAGTGTCCTTGCCTTCATTTTACTGTGTCAAAACAAAACCTTAACTTTACTGTAGAGTCATTGTTTGGAGTAGTAGTGAATTATTGAAATATAAAGAAATCATAAAAATTATTGTTCTTGTGAATCACTTGCCCATGAAGTATTTCATTCAGTATTATTTTTTATTTCAACAATTTTTATTTCTCTAATTTTTAGAAAGTTTGTTTCTGTTGGCATTTTATTTTGTTTTACTTGGTAGTTACTCTTTCTCACCAGAGGAAAGAAGGTAGAGCAAAACATATAAGGTTTCAGAGATCTGGTATGCAAAAACATTAAAAAAGTGACATAGGCTTATATCATGACTTTAACGGAGGACCTTTCTCTCTCCTATATATAGCATTGTACATGTGTTTACTGGCATAATTTCCAGTCTTTGAGATTTTAGGTAAAAAATACAGTGTAGAGTGCTAATTTTTTTTTGGTATTTTCTTTAACAGGTACACCCATTAACAAGCGACCTGTACTTGGATATCGAAATTTGAATCTCTTTAAGTTATTCAGACTTGTACACAAACTTGGAGGATTTGATAACGTAAGTCTTACATTCTGAAATGAAACATCTTTTTCATTCAGCATATTGTTTTAGATATAGGCTGTCAGTAAAATTGTATATTAATAAAAATACAGTAATAAAAGGAAAAGAAAATGGAAAATACAGTTGAGAAACAGAGCTTTTCTCCTTGGATAAAATTTTAAATTTTACTTACAGATTTTTTTTTTTTTTTTTTTTACGATGAGCTTTCTAAAATAGTGTTAAGTTTATCAAATTTTCTTTGAAAGGCCTGTGCGTATCTGAGTCATAGTACAGTCACTCTGGTGAAAGTTCTTTCTCTTTGTTTCACTAGATTGTATGCTCCTTGAGTGTAGGGATCTGTTACAGTCTTAATGTCTTTCACAGTTCCTGATTAGATAGAAAATGTTCATTGAACTAATCTAAGAAAATAACATTACGCCTACCATGACGTATGATAGATACGATACATGAACATGCTGTGGAGTAAAATGTTTTACTAATTTAGTAGAACTGGTACAGTTTATTATTTTAAACATTTTATGGAAATATAAGTCATTTTGTCTGTTACAAAATTTGATTTAAGGACCTGGATATGTTTATATTAATTTAATTGGCTTTATTTAAAACTCAAATGATTCAGTATTATGTATTTAATTTTTTGAGATTTTGTGACTACTCAGTTTTTCAATTTTTTAACCCAATTTGTCAAGTTTGATAGTTTTCATTTCTTTGAGTCTTAACAACAAAAAACAATGAGCATATAATTATGTATTCTCTGTCAAAGTCTTATTATGCTTCCATCTTTTAATTTGAGAATTTTTATTTCATTTTGTCCATTAGATTGAAAGTGGAGCTGTTTGGAAACAAGTCTACCAGGACCTTGGGATCCCTGTCTTAAATTCAGCTGCAGGATATAATGTTAAATGTGCTTATAAAAAGTAAGTTAGTGTACTTGGTACAACCATGTATTACATTTTACCTGGAAAGCAGGGTAGAGTTTATTGTTGCAGGTTATTTTGTTGTCATCACAGAAGAAACAAGGAAATTTTACTAATCACTCTATAATAGCATTTTAAAATGTATTCTGTAGATACTAGACTTTTGACAAATGTTGTGAGTTTTTTATGGCCAAGAACATTTGTGAAGTACTCTATAGAGGTTAAAAAGCTAATATTATAGTCCGTCTTGATGGCACATGCCTATCTAGCCAGTGGGCTGAGGCAGGAGGACTGTAAATTAAAGTCCAGTGGGAGTAATTTAGTTGGACCCTGTCTGAAAAAAAGGCATAAGGTGTAACTCAGTGGTAGAGTGCGCTTGCCTAGCATGTGGGAGGCCATCAATTCAATTCTCAGCACCAATTAAAATAAATTAAATCAAATGAATCTAAATTTGAATCCTGTTTTGTGCCAATCATTAGTCATCCGTGCTCTGAGAATTTATTCTCCTAAACCTTAGTTTCTTTATTTTAAAAATGAGAATATTACTTATCCCTTAGGATTACTGTTTTTTTCCTCCTCTTTTCTTAATCTTCACTTTCTTTATTGTCATCGTCCTCCTTCTCCCCACAGTCTCTTTTTCTTGAGATAGGCTCTCACTGTGCAGTGCAGACTAGGATTACTGTGTTGATTTGTAAAGAGAGATACTCTTAAGGAGGCCGGGACTTTACATGTAAGAAGTGCGTAAGAATTAGATGCTAGCTAGTATTTCTAATAGTTACTTTTATTGTATTTAAGATTATCACTGGTTTTTGTTTTTGTTTTTTTTTAAACTCTTGGTATTGTTGCTGTACTAGGTTTTTTTTGTTTTTGTTTTTTTTTAAACTCTTGGTGTTGTTTGGAGTACTAGGGATTGAACTCAGCTTTGGATAGAGTTTAATGCTGTTTGTTTTTTATTTTGAGACAGAACTTTAAATTGCTAAATTACCCTGGGTGGGTTTGAGTTTGGCATCCTCCTGACTCAGCCTTCTAGATTGCTGGGATTATAGGTGTGTGGCACCAGGCCTGATTTTGGTAGGTGTTTTGTTTTGTTTTGTTTTTTTCTTTTAAGACAGGGTCCTGGTATGTAGCTGGCCTTGAACTCCAGGCAATCCTTCTGCCTGTACCTCCCAAGTGCTGAGAGGTACAGCACTACCACTCCCAGTTTTAATAGTTTTTTAGGGTATTTTTTTCTTTCACAAAATGTTCTATTTGGGTTGAAAAAAATTGAGAACTAAGTAGAATATATAAAAATTTTCCTATGGACTCTTATCGGAGAGCTTAAATAAATGGAGTACACATTTTAAAAGCTCTGTAGTGCTTTTTGAAATGGTTTTAACAAATGTAATTTTTCTGTTTACAGATACTTATATGGTTTTGAGGAGTATTGTACGTCAGCTAATATTGAATTTCAGATGGCATTGCCAGAGAAAGTTGGTAACAAGCCATGTAAGGAGTGTGAAAATGTAAGAGAAGTTAAGGAAGAAAATGAAATGGAGACTAAAGAAATAAAGATTGAAGAGGAGAAGAATATAATAGCAAAAGAAGAAAAGCCCTCTGAGGATGAACTTGAGAGGAAGGAAAATATTAAACCCTCTTTGGTAAATCAGATATTATTGGTTGTTTTTTGCTGCATTTGGTAAAGTCACCACATTTATCTATAATTCACAAATCTAACTTACCTTATAATATTACACTTCATTTGTAAATTTTCTGGTGTTTTGAATATTTTTGATAGTAATAAACAATATACCTCTTAGCTATTCTTGTCTGTTTTAAGAATCACATGAGTTTCTTAGATGACTTTTATCAGATTAGAATTGCTGTTAGCACCTATTGATAACAGTTTAAAATCATGAATTTAGGTAGAAAAATTTTACTTTTGTTGGTTTAGTTCCTCTGATCTTTTTCTAGGGAAGTAAAAGAAATTTATTAGAATCTGTACCTACACAGTCTGATCAGGAAAGAGAAGTTAACATTAAGGACCCAGAAGAAAATGAAATTCTGGAAGATGGAGATGATGGCACAACTAGGATAGATGAATCCCTCAGCATAAAGGTAGAAGCTGACGACGAAAAAGCAAAATCTGGGTAAGAAATTTGTTTTTGGTTATGATGCATTTTAACTAGATGAATTTTAATAATTTGTACTTTGTGTGTATCTATGTATAAATCTAAACTGGATTGAAAAAGTATAGAACAATAGTGCTTTGCATTTAAGAAAATAGTATTTGCCTCCTTCAGAGACCCTACTAACAAATGTGTAGAAAAAGATCATATTTTTGATCTACTCTTGCTCTCATCATGGAAATTTATACCTAGAATAAAGTACTTTTCTTGCATTAAGATCTCCTGAGTGATAGATAGTATAATCTTGGGAATATATTTTTCTCCAGTATTTTACAGATGGGACATTGGCTATTGACTCTGAGAGTATGTGTTTCTTAAGTAAGAGGATTAAAGACATACTAATAAGGTTTTTTGAAAAGGCAGAATTGTTGTGTTCTATATAGTAGTTATATTTATTTATTTTGACTATTTGGTAAGAGGAATTATTTAACAGTGTAAGCTTTACACTGCCAGTGGGCCCCTGCATTGATTTTGTTTTTTTAATTACTTGAAAGTTTATTGGTACATTTTAGATATACATAATGATCAGTTTCATTATAAGGAATTTGTACCCGTGCATGATATAAATTGATTATTCCCCTACCCTGTTCTCCTGCCCTCCCTTGAACCTACCTCTTCTGCTCTTTATTTACTAAGTCTCTCTTGGGCCTCTCAATTTTATATATAAACTTTCTTATTTTATTTCTGAGGTTTTAAAATCAGACATCTCCAGTGTTAGTGTTTCATTTTAAATAAGCACAGCCATTTTTGGTATCATTTTAACACTTTTTTGAAATCTGGCTATAGCATAGGAATAAGGAAGAAAAAAATTTTAAATAGATCCAGATTAATATACTAAGAAGTGTTTATTACATTTTGTTACATTTCTATGTCCATATATAAATACATATTTAAAGTACACCTTATTCCTAGTGGAGTCTCTGTCTTCTTTGTGACATGGAGGATTCAGCTGTTAAGAAATTTAGTAAAGATCCAACTTTTGCCCCAAATTTCTTGATAAGATGGACTTGTGAAATTTGCTGGTAATGAATATGTAAGAAAAAAATACTGGATTTAGTTGAATATAGTAAAAATGTTTATTACACCTTATCCTGTTTCTGCATTTATAAATGTGTATATGAGTTACTCCACATTTCTAACTGGATATTGTTTCAACTAAAAATTAAGGCAGAATTCAATATTTTACATCAAAATCTTAAATCTCTAGATGTTTCTTTGCAGAAGCACTTTGTAAGCATGTAAGGTTTTACTATTTGCTTTAATATTTCAGCTGTATGACTATGTACTGTGGATATTTACGAATACACTCATGGACTATAAAATGATGTTAAGATAACAATGGTCCTATAAGATTTTAATATAGCCTCATAAAATAGGCTATCCTATAATAATATGTTTAAATACAGTCAGTGATGTCTGCAGTGACAGAATTGCTTAGCGACACATTTCTTAGAATATATCCTTCTTGTTAAGTAATACATAAGTATATTTATATCACAAAAATATTTTTCCTTATATGAGTGCCTGCATTTGATATTCTTTAAAAGAATAATGTATAAAGAACCCTTCTACCCTGGGAGCATGTTCTAAAACCTCCAAGTGGATACCTGAAACCAGAGATAGTACTGAACTTACGTATGTATATATAGTCATGCGTCTGGTTCCCATGGTGTGTGTTCTGAGAAATGCACCTGTGATTTCATTGCTATTGGGAACATTACAGAGTGTGTTTCCCCAAACTGAAATTGCTGCAGCATTACTAGGTGATAATAATCTTACAGGATCACTGTTGTATGTATAGTCTGTTCACTAATATACCGGTATGATTGTACTGTGTGTGTGTGTGTGTGTGTGTGTGTGTGTGTGTGTTAATATGTGCTATAACCATGCCAGAGTTAGTTTTTTCTGCCTCATTTGTATCACATCCATTCATAAGTAAATTAAGGCTTACTTGAACACAAGTACTGTCACTGAAAAAGTCAATATGAAAACTGAGGTGGCAATTTAGTGACTGATAGGTGGGGCAGCATAGCATACATAGTGTGGATATTCTGGATGAAGAGAGAATTCACATCCAGAGCAAGGTGGATCAAAATGGTACACAGCTGCATCGCAACACCCACAGTGGCACATAGTTTAAAGTGTATGAATTGTTTATTGATGGAATTTTCCACTTAGCATTTTCTGAGTATTTTTGATCATCGGTGACTGAAACTAGGGAAAGCAAAACCACAGATGTGGGGACCTATTATATTTGATTTCTGAGTTTTATTAATTGTAGATGGAATTGTTACTGTAAAGAGTTAATATGTATGTGTTTTTCTACTACATCAAGTATCTTTTAAGAGTAATTAACTACAACCAATAACTTTTAGTGTCCTTTCTACCTAGTCTAGTTATGAGAGATTAAAGAAGTTAGTATATGTAAAATGCCTGGTTTAGTACCTAGCTTATAAATAGTTAGCAAAAGGAAGCTTTAAAGAAACTTGTCTTATTGGAGGAATTACCAATCTGAGAAAAATTGGCATTTGTCTATTTAGATGAATAAATCTCTTTTGGGGGACCACAATTGTTTTCCAAAAATGCTGGTCTTTAAAAGATAACTAACCTAAATACGTGTGTGTGTGCACGCGTGTGCATGCATTTATGTAATATATGTAACAGGTTAATTTTTAAATTCCCTATGTTGGTAATGTTTCGTATATTTTAGAGGATTTCTTTCTTGCTAGCCTGTGTTCCATTTGGTTTAGTTCATTACCTTTGGGGAAAAACATAGAGTAGCTTTCTTAGGCTAATTGCTAGCCATTATGTTGTTTGCTTTATACTTTAGTACATTGTTAAGGTTTTATTTTGTGTTTAATGTTTGACATTAAATGTATATTTTTACTCATTTGAATGCTTTGTTCTAGAGTATTTGGTTTTTAATTCTAGGTGAAATAGAAATTAACACTGGCTACTACGTAGTATGATTGTATGGTTTTGTTGGTATTTGTCAGCTATACTCAATACCTTATATAATGTAAGTTACAGGTTAGTGTTTGTTGTATTTTTAGACTATGGACTATTGTTGTAACTTTTTCTGACACAATGATTTTCAAGTGCATGATAAGTTTCTTTTATTATGGCCACCAGATAACACTTATTTTATTTCCTGATACGCAGTCTTAAGACTTGAATAAGTAGTATTGTTTCCAGGAAATTATTTAGCTGTTTGAATTTGCTATATGATGTTTAAAATTATCTGTAATAACCATTTATGGTAATCCCACACTCAAGATGTAAGGCAGGAGGATTTTGAGTTTGAGACCAACCTATAGTACACAGCAAGAACCTGTCGAAGAAAACCAAAATAAGTAAAAAAAATCTTGGAAATATGTATATGTTTTAAATAAGAGTTCATACATACTTTATCTGATTACAGCTGGCTGGATTCATTTGAGTTTTATTTGTTAAATACTCATTTGATTGTGATTTTTTAGGCATAGTTGTTGAGCATTTTCTAATCTTTATGATATATTTTAGACAGAAGTAATGCACTTAGGTATGTCTGAACTCAGACTTCTTTCACAAACCCTTTAGGATTCCTCCCAGCCTATATTCCCCACTATGCCAAAGAAGAAAGGGAGATGAAGCTTAATTGTACAGCTTATATAACTATAAGTTTTTGTTGCCTATGTAATTATGTAATTAGAAATGATTCATAAAATGTTATCACTGAAAAGGTACTGTTTTGTGATACTCATTTTTTACTTGTCACATGATGGGTACTTTTTGAGAGAAATGTAATAAATATAGAATATGGTGGAAGCAGATAACAGACGACATGTCTCAATTTCATATTGTTGAAATTTATTTTACATAAATGTAGTAATTTGAAGATTTATAATAGAAGATTTTCTCCAACTTAATATAAATTTGTGACTAAATCTAAGGGTGAATGCTCCATTTTACAAAGCACATAGTATTGAGAAAATCAAAGTCTTTGTAATGCTTCTTTTAGAAAAGCTTGTATTTTATTTAGTTTTGAAACTGGCTTCTCATATACTTATTTCTTTGGAGCTTTAAAGTTGCAGAAGAAAACTTTTAGCAAGTATAGTAAGAGAACAGAAATTATGACACTTAGAAGAATAGAAAAAGCAAAGTTGATGTGATATTAATGTGACATTAGAATATTCCTGTAAAACTTAAAATAATACTCAGTACAACATTTGAAAATGTGGATGGAACATGTTTTGCAGTTACTAAGACTAGCCATCTGCTAGTAAATATTTTTGTTCTGAATATCCTAAGAATGGAAATATTTGTTCAAGTATAATTTTTAGTCAGAAAATGGCAATGAAGTACAATGAATTTGTCAACTGAGATGTAAAACATTTTCATAATAAAACAGAAAATTGATACAGTCAATCTTACTAGTTTCTTGTGTGTTCAGCACTTCAGTTCTTCTGTTGGAAATATTCTTTTAACACACTTATTTTTAATCTTCATTTTTTTAAAAAATGTATCTTTCTGTAACCATGGTCATCTTACACAATTTTAGTTTTTACTCTTAAACTCAAAGCATTTGATACACATGGAACCTGCTGTTCCCGGAACAATCACAGCCACGATTTTTATCAGTGTATGTGGTTTGGAACTGAAAACCTTATGAAGTATCTTTTATTAACTCTGCAATTTTTTAAACCTTTCAAGAGATGAAACGAATAAAGATGAAGATGAAGATGATGAAGAAGCAGAAGAGGAGGAGGAGGAGGAAGATGAGGAAGAGGATGAAGATGATGATGAAAACAATGAAGAAGAGGAGTTTGAATGCTATCCTCCAGGCATGAAAGTCCAAGTGCGGTATGGACGAGGGAAAAATCAAAAAATGTATGAAGCTAGTATTAAAGATTCTGATGTCGAAGGTGGAGAGGTCCTTTACTTGGTGCATTACTGCGGATGGAATGTGAGGTAACTTGAGTTTTAGCTAGTGATTATTACCTAAAAATCACTTTTCAAATCCTTTTCTATTTTAAAACTTAAGTAATGAATTTTGGACTTGTTGGAATTCTAATTGAGAGTTAGTATAAATTTGCAGTGTTTGACATGTAAATACCTCACGTAGTGATTTCATACTGATAATTTTAGTACTTAAAAAACATCCTTAGTGTCTCAAAAACTGCTATACATAGTTGATTTTATGAAATACATTTATAATGAGAAAACACTGATGAAATGATAGATAAGTCTCTTAAATAGGTAAAATAGATTTTAACTTCTTGATGCCTATAGGCTGCTTTCTCTCTTCATTTTAAATCCAAATTGCTACCACAGCCTCTTCTTCATGTTCTTAGTGTGTGTGAGGCAAGGGAGTACTGGGGATTGAACCCAGGGCCTTATACACTGAGCTACATCCTCAGTCCTTTTCATTTTTTTATTTTTTATTTTTTTTGACAGAGGGACTGTAGTTGCCTGGGCTGGGCTTGAATTTGTGATCTTCTCTGTGTCCAAGAGCACTGAGGTTATGGGTGTGCCCTATCATGCCTGGCTTTTTTTGTGTTCTTGTCATCACATGTTTCTGTAATAGGCAGGAATTGAAAAGTTGCAGTTTATTAGATAATAATTATTTCAAGAAGATTCTGTCTCCTTTTAAACAACTATTGCATTTCAACCTTGTTCATAAGTCTTAGAAATTTATTTGTATATTTGAAACACTGTAGTTGAAAATTTAACTGAATAATATAAAATAAGCTACCTAACTAAAATGGAATGCCCCTGGTGATTGGTGCTGATCTGAGGAACTAAAAGATAAAACTGAGATTTGGTTGTAGGTTGTATTCAGTGGCTTGAGTGAGTTTTTCTTTTCTTACATAGATTTTCTTAGGTTTATTCAGAGAAATTTTGTATTTTGCTTTAATTGAGAATTGGCCAGTTGGTTTTAAGATCTTTTAACAGTAACTTAATTTTGAAATACTTGATTTGATTGTATATGAAATCTAGCCTATATAGAGTAGAGCCCTTGAAAATTTAACCATTTTGTATGTAGTTCATGGTGTGCCTAGTATCTTTTAAGGAGAAATAAGGTTCTCATATTCTGTAAATTGTGTTCTTGGGACTGGGGTTGTGACTTACACATTGTATGCATATGGCCCTGTTTCACTTTCCAGCACTGCTGTCCACACATTCACAGACACAAATGTACAAGTATTCTGTAGTTTGGGAAGTTACTAAGCAGATAGCTCAGATTGTTTCTTAGAAGTATATTTTGTTGTTCTATTTTAACAAAAAATCCTGGAAGCATGGTCTAATCTGTTTACCTTTCTTAGTTTGAGAAAAGTATACTTTTGTTTTAATCTGATGCTGAGAAGAAAACAGCAAATAATATTATGAAGGAGTGTTCAGGGTTCGTTTGGGACTCATTCTTTATTATTCCTAGCCCACAAATTAATAAAGATTTGGATTTTAAGAAGCTTAGATACGATAGTTGTCCTGAAATATAATCTTTTCCAGCTAGTACTTTTAACCCATTTATTCCAGAGATTGCAGTTTTTAAAAATTTTTTATATGAAATTGATATATATATTATCTAGAAAAATTCAAAGAACAAGAATTTTGAAGAGCAACAGTTATATTGTGTTCCAATATTGTGGGCATTCCAAAAACTGAACACTAGGCATTGAAAGGTCAACACCTCTGTACTCTGTCCTTTCAGCTGCTGTTTCTTATATTGCCTTTGTGGTATCTGATTTTCTTCACCCAAATGCCATGTTTAAAAGAAGATACCTGAGAGCTTTTATATTTATTTATTTATTTATTTATTTATTTATTTATTGAGGGCCAGGGATACTGCTCAGTGATACACTCTCTGCCTGACAAGTACGAGGTCCTGAATTCAATTCCTGGTACCCACCCCCCTCAAGCAAAATTTTAATGAATGTTGTAATTTTTTTTTTAAATACTACTAGAGTAAAAGACAAATCCATTTGTCCTCATCAAAATACTCCCCTTGCTTCTTATGCAATTACTTCATTATTCATTCTTGTCATTTTTTGAAGTAGTTCTGGAAGTCCTTTTTTTTTTGGTCTTTTTGAGACAGTCTTGCTATGCCATTCAGGCTGGTCTTGTTGCCCAGGCTAGTAGTCTCTTAACTCACAACAATTCTCCTGCCTCAGCCTCCCAAGTGCTAGGATTACAGGCGTGTGCCACTATGCCCGGCTTTCTGGAAGTCTTTTTATGTGAGTATTCTTAGTTGCACTCTTGTGGGTGCCTTGATGTCTTGAGTTGATCAAAAACATTTTTCTTTTGTTGTCATTTGGACAGCATCAGATTCAGTGAATAAGGTAGATGAGGACACAGTGAATTTTTTTTGTGTTTGTCTTTCCATTGGGTGGCACTTGTCAGCACCCTTCACCATGCTTTTGAACATATCTTATAAAGATGCCTGCCACAGAGATCTTCTAGAACTGTGTTGGGAATAATGAGATAAGAATTGAGGGGGGAGTATTTTTAGAGGAGTATCAAAAAGTGTCTACTGTAATTTTTAAGAATTTAAACATTGAGTGTGTATTTAATTTTTTTTATTTTTATTTTTTTTATTTTTTTGAGACAGGATCTGACTATGTAGTTCGGACTGGGCTGTTTACTGTATAGCCCAGGTGATTTCATCTCAGCTTCCTGATTGCTGGAATTAGAGATGTGTGCCACTGTGCCTTGCCTCAGTCTATATTTAATTATACCTTATAGATACTATAAGAATATTTTACTCACTTAGTTTGATTTTACTAAAAGATACTATTAAGTTGAAATGCAGAATTTACATCTGCTAAGGATAAAAATGGAAATGTAGAGCCGGGGATTTAGCTCAGTGGCATAAGCACCTGCTAGGAAATCTTAAGGATTGTGAGTCTGATCCCTAGTACCAAAAAAAAAAAAAAAAGTTTAAATGGAAATGTAGAATATGTTGGCTTAAAATTAGGGAGAAAAATCGAATCAGCAAAATTTAGTACAAATCTTTCAGTTCTCTTTTTGATTCTTCTCTCTTACATACAAGAGCAGGCTTTTTTTTTCCTTGTCCGTTATACAGTGCTTAAAATTCTCTGAAAAATGCATTGAATTTAGGTATTCTTCACTTCTCACTATAATCAAGGTTTGATTATTATTCTCTATTAGACTCATTAAAGCAAAAGAATCTTAGACATTCACAAAATATTTCACAATTAAAATACTACTTTCTTAAAAGATTAAAAGAAAGTCATTTTTAAGAGCAGTTGGGTTTCAGAGCCTAGAAGAAATATCTTATTAAAATTCATGGAGGAAGGAAGAGTAAGGAACAATTTTAAATTCAGGCATTCAGATTTGTAATAACATAGGAAAATGAGACCTAATTCAACAAGTAGTGTTTTGTGTTATTTCTGATATCGCTTAAGTGTACATATGCTAAGAATTTTCAAAAAAGGACAATGTCTTGAGGAAGATGTGGGGTGTTATCTCTACCCACTCCTATATCATAGAGAAAATAGTTGTACTTCGGCAACTATCCATTTAATTTTTTTAAGTTAACTTGACAGTGTCATTTTTCTTTACGATAATAACTAAAGAATTTACCTTTAAGTCAGTAAAAATTACGATTTTTGCTTCTCTATGTCTTAAACTGATCTAAAAAGGACTGTAGCAAATCATCAGTTCTAAAAAGATTTCCTTAGTATTTTGGAAATCTTCAGTGTAATTTCTGCATTTATACTGAAGAGATGTAAAACCAGAAGTGGAGATTTATGCATGGAGACTTATAAAAATAGTTTTATCTTGAGTGTCAGTCGTTTGTGACAAGAATAATCGAGTAAATTTTGTTTGCAGCTACTTATTTTGATTCTATGTGAAACTTTCAGCAAACAGATTTTTTTCTTCATGGAAGAATATCTTGGTTCCTTTTAGTGTTATAGTTCTTATTGATTTCTACATATCTGTTTGTTTCTAAAACACCAGATAGACCTTTAGTATCTTATGTTTCTATTGCACTGCTTAAAAATGTTTAGCTTTGTTATACAAAGGTTAGTATCTGAGGCAATTTACTTTTCACTACTACAACAAGGGAATAAAATAGTACTTTACATACTTACACCATATATGGTATAATATTCATTCAGTATTATTTTGATATGATGACCATATATACCAAAGACTATTGTTCAGTATAAAGTTCTGTATGTTACCAAACTGTAGAACACTTGGGATATTCTAGGTTATAGTTTTATATAAATTTTTAAAACTTCTTACGGTAACACTCAATTTTAAGAAAACGAGAATAAAGAGAAATAGATAAAATTCTCATCTGTGTTACAATGTATTGTCTTTCAGTTTTTAAGAAGCTATCTCCATACATTTTTAAAAATTACACCATGGGACTGACATAGCTGAGTACAGTGACACTCGCCTGTCATGTGCAAGGCTTAGTGTTGTAGTTCCAGCACTGTCCCTCTCCTAGTGTGCCCCTCTCTGCATATATATAGAGAGAATCATCAGTTAGTAATCTTTTTCATAGTAGATTTTATGTTTACATTGTTTTAACTTCTTAATGATACTATTGTATAAAAGTTATTACTATCATTATTGGTCCTTTTCACTGTCAGGACTTTAAGTCATGTCATAAATATGAGCTTGATATTAACCTGCCATAAAT
Organism: Hydrochoerus hydrochaeris; assembly: GCA_004027455.1. Taxonomy (NCBI): domain Eukaryota; kingdom Metazoa; phylum Chordata; class Mammalia; order Rodentia; family Hydrochaeridae; genus Hydrochoerus; species Hydrochoerus hydrochaeris. The sequence goes on along the minus strand of PVLA01000532.1, from coordinate 435,743 downwards.
TCCATAGAGTATGCAAAGTTGTCCTTGTTCCCTAACAACTGAATGTTACGGGGGGTACTGTATCTGGATTGCTTGGCATGAAATTTAAAATGCATTAATACTGATACAATTTTCTCTATTCTTTTTTAACTTGGCTTTTTGTAATCAATATGTCTGGGAATTTGGTGAGAGGTTTTTTCTATATTGAGGGTCACTCACTACATTAAAGGATGCCACGATATAAAAGAATAAAAAATAGACACTTTAAAATTTTAACACACATTTGTAATCCCAGCCCGTAGGAGATGGAGGCAGGAGGATCACTTAAATTCAAGATCAGGTTGAGCTACAAAGTGAGTTCAAGGCCAGCCTGAACTGCATAGCAAAATCCTGTCTCAAAAAGATACGAAAACCAAAACAAAACCAATAAAATTGTAAATGTATCCTCATGATGAATGTATTTGTTATGTACCACAAATATACACTAATAGAAAAAACTTAAAGTGTTAATTATATAGTTCTTAAATAAGACACAAGAATTCTGTTCCATATTAGAAATTACAGAAGACTGAAAATAAGATGAATCATGCTTAAGTGTTTTAAGAGCAGAATATATTTATTGAGAAAAAGAAAGCTTCTGTCTGAGAAAGAGACAGAAGGGGTCCCGAGTGGGTTGCCAAAGATTGTCATTTCTAGGGACTTTTGTAGAGTAAAACCACAAAGTGAGGCAGGTCTAAGGTGGGGAAAACATGGGCACTTGCAAGGTGGCCATAATGTTGGACAAAACTATGGTCACCAGTAAAATTAACTGCACAGGTAAAATTCATTAAATTGGGGGCTTCAGTATATTATTTTAAATGAAAAAGTATTAGATTTTAGAAATTTCTTATTTTCCAGGCATGTTGAATCATCTTTAGAGGGTTGACATGAGGGAGGGGGGAAAAAACCTAATAGAAGGCTTTCCCAAACAGGTTCAGTTCCACTTTTTGACAGCGTCATTTATATCCAACTTGATTCTTTATGTGGCAAAAAGAATTTGAACATCTATGTGCCAAATACTACAGATAGCCCTGAAGAAGCTAAGAAATGGTCACTTACAGAAGTATTCCTAGCTGAGATAAGGAAAGCACTCTAGGAGGACTTAAATTGATTTTTGTTCCCACACCTTCAGACCTTTCCTATTGCTTACTGTCCTAGGTCAATTGTTACTTCTTTAGCTTTCTGGTCTTTTGCTCTCCTGCTGCTCATAAGTACTCCCTGACAAAACCACAAGAACCCTGAACATTCCTCCTCCTTGTGAACAGCTGTCTGAACAGCTGATTTTGTTGGGAGAGGGCAAAGAAAGCCACTCTAAACTTCAAGCAAGTCCTTATTTCTCCCTATTCATTTTCTTTTTACTTGTCTACTTTGTCAGTAATGTTTCATACTGTTTGTTATCTTTTCACATCCCCAATGTGTCTTCCCCATCCTTTCTGCCGGTGACTTTGCTTTGTAGCTCCCCGAGAAATTAAAATGAGAGAATTTCCACAGATTTAAACTTATTAAAACCTACCTGCATCTGTGATTGCATAGTGTTCTCATCTCTAGCCATAGGTTAATAATCACTATCTAAATACCCTCTTTCACCCTCTTGCCTAATCAAAGACTGGGGTAATTTTGTTACTGTTTAGTCATTTCCACCCACCTGTAGATACACAGTTATTTCTCATTTCTCAAACAAAAACTTGTCTTTGTTTGTGTGTTTTGAGACAGTGTCTTGCTCTGTACTTCCAGCTGGGCTCAAATTCATGATACTCCTCCCTCACTCTCACAAGTGCTGGAATTACAGGCATGTCCCACCAACCTCAGTAAAGCATCTTGTTTTTCAGCCCAGCTGGTGTCCTAATGTGCCATTTTTTGGCTACATTTTTATCTACCAAAAAACTGTTTTGAAAGAGTTACCTGCAAGTTGCTACCCATTTTTTTGTCATTTCTGTGTAAACTCATTCTGATCAGGGTCCTCCCTACAGCATGTCTTCAAAATTTTGAGCACACCAGCACCATTGAAGCTAAATTCCACCCTCATATGTTGCCCTTTTGTCTTTCTTGTCTTACCATTGCCATTGCATCCAGTAGATCATTCTGTCCATGATACATTTTACTTGACAGTTATGGTAGCTACCAGCTGTTTTTACTATTCCATATACTTTTCTGCCTTTCTCAAAATGAAGCTATTCCTCATTTTAATTCTTTTAACTTTGTGTTCTCTCCCTTCTACTTATTCCCTTACATTTCCTTCTGATTTGCATGTACCTTTTAAAACTGTTTCTATTTTTTCCATTTCTGAATTACTTTTTTGATTGTAATTATTTCCTAAATTATTTATCTCAGCTGAAAGAATTTTATCTCCTGGAATACAACTTCTACTTAGGATTCTAGATAATTCTACCTTGCTAAACCCTTTTTGCCTTCTTTATTTATTGTTCAGACTTTGTGTTAGGACTACATTATATTATGCGAGTGCATTTAATTTTGAAACAAAACCATCCTATTCCATATTCTGCTAGTATCCCTTACTATGATTAGAAAAGCATGTACCTAGCATATGCAAGTACTAACCAAATGTTAGGCTGTATTGACTCTGACAACAGAATGGAAGTCACTGCTGCGTAAAAGTGAAGGACTAGGGGTTTAGGACAGAAGTGCTTGTCACCTCTCAGTGGAGCCTCTTACATCTCATTTCTATATGTAACCATGCTTACTTTCTGAGTGACTGTCATATCCTACACCCTTTTATGTATTAGGGCTCAAATTTGTCTACTTCTTTACCATGACTCCCCCCACCCCCATTCTGGGGGATGTAAAGTCATATCTCACTGTGATTCAATTTGCATTTCCCTAGTTACTAGAGATGGTGAATAGTTTTCACATGTTTATTAACCGTATGTATATCTTCTTTGAAAAGTAATGTCTCCTCAGGTTCTTGTCCATTTTTGTAAATGGTTGGTTATGTTGTTGCTGGGCTGGAGTAGCTCTTAATATATTCTGCATATTAATCTCATATCATGTAATTAGCATATATTTTCTGCATTCCATGGACTGTCTTTTCATTCTCTGAATGCTATCTTTTGGTGTACAAAGGTTTTCAATTTTGATAAAGTTCAGTTTATCTAATTTTTCAACCTTTGCTTTCAGTATTATATACAGGAAAACATTGTGAAATCCTATACTGTCAAATTTTTTTGTAGTTGTTGAATCTGTAGAACTAGGTCTGTAGATACATTCTGACTTAAGATTATCTATGATGTATAGCACTCAATCAAGCTCTATAATTTTTATAACTCTGTTAGCAACCAAAGTGGAGTTTTTGATGGAGACTAGAAAGAATTTTATTGGAACCAGTTTGTGACTTTTTTATTCTTTATATTTTTTTGTCCACCTGCTTATTTAATTAATTCTGGTGCTGGTGTTTAAACTCAGGAGGACATTCATGTTAAAACTATGTCCTCAGTCTGTTTTTTTGAGACAAGGTCTACCAAATCACTGAATTGCCAGGGGAGGCTCAAACAGTGATCTGACTGTCTCAGCCTCACAGGTTGCTGGGATTATAGGCATATGCCACTATGCCTGGCTATCCTACAATTTTAAGTTTCTTTGTTCTTTTATTTGCTAGACTATTCTGTCTTCACTTTTATTTTATTTCTATGTAATCTGATCCCTGCTATATGCTCATTGTGTATATCATTGGATTTAGGAGTATAATAAGGGTACAAAGTTACTTTACTCACACTTGGAAATTATTATGGTGAAGATAAAAGAAAGCATAGAATGCTGGAATATTGTTTTATTTCTGTAGTGTAGTAATTAAAGACCTATTGACAATAATGTCCATATATATTATATATATATATATATATATATATATATATATATATATATAATTTCTTTTAGAGGAGGGTGACTTTTGATTACAGAATACAAGTGAAAATAAACATTTTATTCATGAAAAAAGATTAATAATTCAGTATTTCTTTCACACAAATTAATTTTTACTTTCTTTGTGTATTCAGCTTAGAATGTTTATTAAATTTGGTTCTGTTCCATTCAGTAGTTTGTATAGATTGGGTGATATGTTTAATGTAGAATATAAACTTGAACATGTTCTATTAGACAGTTTTGGAGATTGGCAGTTGTTGCTTCAGTGTTTTTGTGTAAATGGACACAAATACTAATTCCTTAAACTTACCAAAAGTAAACTGGTGGGGTATTTTTAAAACCTAGTAGCCACATTAAATATAAAATCAGTTACCTCAGTTGTTAACCATTTGCCTTAGTCTTAGAAATTTGATAAATGATTTATGATATGTTTTTGTTAATTACATATTACATGCCTAAAGACTTATACTTCTTTTTCATCTTTGAGAGTTAATTTCTTTAGAAAAATCTATTGATAAAATTACTATACCGTTGTGTTGAGCTGCTTGTGGCAAATTTTAAGTATGGCTATGCTATAATATTCATGTTTCAACCATTTGCATTCTTAATTATCATGCATATCATTTTTGTCTCTGATAAGGGTTTCATAGTGTTATTCAGAGTGGACATATGAAATGTTAATAATATGCTTAGGAGGGCCAGGAATTTAGCTCAGTGGCATAAGCGCCTTTCTGGCAAGGGTGAGGTCGCGAGTTCGATCCCTGGTACCAAAACAAAGAAAAAAAATATGCTTACAGTTTAAAAAAAAAAAAAAAAATATATATATATATATATATATACACATACACACACACATACACACACATATACATAGTGCTTTCATTTTTGTTCATATTAGGTTAAAATATGTATGAGATGATTATATAAACTTTATAAATTAACTTAATACTGCTTCTAAAATTTATAGCTATTAATCCTACTTTTCATCATCATGTAATTTTTCTTTTGTCAAGCTGTTTTCATATTTTATTAAAGAAGAAAATTTCATTAAGGAAGTCTACATTTGCATTTTAGATGTGAGATATATAACAACTAGTTAATTTTATTACATACATTGTTTTTGTGTATAAAGGCAAAATACATATTGTTAATTTAAGGAATCTCTCCAATATAATAAACAAAATATAGATGATTGTGTTAATTAAGTTAATGATTATTTGATTTTATCTTATTAATCAATCTATAAGTGTATTTCCAGTAGTGGGTTGTAAAGTATTCTGTCAGTTTGGTTTTGCTATGAAATTATTTTAAGATATTTTTGTTCTGCATGTAATTTATTTTTTAAAAAGTTCTTTGAGACTATGCCTTTTGGATATAACGTGCTGATACCTTTTCTTTGTAAGTTGGGTTTGGGAAGAACTAAAGTCTAAATTGATGTGCATAGGAACCATTTTTGTTAGTTTATCTGGTTGACTAACGTTCTTGTGTTTTTATTGTTGCTAAAGGATTTCTTAGATGATTTTCTAGTGTAGCCAAACAAAAGTCATAAAGCTTTGTTTTTAGAACTCCTATTTTTCTCTGGTGAGAGCAAGTGTGCTGTGGTCTCTGAATGGTTTCTTATAGTTTTGTAACTTTTAAAATATTAAAAGAATTCAAATACCATAATTGCTTCTTTCAGAAGGTTTCAGGTTTGTATTGCTTTTGTAATCACTGTTTACCAGTGTCTCTTCTGTTAAATTGTATGCTCTTTGCCAGCAGGAGTGGTAACTTATGTTTGTTGCTGAATACCAGTGCCCAGTAAGAGCTTATTTCTTATGCATACGTCTATGTAATACTTAGTCTTCTGTAGTGCATAAGTCTATGTAATATTTAGTCTTGGAGTCTCCCATAGTTTTTGATCATCCGGTCTAGTTACTACTTTTTTTATAGGTTAGAAAGAATCCAAGATCTTTAGAAGTTAAATGAGTTGAATGGGCTCATTTAACTTATGTTGTTTCATAATGTTATTCATTTAACTTACTTATATGTTATTACATATTAACTTGTACTATGTTATTTCATCTCTGTTCCATTAATTGAATGTTAAATGACCTGAGTAAAAATATTCTCAGATCAGTTACTTTTGTGCCTTGAAAATGTTTTTCTGAATAGTTCAGGATAGTATATCAGTTAAGGTACTTTTGTAGGTTACATGTTACAACATTACATACAATGAATGTATTGATAACTGAATTGTAAAAGCACAGCTTTATCAGTCTTTTTTTGTTGTTGGCTTTTCTCTTTTTCTTTGTTTTGCATTGGTAGTGGTGCCACTCAACTAAGGCCTTTTGTTTGCCAAGCAGGCATTCTACATCTGAGCTGCACCTTCAACTCCACTAATTATAAAGTCATAATTTTCAAATTCTTTTATCTTTAATATTTGTTTGGATTTATTTATTTATTTATTTATTTTTGGTCCCGGGTATTGAACTTATGACCTCATGTTTGCCAAGCAGGCACTTAGGCCACTGAGCTAAACCCCCAGTCCCCTATTTTTTTTTAATGGAAGATTTTCTCTTTCACCTGTGCCTAGCAACGTAAATTTACTGTTGTTAGGAAGAGGCATGTTATTCTCTTCTGACATAATCTCTAAAGATAAAGTACAATTAAAAATAGGATAGCTTCTGTGAGTTTACTCTTCCTGGTTTTTCACACAGTCCTGTAAAACTGTTGCTGGAATCTACAGGTGGAGAGCAATTTTAATTTGTTTGTAGGCCAACCGCTGAAGTTAAATTTCTTTCCCAGTTTTTCTGTTACATTATGTTAAATGTAAAGCTGAAGGTAGCAGACCTGTTGTGCTTGGCAAGAAATCTAGTAGTTTCTCTGAAGAGCTGTCTTCATTAATTGGTATTATAATACTGGTGTCCTTCCTACTTAGTACAGAAACTTCATCAGGATGTGCATGTTGATGTCTTTTTTCTCTGTGTGATGCTCAAAACAGCATGAGTAATAATGGAAAGCCCTGTACAGAAATGACTAGTACAGATGCAAGAAGAAGAGTTGATCATGTTTGGCAGTGTCTTAAGAAAAGGACTAGAGACATTTTAAAACCAAAATGTTTGTTAATTCAGCTATTAAGCTTTGTGTATACATTAAAGAATGTGCACTTAAGAAGAAGCCAGGTATTGTGGTGCACTCACTATTCTGGGAGGCTGAATCCAGGAGTAGCATAAATTTGAGGCCAGCCTGGAAATTACCAAGACCTTGTCTGAACAAAACAAAACCAAAACAGATCAAAAAACCAAGAACAAATACTCTAAGCCTGAGTGTGGTGGTTGCAACTGTAATACCAGCCACTCAGGAGCCTTAGGCAAGAGGCTCTCAGGTTCAAAGCCAACCTGAGTAAAACCCTGTCTCATAATATAAGTTTGGGAATAAGCTCAGTAGACTGCTTGCTTAACAGGCATGAGACTCTGTTTTCAATACTGGGGGAACTTTCAGGGAAGAATAAACACTTTACTTTATATGGTACCACAAGGAAAAATCAAAATGGAGTGATCATTATATGATATTCTGTTTTGCTTTGTTTTGTTTGGTACTGGAGATGGGCTCACACTTGCCAGGCAGGTGCTTACTCCACTGAGCTAAATCCCAGGCCCCAATATTATATTTGTAAGCTACAACTTTATACACTTTGGATACTTCCTTTCTGGTACTGCATCACTCAAGCTAGGCAAGCACTCTACACTGCTCTTTCTTTGATAATTTTAGTAATCTGTAGGGAATGTTGATTTTTGGGGACACAATTTTCCCCTCACATATGTTTCTTTTTGTTCTTTGGAAGTATTCTATAATGAAAATAAATTTAAATTATGTATTAGATATTTACATAATATCTAATAATTAGATATATATTTAGTTATATGTCATTTTATCTTTGATCGTTTTTTATTTTCCTTGTAAAGTTGGTCAGGCAACTAACCACACTATTTAAAAGCTCATTGTGTTTTGGAATATATGTCTGCTAATATGTTTATATCCATTGTCTCAATCTTTTTTGTAAGGGGCTATAATTTTAAAAAAATTTTCTCAGCCAAAATTGTCATGTATTATTTTCACCTGTTCTTCCTTTTCATGTGTGCGGTTTAATGCTGCTTTTTGGTCCCTGGTCTGTTACTCACCATCATTCTGATTATTGCACTGTTTAATCATGCAGTTCATTTAGTATTCTCTAGTCTCCACCTAGTGCTTTTTGGAAAGCATATAATACTTGACTTGCAAACTAGGTTAAAACTGTTTACTTCTATTTTTGGAATATGTTAGTCTAAAATAAGTAGATTGATTTTTGAAGGCACATGCCACTTCTGAAACCTGTCTGTAACCTCTTAGTAACAATAACTACAACTATTTTTATTGCTTGCTTTTTTTTGTTTGTTTGAGACAAGGTCTCACTGTGTAGCCCAGACTGGCCTTGAACTCATGTATGTAACCCAAGCTGGCCCTAAACTTGCAGTGATCCTCCCGCCTCAGCCTCCTGAATGCTGGGAGTACAAGTGTGTGCCAACACACCTGGCTTAAAGTATTTTCTTTCATTTGTTCTCTTTTTCCAGTGCTGAGGCTCTGGAAAAAAAGCCTTATGTATGCTAGACAGGCACTCTACCATGCATCTGTTCCCATGTCACTGACTTTTTTTTAAAACATAATGCAATTTTTGGTATTGCTGAGAAAGGTAAAATATATCACAAATATGTAGGTCAGTATTAGTGTATCAGTGTAAGTACCACAAGGAGGAATAATATTTACTTTAAATCTTTGAAAGTACTATAATTTTCTTCTCAAAAAATCTCATGTGGTATGAAGTCTTACTTCAAAATTTTTAAATGCAGTCTTATTTTATACACAAGTAAACTCAGCCTGATATTGAAAATGGCTTGATTAAAGCCATATAACTACTAAGCAAAGATTATGTTAGAACTTTCCCAGTGTTCATTCCATTCCCGTGTCTGTCCTCTCTTCTCATCCTGTCCCTCAGCAACTTCTACTAGTTGAAACCTGGACATACATAATCTTAACATGGAGTTGAGTCCTCAGCTGTGCTGTAGCCAATGCAGTTTTTTTATACCAGCAGTACAATGCTTTGCCTGGGAGTTGCTCCAGATACTTTCTAGGACTGTGGTAGTTTATGAATATAATTTAGTATATGTACTGCCAAAGCGAGCACATATGAATATAATTTAATAGTCAAGTGATAACTCAGATAATTTATTCCTGATTTAGGACATTTGTTATTTTTTTAAATACCCCTATTAGAACATTTTATTTTAAAACCTTTTTTACATGTTGTTGAGTTAAACATGTCAATGAGTTTTTTGTTTTCCATAATAGACCTTCAGAATGCAAAAAGAATGACTTAGTGTTTGTTTCTTCTTTCTCAGATTGTACAGAAATAAACTGTCATTCTTGTTTGTAAACAGATAGCTTTACTATAGTCAATAGTAACTTGCACTATGTAAAATAATAAAAGATTATCAGTATTGGACTGAGTAGTCACTACAGCTTTGCTGATTCTCAACTGTATACACACAGGAAGGAAGCATTCAGAATATTGAAAACTTCATACCCTAATATTTTTCTAGCATTTTACAAGCAGCCATATTGTTTTCTGGGCAATTTTGTGTTGTCACAAATTTTAACATGAGGCTTTTCTATCATACAGTGATAAACTTACATGTAATATGTTACCTTAGCTTCTTGACAGGTCTAAAGATAAAATTGCTTGCTTTGTGCTTAAGAACAAAAACAAAGTGTGTAGAAAGTACTGTGATTGCTTTTAATGTTTGGTACAGATTTGGTTTCTCTTCCATAGAGCAGGGTAAGGAGTGAACCTCAACAAGTCAAGAGAGGTTGGCTTAGCCAGTAGAACTTCAGGAGATCATTTCAGCTTTCTCTTTGAGACTTGGTAGCTTATTCATCAAACGTGGAAATTGAACTAAGTGATCCCCAAGATCTTTTCCAGCTCGAAAATGTTATGACACCACATGTGGATTTCTCTTTAATGTGGCATAGCTTTATCTGTTGTATATGTTGTACATATTTCTATTTCCTTTAATTTTAGATATGATGAATGGATTAAAGCAGATAAAATAGTAAGACCTGCAGATAAAAATGTACCAAAGATAAAACATCGAAAGAAAATAAAGGTAAGTTGATTTTGGTATACACCATTAGATTTTAAAGAACTTTCACTCCAAAATGATCCCCTTACTGTTAGGGTCTTTTGAAATTTATCAAATGCTGGATTTTATTATGATTAATTTATCAGTTTATGGAAAACATTTTAGAAACATTGCTAAATGCCATGATGAATATAATCATTATATATTGCAAACATATACTAATTAAAATAATAAAAGCTGGGCATGGTGGTGCACACCTGTAATCCCAGCATTGAGTAGGCCAAGGCAAGAGGATCACCATGAGTTCAAGGCCAGCCAGAACAACAGAACCAAAACAAAAAACATTGCTAAACAATCTTTGATGCCTTTTTAGCCCCAGTGTTTTATAAAGCTACCCATCCAGATTGTACCTGTTCATTTCCATCTTTTTCTGTGCCTCTGGTCCTCAACTAAGAGCCATAAAACAGTGTGGCTAGGACACAGGAATTATTGTTCTAGATAGGAAACCTACTATAAAAGAAAAGGTGTCTGAAGGCAGAGGAGAGTCTGACAACTTTTTTTTTCTTTTTATCTGATGGCAGAGGCTTAAAATGCACTCCTAACTCTTTTTGGTGTCTTTTTTTAATACTTCATTATTTATAGTTGCACATAATAGTTCTGAATTTTAGTCTTCATATTCAACATGAAGTGTATTTACTTTCCTGCTTGCTAAATGATAACCTTATTAGTCCCAGATATTACAACTTTTCTCAATAGTGATGATTCTTTTTTCACTATGAAATTGTATGTGTGTGTGTGTGTTTATTGTCTTTTTGAGACAGGGTCTTGAGTCACAGTTTAGGCTAGCATTGAGCTCACTTTGTAGCCCAGATGGGTCTTCAACTCGCAACAATCCTCCTATCTCAGCCTCACAAGTGCTGGGATTATTTATAGGCGTGTGCCATCATGCTCGGCAATATCTACAAAACCAGTATCAACAAACTATCACTTCTTAAACTCCTTTATGTTTCATGCTTAGGCATCACTGGAAGATAATATAATTCATGCTATACTTACTGGAGGAATATTTTTTGTAGTGTTAAAAATATGCCCATGCCTTTTAAAAGCAAGTTTTACTGTACTACTGTTAAAATAGAGGACAGGTTAAGGATGTGAGAAGCAATATTAGAATATTTCTTATGTAAGTTTTTATAAATATTTGTCTCTGTTCCCTTCTTGATATACCTGTCCTGGCTTGTTAAAATTCCTAATCATAAGGAAAGAGGCATATGAATTTTCAAAAGGCTTCTGGGTGATATTTTCTGATACTGCATCTCCCTTCCTTACTGGGTCTCATTTTACTTGCAAGCTACTAGAATAATGGCTCCTTTGACAGCCACTAAAAGCCATCTTTATACTTGAACTTGAGTGGATTGTTTCTGTTGTCATCATGCATGGTAGATTTAGAACTCTGGGATAAAATAATGAAGTTGTGAGAAGGCTGGCAATAGCAGAAAAGTTAGAATACCAATAACCATTAACAGGCTGTGGAAGTCTCCCTGAACTTAGATGATCTGGTATATTCTGATGGTAAAGCCTACTTGTTCTAAGACAGTGGTTCCCACCTTGGAGCATATATCAGAATCATGTGGAGAACTCTTTAAAACTCAGATTGCATGGTCCCATGCTAAACTTTTTGGTGTAGTAGATCCTAAGGTTGGTTCCAGGAAAATTCTAATATCGCTGGACCAGGGACCATCTTGGAAAAACTTCTGTGCATCTAGAGTAATACTAGCTATATATCATCTTCAGGAGAGTTATGAATATAATCACTCAAATTGTGTAGTCTTGTCTTTATAATAGGACTTGAGAATTATTTATTGCTAACTCGTTCTTCAATCAGTAAATTCTTTTGAAACAAATTTTTGAGATTGTTTCCGAGATATATACTGGCCTTGGCATTGGTAAATAGAGAGTTTAAGTGAGTGTCACGAATCTTTTCTGAAATACTAAACTTTCAGTGAGCTAGGAAGGTGGTCCCTGACTTGATCTCATAAGAGATCCTTTTTTTGTTCAGTTTGTTCCAGCTGTTAGTTGAAAGAAGGTATGGAATATTGTTATTCCAGTTTATATTTATAATGAGTGTTAAATTTTAAGACAAGCAGGTTTAAATTGAGTTTTTTGTAAATATTTAATTTGAAATTACTGAATTTTGAAGAATTTGTAATATCAATTATTAGCAGTATATATATTTGCTGTTTTAAATTGCTATTTTAATTCCACTATTAAATTTCATTCTAAACACAAGAACTTTTTGCTTGTCCTATAGTATTTTCTTAATAACTAAAAAAAAATAACACTTTCATATTGCTAATGATTCAATAGTATATTCTGTGACTTAGAGCTAAAAATGGTATTAACATTGTTACAAATAAATACCTCATGATAAATTATGGCTAACATGAGCTACTTTTTCTTCTTTAACCCAGAATAAATTAGACAAAGAAAAAGACAAAGATGAAAAATACTCTCCCAAAAACTGTAAACTTCGGCGCTTGTCAAAACCACCATTTCAGACAAATCCATCTCCTGAGATGGTGTCCAAACTGGATCTTACTGATGCCAAGAACTCTGATACAGCTCATATTAAGTCCATAGAAATTACTTCCATCCTTAATGGACTTCAAGGTAAATATAACATTCTGTTGCCTATAAGTATTGGATTTTAGTTTCTGTAAGTTACAGGATTGTTAGAAGTTTAGTTAACAATGTAACATTCAACTTATAGCACTGTTACTGTACTTTTTTAGGCACCATGCTTTCTATTGCCATGGAAAGTATAGTTTGTTACACAGTTCAGACTATAAATCTATATTAACAGTTTTTTGTAAAAAAACACTAAACTTTGCTTGAGTATATATATTATCTTTATGATAGCATATGACTTAGTACTGTGTATGAAGTAGAATGGAATATGTATGAAGTAATACAAGCAGTGAGGACTGGTGAGAGATTTATTAAATCTTACAGGAAAGGAGGAATATTTGATCTGTGAATTAAATGAAAGAATCTATCTCCTTAAATTTTACATTGCTCATGACTTGGCTTTTGTGTTTTATTTTGAGTGTACTGACAATTGGTTTTTGTGCCTTGTTTTACATGGGTATTTATATGAATTCATTTTATAAACTATATGATACATAGCATTCTAAAATAGATTTTTGTCTACTAGTGTATCTTTCATGTAGCATAGTATATGCTTAAAGAAAAACAATATCCACAGTTGTGAATAAAGTAGGATTTACATAAAAATATTTGGAGCTGAGATTTAACCAGTGACCTCTGCACTGAACTACATCCCCAGATCTTTTTTTATTTTAAGACACAGTCTCACTAAGATGTCCAGGCTAGCTCTAACTTACAATCTTCCTGCCTGAGCCTTCCAGTGTTGGGATTATTGGTGTGCATCACCATGCCTGGCTTTATAGCTTTTCTTTTTTCAAGCACTTCAGTTATAGATATGTGTATTCCTAAAAATGACATTGTTAATCTTTTTTTTTTTTTTTTAACCAAGCACCAAGTATATTTGTAAGAAAGCCTAGATGAAGGCTCCCTGATAATGCTCTCTAAATAGAATCTCTAGGTTGTATTTTGATTTGGATTCGGCTTCTGTGAGAGTTTACAAAAGCACCTCTGTGGAATTCAGTGGGATAAGATTATATGTGAGTTCTGGGAAACAGAGGCTTATCACAGTTAGAATACCTGACATAGTTATAGTGGGTGACCATTGAAAATGTACTGTGGGAATAGCAGTTTGTGCTGCATTTTCTAGTTTGAAGATTAGATAAGAGATTTAGTTTTCAGAAGTAGATCAGAATTCTGCTGAATAAAATCATGTCAGTTGATCCAGGTAGAGATAACATAAGACATGGAAGGAAGAGTTGGAATATAATTAGCACTTAGACAAAACAAATTAAAGAATTAAACTAGGGCATTAACCTGCTTCAAAATTGTTCAATAACAGCAGGCAGCTTAATCAGAGACTTCTGTCTGACTGACTTTGGAAATAGCACTGTGCTAGTCTGAACTGGTTTTCTTTGCATCTGGTACATAGCTGTCTTCCTGAGGAAGGTAGATTCATTCTGTGGGTAGAGAGAGGAAAGAGGAGAGATATATAGATAGATTGATTGAATGGGTCAATGGATAGATCTATTCTAGGGCTCTCTTTAGTATGCTTGAAATTACTTGTTTTTGATGTCTCAGTCTTAATCCTATCTCAGTGTCATTTTGGTGGAGCAGTGTCATCAAAGTATAGAAGGAAGGTAAATTTTTAGACACTATAAATAATGTTATTTATTCTTCAGTTTATTCTGTTTAAAGCTCAATGTTATCTGCTGGTTTAACAGAATGCCATACTCTTATCCAAAATTCTTGAGGCTACGTGTAACTTCAGGGTGCTGACATCTGGTGAGATTCTTGTTATTGTGTTGTAACATGGCAAGGGCATCATGGGGTGAGTGAGCATTTGAGAGAATATGAGAGAGACAGATCATTTTTATAACAAATTTATGAAGCAACTAATCTAGGCCTGTGTTAATGACACTGATCTATTCTTAAGGGTAGGGTAGAGTCTGCATGACCTAATCATGTCTTAAAGGATCAACTTCCCATATTGTCACAGTGGCAATTAAATTTCTTGTATGAGTTTTAGAGAGGATATTTGCACCGTAACAATTGAGTTAGAAGTTCTCTTATTATCATTAATTGTTTTTTGCTACTAGTCTTGCTTCTGTGAAGTTTATAGAGCTCTTTAAATTCCTGAGTAACTTGTTTTATTGGCTTTGGATCCCCCACACCGTGGAATCGCAATTCTTTGTTTTTAATTTCCTAAAATTTCACAGTGAGATATGCCTTTTGTGTAGTGTTTTCATCCTTTGTAGTATATACTTAATAGGATCTTGTGTTTGTGTTCTAGGAAGTCTTTTAGAATGATTTTGTTTTCTTCTCTATGTTTTATTGATTTTTTTTATCATTTAATATTTTAATATTGTACCATTTTCAGGGTACTCCAGCTTTTCTTTTAAAAATGTTTTTACTTTTTACTGTAATTTTTTAAGTAAGTTCCTCTACTTCTGGTCCTTTTATTGACTATTTGACAGTTACAATGGTTGACTGATATAATGCTTAATTTCGTAATATTTAAAATCGGACCATTTTATCTTCTTACATGCTTT
This sequence comes from Hydrochoerus hydrochaeris, assembly GCA_004027455.1. NCBI lineage: Eukaryota > Metazoa > Chordata > Mammalia > Rodentia > Hydrochaeridae > Hydrochoerus > Hydrochoerus hydrochaeris. The sequence goes on along the minus strand of PVLA01000532.1, from coordinate 420,481 downwards.
TGTGTCATATTCTGGTAAATTCAGAAAAATATTTTTCTTTCACAAGCTGTTTTATTGAGGAATAATTTACATATTAAAGTGATATTGAGTTAACTACCATTTAACAATGATTTAACTACAACAGTGACATGGTAATAGAACTTTTCTGTCTTGGAATATCTTAATCTCTTTGAAACTTAACTTTCTTCATCAGTAAATGGGATAAAAGCTAGCACCATGGAGTGGCTTTTTTTTGGAGGGGTGTTTGAGACAGGATTTCACTATGCCATTCAGACTGGCCTTGAACTCACAGCAGTCCTCCTGCCTCAGCCTCCCAAGTGCTGTGATTGCAGGCATGCGCCACTATACTCAGCATCCCTGGGGTGACTTTTAATACAGGAGGTAATACATAAGGGACTGGACACATAGAAAAATTACATTTTTCTTCCCTCTTTTGTAGCTTCTGAAAGTTCTGCTGAAGATAGTGAGCAAGAAGATGAGAGAGGTGGTCAGACCATGGATAATAAGGATAAAGACGAATCTAAAATGTTAGATCATTTGACCCATACCAGAAATGAACTTATTTCAAAAGAAGAAGAGAACAGTTCATCTTTGCTAGAAGAAAACAAAGTTCACACAGATTTGGTAATATCCAAACCAATGTCAAAATCTCCAGAAAGTTTAAGAAAAGATATGGAAGGAATATCAGAAGATAGTGATTATGAAGAAGAAGATGAAGTCACAAAAAAGAGAAAAGATGTCAAGAAGGACACAACAGATAAATCTTCAAAGCCACAAATAAAACGTGGTAAAAGGAGGTATTGCAATACAGAAGAGTGTTTGAAAACTGGGTCACCTGGCAAAAAGGAAGAGAGAGCTAAAAACAAAGAATCACTTTGCTTGGAAAACAGCAGCAACAGCTCTTCAGATGAAGATGAAGAAGAAAAATCAAAAGCAAAGATGACACCAACCAAGAAATACAATGGTTTGGAGGAGAAGAGAAAATCACTTCGGACAACTGGTTTCTATTCAGGATTTTCAGAAGTTGCCGAAAAAAGGATAAAACTTTTAAATAATTCTGATGAAAGACTTCAGAACAGCAGGGCTAAAGATCGAAAAGATGTCTGGTCAAGTATTCAGGGACAGTGGCCTAAGAAAACCCTGAAGGAGCTTTTTTCAGATTCTGATACTGAGGCTGCAGCTTCCCCACCCCATCCTGCCCCTGAGGAGGGAGTGGCAGAGGAGTCACTGCGAACTGTGGCTGAAGAGGAGAGTTGTTGTCCCAGTGTTGAGCTAGAAAAACCACCACCAGTTAGTGTTGATAGTAAGCCCATTGAAGAAAAAACAGAGGTCAGTGAGAGAAAGACAGAATTTCCAAGTAGTGGCAGTAATTCAGTGCTAAATACACCTCCTACCACACCTGAGTCACCTTCATCAGTCACTGTAACGGAAGCCAGTCAACAACAGTCTTCTGTCACAGTGTCAGAACCCCTGCCTCCAAACCATGAAGAAGTTCGTAGTATCAAGAGTGAAACTGATAGCACAATTGAGGTGGATAGTGTTGCAGGAGAGCTCCAAGACCTCCAGTCTGAAGGAAATAGCTCACCAGCAGGTTTTGATGCCAGTGTGAGCTCCAGCAGTAGCAATCAACCAGAACCAGAACATCCTGAAAAAGGTGAGGAAGAAAATGTCTCTGTGACTTATTTTTGGATTTGCCTCTTACGGTCTCAGTCATTTAACAGTATATCTTGTAATGTGAAGCATAAGGGTTATATGACACAATAAAAGTGGAAGTTTGGAAGGTAACTTGAAAAATAATATCAGATGCATTTAAAAGCTTGAGAAAGCTTTAATGTCCTGTACCTGGAGCATCCATGACATTTCAGCAGGACCAGAGCACATACTTAGAAATTACACCTTAGACCCAAAGCCCAACCTGTTTGAAACTCATTATATATGCACTGGTTGACTATATGGCATAAGCAGCTTAAGTGTATTTCTGTAACATTGTTTTTGAAATTGTATTGTGCAGTTTCTCACAAACATTTTGATTTATTGACAGACCCCTCCACCCTTAACCAAATACTGTATGTAGGGGTTTGGAGCAACCACAACTGTCCAGGCACTGCTTTCCTCAGACAACCGTGTCAAACTGATTTTCAAGCCTGACTAACTTGTGTGAGTTTGTAAAGGAATTTGATGCTTTCTTAGATACATAGCTTCCAAACTAAAGGAATAAGGTATATGTTAATAGCCTGCAGTAATACTTTTTTCATTTTCCATGAAGAAAGTAAAGGTGACAATTCAGATTATAATTTACCAAAAGTATTATTGCCTTCTGATGATGCCAAGGCCATATACTGTCATTTTTCTTATAAACCACTTCCTCGGTTACTTTTAAATCAGTATACTGTAGGCTGACACTTGGCTTTGAAACACCCTTTTCCATTGTAAAGAGTGCTAAATAAAGAGAATATGAGGTACTCTGACTTAGAGTAAGAGAGGACCATCTGCCTTATCAAATTAAAGCACTATTCTATAGAAATTTTTCGAATTTGTAACTGTAGAAATAAATACTCCTGCACCTTTTTTTTTTTATACTGAGGATTAAATTCAAGGTCTTCACACTGAGCTACATCCTCAGCCCTCTTGTTTATGTTTTTGCTTTGGCTAGGATCAAGTAAATTTTTGTTTTGATACAGGATCTTGCTGAGTTGCCCATGCTAAGCTCAAATTTGTGATCCTCCTACCTTTGCCTCAACAGATTGCAGGGAATACAGATGTGTACTCTCATACCAGACTGTCTTATGCACCTGTTTATATGACCTCATTTTAATTAATTTCTACTAAGAATATTGGAGAATCCATATTAAAGTAAAAATGTAGCTTCTACTATATAGATTTAGTTTTTTCCTCTGAGGTTGCTTACATGAAGTTTTTTTTTTTTTTATTGAAACCTGGCAATTTTGAAGATTCTGTGTCACTTTCTTTGTGTTTCCTTTAAGTTCTTGTATTAAAACAAAAAATTACGAGTAAGGTGTGACCCATTAAAAACAAAAATAGGACGTTTTATGGAATAGTCCATCCCATTTTTAACCTAGTAAGCCATGTTACATACACTGATGATTCATTCTAACATTGGTAACAAGACCAATAATAATTTATATAATATGTTATCTGATACTAGAACAAATGGAGATTGCACTTTATTAGTATCTGGGAGGAAATGTTTATTGTGTAGTCTGACAAAATAAATTATATATATAATTAGATATAGAATCATAAGACTAAGGACCTCATAAATAGTACAGATAAATGCTACAGGGATCTTATGAAGATAGATCTTGCTTTAGTTGAAGAAAGAGTAACATTTATATATAATATTTTGGAGTAATTTCTCACCAAGAAGATGGAGTGTTTCTTAGGATTACCATGCTGGGTTTGTAAATGGTATATGTATTAACTAACCAGTGTCCTGGAGCCAGATTATTCTTGAAATACATATATAAAAACAAAAAATGTTTATTATTGCTAAAATTTATCAAATTACTATTACAGTATTTGAAAATTATATTCATTGACATTTCATCTTGTAACTAAACCTTAATTTGGTTTCACTGAACCCTAACAAATTTTAGTTATTTTTAGTGTGCAATGTATACTGGTTTTGAATTACTAGAGTCATAAATTCCCAATTTGTATTGACACCTCCTTTCATCATTTATTTGCATTTTCTAAGAAGGCTGCTGCATACTTTGTAAAACCTAAGTTTTATTATGTGCAAGTAACTCAGCTTCATCAATAATAGTGATTTAAAAATTTATAGTAATTTTTGTGATCATTTATAAATCTCATAAAGAATATCCAGTTTTTAAATTTTTTTCTAAAATGAGAAACTAACATTTGGACAATGTTTAATTTTATTTTGTGTTACTTAATTTCTTTTTCATTCTAGCCTCTACAGGTCAGAAAAGAGTGAAAGATACTCAGGGAGGTGGAAGCTCATCAAAAAAGCAGAAAAGAAGCCATAAAGCAACAGTGGTAAACAACAAAAAGAAGGGAAAAGGCAGTAAGTGTGAAATCTCTCTCTAATTTTTAAGATAGGAAAACTACAGTGTGTACATTTTTTGCTGTTAAGAAAAGAATATTGAAGATATGGGATAGTCCTACATTTGATTTCATCAATCACACAGAATTTTTCTGATTCTTAATAAATTTTAGAATGTATAGCTGTAGTACTGACTTCTGGTACACATTCAGGTAATCTTTTTGAAAACAGTAATCAGCATAATGTAAACATGTTGTTTATAGTATTGAGTGCTTTCCACTTGTTTTTCTATGTGTCACATATTGGTAGAAACTGTAGTTAAGCATTATTTTTATTATTAAAATGAATTTGATTGTTAGTAATTCTTCAAGGCAAAATCAGCTTGCATTTAATACAGTCAAGGTAGCCTTAGAGGAATAATTCCATGAATTCCAGTCTGTGACATTTGTCTTTGGCACCCCAAACCTTGTGATGTGAGAGAGAAGCTACAAACTCCTGCTTAGTGTGCTCCAACTAAAGACTTTAGCTGTGATAGTTCATCCATCTGCAGAGAATGTAATACTGAGGACTGCACATTTGATCTCTTCTTTTTGTAGACAACTAAGAAGCAGAAAATATGTAAAGAATTTTTTTTCAGGTGCCCCACACTGACCTCCTGCTGCTCTTCCAGGAGACTCCTGCCACCTCCACTGCCTGACCTTTGCTAGCAGCCGGCTTGGCTGCACTTCAGTGCAGAAAAGGGTTATTCGGCCAGCTCCCTGAGGTTCTGCTGAGCCCATATGACTTCCAGGCGGTGAATATGGCATCCCTTGGGGCCCAGAGTCTGAGGCAGCCCAGTGATAGAGTGGGGCTGAGCCTTGGGTGGCTTAGCTAAGAATTGTCAGGGGTTCCAGAGCAGCAATGGGAGTGTTGGGGGAGGGAGTTTTCATAAGATCTATAAAAGACTGCTGGAGCTTCTTTGTTCTCAAGACATCACAGTGGGAGGAGTTGGCTGTGTACTTTTACTGTTTGGAATACCTTTCAGGCTTTGAGAGCCAGTTTTGATTTTAAATGTGGTTTTTTTTTGTGGGGGGGGTATTTTTTTTTTAATGTGGCTGTTTTTAAATGAATCAATAAATATATGCCAGAATGGTCATCAGTTATTTGGTAAAACTGCTGGGCTTCTAGAACTTTTTTCTTATACTGTGGTGGTTTTCTCTTCAAGATTTTGCCATTTAAATGAAATTTCCTAAGAGGCTCACTTTCAGAGTCAGTAAATAACATTTGTAAACAGATATAGCCATTGATTGTGTTTGCCCATGTCAGTTACTGGGCTTCTGCCATGATAAATCAAAATGAGGTAGCCAGAATAATTTATTATAGTGAACTAATTCTGATGGAATTTAAAATAATACTTTATAGACCAGGGATTTAGCTCAGCAGCATAAATACCTGCCTGGCAAGTGTGAGGTCATAAGTTCAATCCCCATTACCAAAAAAATAAAATAAAATGCTTTATATCCAGCAAAAGGTAATTTGTATCAGTACTAATCCTGTCACTTAGTTTCATGGCAAACTTAAGGTTAATTAGCAAAGTCAGGTATAACATTTATTAAATTATGAATTCTTCATACATTACAGAATATATAATTTTATAAGGGAGAGACCAGTGGTATATTTTATCCTATAATCTACAACAGAAAGAAATTCAATTTTTTCCCCCAAGGAATTCTTTATTGAATATGGTGACTATGCATGATTATTAGTTTGTAGCTAAAAGAATTGGAAAGTATTACATGCATAGTGCCTAAACTGTCAAAATGAAGAAATTTCTACATGGAGTAAGTTTAAAAGATGCTATATTTTGTGTTTTACTCAATATAATAGAATAAAATTTCAGCCAATTTTTTTACAAAATTATTTTTACAAAAATACATTATTGGGGCTGGGGATTTAGCTCAGTGGCATAAGCGCCTGCCTTGCAAGCGCGTGGTTGTGAGTTCGATCCCTGGTACCGATAAAAAAAGAAAGAAAGAAAAATACATTATTGGCTATTCAGGTAAGAAAATTTTGTTTTTGCTTAAGCAAAGTACTTCTGCATTTATATATGATTTTCTTGCTCTTGTAGGCAGATTGTTTTACTATAGTTGTAAATTCAAATGCTTAATTTTAAATTGTCTATTAAAATCTGTAGTAGATTCAGTGTTAGCTTTTTATTAATGCCTTTTTTTTTTTTTTTTTTTTTTCCCCTTCAGCAAACAGTAGTGATAGTGAAGAACTTTCAGCTGGTGAAGGTGTAACTAAGACTCAGCCAGTCAAATCAGTCTCCATTGGGCTGAAGTCCCATAGTACCAAATCTCCTGCAAGGACACAGTCTCCAGGAAAATGTGGAAAGAATGGGGATAAAGATCCTGATCTCAAGGAGCCCAGTAACCGACTACCCAAAGTTTACAAATGGAGCTTTCAGATGTGTAAGTGACATAGATTGACAGTTAAGCAGTTGATACTTTATCTTCCTTTTGGTGCTCTAAAATGAACCTGGACCAATGCTAAGAGACAGTGGCCAGTTGCAGAGTATAGACGTTCTTTGGATATTGATCTGAATGTACAAATTGCTAACAGAAGAGATAGGCAGTTCAGGCCTATTGCATCACTATTATTTTCTTGGTGGTACTGAGAATCAAACACAGGGCCTTGTGTGTGCTGAGCAAATGATCCACCACTTATATCCCCAGTCCCATGACTAGATATTGTTGATACAATATTAGAAGTTTGTTTTACAATAATACAGTGTTGTACTGGGGATGTGGCTCAGTGATAGAGTACTTGCTAGCATGCACAAGTTCCTGGGTTCAATCTCCAGCACCACTAGGGAAGAAAAATAGTCAACCATAGTCTTGGGATGGAGAGTAGACTGAGGTATGAATGAGACACAATTTGGCATAGATCAATGATTATTCAAGCTGGATACATGGGTGTCACTTATTTTTCCCTGTATTTAAGTGCTGGGATTACTGTGCTTGGCAGTTTTTTTTAAAAGTGTTTCTCAAATGGTCAGGTATCTCAGGTATTATGGGAACATTTTAAAAGCTTTTAAAAATACTGTCAATTTAAAAGTTACACACATTTATAAAAAAATCTTTAACAGAAAAAAGGACAGAAGAGAAAAATTTATCCATAGTCACTCAAAAATATATACAGTATTAAAGCCTGGCAGCATGGCACCTTCCAGTAATCCTAGCACCTTCCAGTAATCCTGGCACCTTCCAGTAATCCTAGCACTTGGGAGGCCAAGGCAAGAAGTCTAGCCAGGTTAAGGTTAGACTGGGCTACATAGTACATTCAAGGGCAGTCTTGAGTTACATGGCAAAACCAAAACTTACCCTATACATACATATACAGACACTATTTTAATGTTTTGGTGTCTTCTGGTCTTGTTTGGAATTTTTTAAATGATACACTGATGATAATTTTTTAAATGATAATACTGATTATTTCATTTATATATATACACGCATTAGCTGTCAGTTTAAAGATATATGTGTATATATATAACTAGAAACCGCAGCATGCATATATATAGGTAGTAATTTTTTTGATTCTGCACATATTCAAATATTAGACATTTGTTATGATATGATAGGCTAGGCAAGAAAAATAACCTTAGGAAACAAATATTTAGCAGCATTTTTTAAAAGCTTACCTGCTTTTTCCCCCCCCAGTATCAGATTTACGACCTTGCACTCACCAGGCAGGCGCTATGGCACTGAGCTAAATCCCTGGCCCAGTTGATCTGCTTTAACCTTCTCCAATCACATTGTTTTCTTTTTCTTTTCCCTTTTTTTTTTTTTTTTGTATTTAAAAAGTCCTTTTCAAAATAATATTAATGAAAAATTTAAATCCACAGCGGACCTGGAAAACATGACAAGTGCTGAGCGCATCACAATTCTTCAAGAAAAACTGCAAGAAATCAGAAAACATTATCTGTCATTAAAATCTGAAGTAGCTTCCATTGATAGGAGGAGAAAGCGTTTAAAGAAGAAAGAGAGAGAAAGTAAGTATTTTTGCCTTACTTAACATAAATTTAGTATTACTCTATAGTTAATGAGGCTTATATATGTGTGCTTTTATGTAGGTACTTGAATTTTTTTTCTTTTTTTTTTTGAACCGGGGATCGAACTCATGACTGTACAAGGCAGGCACTTATGCTGCTGAGCTAAATCCCTGGCCCTAAGTAATTGAATTTTATCTGCTTAATTTTTCTCATCTATCACATTGTACTTTCCTTGGAGCTCACAGTCCCATCCCAGCCCCCTCCCCCCATTGATACCTATATAGTGAAAAGCATTATGAAGAAATTGAGGGATGTTAAGTATGTAATTTCGTCTTTGTTACTTTACATAAATTTTTGTTTATTTGTTTGTCTTTTTGAGACAAGGTCTTGCTATGCAGTTCATGCTGTCCTTGGACTCATTTCATAGTTTAGGCTGGTCTAGAACTTGCAATGATTCTCCTATCTCAGTCTCCTGAGTGCTGGGATTACAGGTGTACACCACCGTGCCCAGTTTTACAAAAATATTTTTAAATTGACAGCTAATTATAAATCTTTAAAGGAGTTAAAATGTAATGTGTCAGTGCATTTACACATCGTATAATGATCAACTCAAGATATTTAGGTTATCTATCTGAAACAATGACCATGTCTTAGTTATGAGTACTTTCAAAATCTTGTATTTTAGCTGTTTTGAATTATATATGATCCAGTATTGTTCACTATATCCTTTTGTGTCATAGTAAACTATAGCATATTCTTCCTGCCTGGTTGTAATGTTTAATCATTACTGATTTTTGCCTTGGCTCAGTTGTGGTAACACTGTTCTACTTTGTAATTCTGTGAGCTCACTTTAGACTTCTGTGCCTTGCATAATTAACATGATCTCTAGGTCCATCCTTGTTAAAAATAATAGCATTTCATCCTTTTTATGGCTGAAGAGTTCTGTTGTGTATATAACTTACTTTGTTCATCTGTTTGTTGGTAGACATGCTTAGGTTGATTTTATATCTTAGCTGTTGTGAACAGTGCTAGTAAATAGGAGTGCTGATGATATCTTTTCTGCATACTAATTCCATATCCTTAGGATATACATTCAGTAGTGGGATTGCTGGATCATGTATGTCTTACTTTTTTCTTATTGCTAAGGTAAATTACCCCACATCCAAAGTTAGAGGAACAAAGGTTTATTGTAGCTCAGTTTGTAGAGGTTTCAGTCCATAATCAGCTGGCTCCAAAGTACACTGGCATGGCAGAAGAGCACCACAGAGGACAAACAGTTGATGGTAGGCAGAAAGCAGCAAAGCAGTGAAGTAGCAAGCAGCAGGCAACAACCCATCTATTAGCAGCCCCTAATAGTCAATCCAGGCTACCTGCCCTTAGAGTGAGTAGGACTCACAACCAGGGTAAGGCACTCTTAATACTAGTATCAAACCATGAATCAGTCTCAGCATCACATACTTAATCCCAGCATGACATATCCTAGGTCCAATTACCTCTAAAAAGCTCCACCTAAGATCACATGAGGCTTTGGGAGTACATCTAGATATAAGCCGTAACAATGTAGTTATGTTTTTAACTTTGGAGGAACATTCATAGCATTATGCATAATGATATTACTAATTGACATTAACACTGTATTTACTTTTCACACTGGGTGGAGTACTTTCTATTACAATAGGCTGCTGTAACAAAATGCCAGACTAGGTAATTTGAAAAATCTCAACTTTATTTTCTCATAGCTCTAAAGACTAAAAGTCCAAGATTAAGGTGTCAGCAGGTTTGTTTTTTCCTGAGGCCTATCATGTTTATTCATAGATGGGTACTTTCTTGATATGTCCTTAGATGGCCTCTGTGTTTAGAGACATTTTCAATACCTCTTTGCATAAAAACACCAGTCTTAACCTTACAAGGATCTCCGGCTTAGCTGTCTCTGAATAGACATACATTAGCAGTGAGGGTTACAAGAGGAATATTTTAGGAGTGCATAAATGAGTTCATAACAAAAGTCCTGAGAAGAGAGAACAGCAAATATCTCTAAGCCAGAGTTCCTGAAATGTGGCACTATGGATATGTTCAGTCAGATAATTCTTTGCTGTGGAGGACTTCCTTGTGTATATTAGGAAGATTAAGAACATTGCTTGCTCCACTCCATTAGATTCCAGTAGCACTTCAGAGTGTGCCCATCAGAAATACCACACACTGTCATATAAACTCAGGGTGGTGATGGTAGTGGTGGTGGGGTAAAGTCACCCTAAATTAAGAACTATGAATGACTATAAGGTCAGAATGTACTTGGTGACATTCAGCTATTGTGTTGAAGTGGAAGAAAAACAAGTTAAGCAGAGGGCAGATCATATGGGGTCATGTAGGCCAAGAAGAGGAATTAAATTTTATTCTGTGTGAAATGGATGAGCATAAGGAAGTTTTAGGAAAAAGATGATTTTTTTTTTCCTCCTTACTACCAGAGATTGAATCCAAGGTCTTGCACTGAGGTACATACCCAATCCCTTTTCCAACTTATTATTTTGAGACAGGATTTTACAGTGTTGGTCAGGGCTGACCTCAAACTTGGGATCCTACTGTTTTTTAAGTAGCTGAGATTATAGCATCCAGCTGACATGATCTGTTTTTAAGTATTACTGTCTTCTACAAGTGGACTCTACATAGATCAGTGGTAAAACTTTGTTACTGATACAGGTTATTACAGTAGTTCACATAGGAGCTTATAGTGAATTGGAGCAGGATGATTAAAGTAAAGATGAAGAGTATTAATGTTAATAGCTTTGCTTATGGGTTAGATGTGGTAGATGAAGGAAAAAAATTGTAGTTGTGACTGGAACAACTTGACATGTTATATCATTTTTGGAAAAGGGGCAGACCAAGAAGAGACAAAAGTGCAGAATTTGGAAGTACAACAGGAACAAAATGTTGTGTGTTACCTATTTTAAGTTCTCAAATGCCTGTACACATCTAAGTGGAAATGTGAAATAGAGAGTCTGACATGTAAGTTTTTAACTCCAAAGTCAGCACTAGCAATATAATTTTAAATCATTGGCATCTCTATAATACATGAGTTATTAAAATGGTTTTCAAAACCTCAATATTTGAGTAGATCTAGGAAAGAAATATGGATACAAATACGGGGCAAGCCAGGTTTTAAATGAAAAAAAGAAATGGGGCCGAAGCCAGGTGCAGTGATGCATACCTGTCATTGCAGCTCTTTGGGAGACTGAGTCAAGATCACAAGTTTGAGTCCCACCAAGGAAACTTAGTGATTAAGCAAGACTCTAACTCAAAACAAGGAAAAAATGGCTAGAGATGCATCTCAGTGCAGAGCCCCAGGGTTCAATTCCCACTGTCAATTAAAAAAAAAAATACAGCTGAGAAGATAAAACATGAAGATTTGAGAAGGGTTAGCCAGCCTTCCACTGGATAAAGAAGAAAAAAGAAAGCCAGGAGACAATGACCATGAAAAGAAAGTGTTTGCCAGTGAGTCAAATGGTGAGCTCTGTGAAAAGCTGTGGATAGGAAATGGTGAATGACTTGACAGTGTAGGAAATATGAACTTTTCAAGAAGTTTTCCTTTGAGCCGTGGCCAGAAGCTTTGTTGAAGCTGGTTAGGATTCAGGTAAGGTAAGAAGCAGATATATGCCTAGGGAAATACTAAGTTTTGGTATGGATGGGCACAGAGAAATGGGACTACAGATGTGAGAGAAGAGTCCAGTAAGTTCCCAATTTACAAGAATTACTCATAAGCTGGATTCAGTCATATGCCGACAAAGTGAGTCTTACACAGTACACTTGTGGAAGTTTACAACTCAGAAGTTTGTAAGTTGGGGACTTACTGTATCATGCTTGTTCTTTGTGTGTGTGTGTGTGTGTGTGTGTGTGTGTGTGTGTGTGTGTGTGTGTGTGGTATTGGGGACTGATCTCAGCACTTTTAGTACTAAGCTACATTTCCAACCGTTTTTTATTTTGAGACAGTGTCTAAGTCCCTGAGTTGTCCAGATTGGGCTCAAACTTGTAGTCCTCCTTCCTCAGTCTCCCAGTGTGCTAGAATTATAGATGACATAGTGTTACACATTATAAGCTTATGACTTTGCCTTACTGTCTCTTGTCCTTTGCCATTGTTGCTGCCCTCTGAAGCACCTTCATTATTTCCTGTTTTTTAAAAGGAGTGTTTTCTGCTTTTCTGTCATGATAACTTCCCACCTTAAATGTCTTAGGTTTTTATTTCTGGAGTAGGTGAAAATCTATGAGTTACAGAGTATTTGAAGAAAAATTAAATATGAATGCAGAGTATACACAAGAGCATTCTGTCAAATGAAGGGAATCTGAGTTTTATATACAGTGGTAACTTGATTACAGTTTGGTGTGTAAACAAAAGCATTTGACTAAATTTTGTTTTTGTTTACAAATTATGCATTGAGTGACAAACATGGCCATGACCATTTTTTCCAAAATTGTGGAATAAGTTAAGTCCATGAACCTAGGATTTGATATGGTAAAACAATTTTAGAATAATGAAAAATCAATTATAGTTAACTATTTAATTGGTTTTTTTTATAGCATGTCATTCCTATGTAAACAAAGAGTTCTTATTAATTGAAGTTTTTTTGTGTAAAAAGACATGGATCCAGAAATGGCTCCTTCAAAACAGTGTTCTCTAGGTTTGGTCAATCATTGTGAAACAATCTGTTAAAATAAACTGTTTTTAAAAGGCAGGAGGCCAAGTGCTATGGTGTGCACCTGTAATTCCAGAACTCTGGGAAGATGAGGCAGAAAGATTGAAAGTTCAGTCTCAGCCTGGCCAGTTTAACAATTTAGCAAGACCTTGACCTAAAATAATTGGGAATGTAGCTCACTGGGAAAGCCTGTGTGTCTGGTGGGGTGGGGGTGGGGGCGGGGATGGGATGAACAGACACTGCATCCACTCCTGATTTTAAAGGCATTATTACATCTACAGATTTTCAGTTTGCTTATCATACCTGAAGATTCTAGTGATAAATTCCTCTAGAACAGGGGATGTAGATATTTTCTGTAGAGAGACAGTAAATGTGAGAGTCACTGGGTCTATGTAGAAACTACTTAGCTCTGTTGCTGATTGAAATCTCTCATGACGCATAAACTAATGGGTATGGCTATGTTCTGGGTACAATTTTCATGTGACCATGGAACAGTAACTTTCCACATTTTTTTTCAACAGTGGAGGCGCCCTGCTCTTTGGCAAATGTAGCCTCTTTTTCTTTTTTAAAGCAGTCCTGGGGACTCAATCTAGGAACAAGATCAGAGTGGTAATGTCCATAAGCCTCAATCCAGGGAGCACTGAGCTATATGCATCCCCTGCCCTTTTATGCATATATGTATGTAGTTTATATATGAGATAGGGTCTCATTAAATTGCCAATGCTGACTTTGAACTAGATCCTGCTGCCTCAGCCTTTCGTGCAGCTGTGGTACAGATACGCACCACCATGCCTGGTTAACCTATTCTTATAACCATTTAACTTTATGAGAAAATTCCAAGTGCAAAAAGATGGAGGAACTAGAAGGGGAGAAAATATTTTGGGGGTAAATTCAAAGCTTTTCCTGTTTAATTCAAAGCTCTTTTTGCAGAAAGTGTATCCTATATTTTATTTCCTTGCTTACTGATTGGACCCACAATTTTTCCCCTCTTTGATCTATACAGGAGCCATTGTTGGCTCATCCTTTTTCATTATTTCTTCCCTGTGTGAGGACCATATAGCTGCTGGAAGGACAACTAGGTTTTTTTTCTTTACATTGTGGTACAGAGAGAATTGACTGTTCTTTAGGCTAACCAGCTTTGGAGGATACAATAGAATTTTAGTTTATGTTGTTAGATATACTATATTAAGCTTTGATATGGTCTCTTTTCTTTAGGTGCTGCTACATCCTCCTCCTCCTCCTCCTCACCTTCATCCAGTTCTATAACAGCTGCTGTTATGTTAACGTTAGCTGAACCATCAATGTCCAGTGCATCACAAAATGGAATGTCAGTTGAGTGCAGGTGACAGCAGGACTTGCTAATGCACTTTGCACTTAATGGCTATTGAAGGCCACGTCTTTTTTTATACTGCACAGTGGCACAAAAAAATATCAGACAAGCACTATTTTATATTTAAAAATTGTTTCTTGACAAGCTGACTTGGCACTTAAGTGCACTTTTTTATGAAGAAAAAGTACAATGAACTGCTTTTCCTCAAGCAATAATTGTTTCCAACTTGTCTGGGAATTGTGTCTGGTAACTTGAAGGCCTCCCACTGTGGCAAATGGAGGCTTTTCACTGCCTGTAGAGACAATACAGTAAGCATAGTTAGGGGGGGCCAGAACATGGTAAGATAACTTACTGTATATGTATTCCCTTGTATTTTGTTAAAAGCTGGAACATTTGATATTTTTCCATTTATTTATGAAAAAATATGAACCTATTTTCATTTGTACAAGGTAATTGTTTTTTAACACAAGTCATCTTAGGGTGGCTTTAATTGTATAAGTCAAGCACATGTAATAAATTCAAAACCTGCAGTTAACAGGCTATCAGACATCAATCCTGGTAACCAAATATTAAAGATTCTCTTTAAGAAAGACTGAACATGTTTACAGGTTTGAGTTAGGCTAAAAGGTCTTGCAGTGGCTTTTCATGCCCCTTCAAATTGGAATGGAACTACTGTACTTTGCCATTTTTCTATAAATCAGTATTTTTTTTTAATTTTGATATACATTGTGTGAAAAAGAAAATGGCTAATTGTATTAAATCTTAAACAATGTATAGATTGTACCTAGCCAGTTCAAAGTGTATATTTATTCATAATGAATTATAACAGTTATATTTTTGTGTTTTCTTGTAAATGTTTCTTTTCCTTTAAATACAGATAATTCATTTGTATTGCTTATTTTATTATGAGCTACAACAAAAAGACTTCAGGAACAAAGTGGTAGTATGGTTGAAGGTTGTTTATATGAACTGTCTCAGAAAGATAGTTGTAATTTTAAGTATAAATAGCTAATTGGGGTGGTAGGACTATAATTATATGCCTTGTATAAAATCCAAAATGAGCGCAAAATTATTTCATTTGTATTGACTTTATGTTATATGATTCCAATCTTTGTTCTCTTTGGCACTTGTATTTAATTCTTCACTTTTGTAAGACATTTGTATATTGCAGATGTGTTCATTGAAGCTATTTAATATCTGGCACTGTTAATACACAGTACTTTACTGTACAGACTGTTTTACTGTTTTAATTGTAGTTCTATGTACTTTTTTTGAATGGGGCTGGCATGTTTTATTTGTTTTCTGGCAGTACGATGTGAGAATTTCCAAGCGTTTCGTTGTAGATGCTAACGTGTCAGAAACTTTAATCCTTTACATTTAACTTTTCTAAGAAAAGCATTTTCAGTCTTGTAATGTGTGCTTATAGTAACTAATTTTGTTTAAAATGGTTTCAAGTTATTCAAATTTGTACAGGACTGTAAAGATTTGTTGACAGCAAAATGTTGAAGAAGCTTATAGAATAAAAGCTATAAAGTATATATTAGGATCTGCAAACAATGAAGAATTATGTAATATATTGTATAAATGTAAGCAAAGGCTCTGAAATAAATGCCATAGTTTGTGAATCCTTGATTTTGTTTCTAAAAGATTAAGTAATTTTAGTAAATTTCTCCATATAATGACTGACTGGAACATATAACCAATGTAAATTATCACAAGGGAGTAACCAACATGAGAAAAAGGGAAGTACTTTACGATTAAAAATGAGAAGTTCATTAACCAGGTTTTAGAGAGTAGTGTAATTCAGTGGTGAAGCACATAGTATGCATTAAGACCCTGGGTTTAACCCCTAGCATCAAGAGGGGAAAAACATCCACTAACCAGTTAAGAGAGTTTTTAAGGCCTTCTTGTATCGTTACTATAGTATTTTGCTTGAGTCAAAATGTAAATTTTTTTTATGATCCAGAGACTTATCAAAAAAAAAAAAAGTAAAAAGCTGAGGCAGGGGAGATCACAAGTCCAAGTGACTGGACAATTTAGTGACCTAGACCATATCTCAAAATAGAAATAAAAAGCTAGGAGAATAGTGGAAACACCCTGTGGTCAGTCCCCAGTACTGCCAAAAAAAATTTTTTTTTTAATTTCCCCCCTTAGAATATTTGAATCCATAAACAGCAGCTGTGCTTCAAACATTTACTTTGGCCCTATGTGTCTGTCTTACACATGTGTGGGCCCTACTCTAGTTACATATTGGAATCAGCTGGGCATAGTAACAATGGTTCTTAACCACACACACACACACACACACACATCCACACATACAATTGTATTTAATTGGTCTGTGGTGGTACCTGAGTGGTGTCGATGTTGGGTTTTTTTTTTTTTTTTTAAATTCTTCATTGACTTTAATATGTATCTTGCGTTGAGAATGACCAATTTGTACCAAACCTTTGAAAATCAATGATCTACTGATTTGGTCTACTTAGCAAATTTTCCAGCATAAGAAATTCCCATTTTTGAGGGGCTAGGGATTTAACACAGTGGCATAAGTGCCTACATGGTAAGAGCGAGGTCGTGAGTTTGATCCCTGTGTACCAAAAAAAAAAAAAAAAAAAAAATCCCATTTCTAAAGCAACTTGGGTGGTGATGGAGCATTCCTATAATCCCAATGCTCAGAAGGCTGAGGCAGGAAGATTGTTGTGAGTTTGAGGGCAGTCTGGGCTCTGTGTACTAAATTCAAATTCAGTCTCAACTAAGTGAGACCCTTTCTCAAAAAAAGCAAAAACAAAATTACTACGGGCTGTGATGACAAATGCTTTTGATCCCACTTGCTTATGATACTGGGGCAAGAGTATTGAAAATTGGAGACCAGCCGGGTGTGGTGGCTCACAACTATAATCCCAGCACTTGGGAGGCTAAGGCAGGAGGATTGTTGCCAGTTCGAGACCAGCCTAGGCTACAAAACGAGCTCAGGGCCAGCCTGAACTGCATAGCGAGACCCTGTCTCAAAAAGACGAAAAAAAAAAATTGGAGACCAATCTGGGCAACAATAGCAAGACCACATTTTAAAAAAGAAAAGAAAAAACACAGATACTTCTTTTTAAAGCATCAGTAGGATGGCCTTCATTTTAGTAGAAATTGGGTTAACTTTTGGAAAGTTTTTTGGGAGAGGGGTTTGTTTGTTATGAGAAAGTGTTGCTATGTTTTAGTGCTGGCCTTGAACTCACTGTATAGCCCAGGGTGACCTTGAACTCTACAGTCCTCCTGCCTCAGGCTTCCAGGTGCTGGAATGACAGGCATGGCTGCCAAAAAATTTGTAGAGTAGTGAGTTCTAGCCTGTGTTCACTACTGAGTTGTATTCTAGGAACCCAAAATGAGTTCCTAGAGTACTTTTCCCTAGAAATGCTCTGGGAAGTATATTATCAGATATACTTTTGAAGTTCTCTATATAGCATATTACCATTTTAGAACTGTTAGCTAGTATAGTGTTAGTGTATTAAAAACTATAGAGGTTCGTGGAGGGACATTTGGCTAAATCCTTTATTGTCAGTCTTCATGAAATCCTAATGTCATCTAATGAGTGTGTTACAAGAATGCTATGCAGGGGCATGATTACAAATTTTATAGGAGAGTTACACTCCTTGTGGTCCTTCTCTCCATGTTCTCTAGTGGTTATGAGAATTATCAGAATTTGGCCTGATCTACCCCAGGTCACCCAAAGTGCATTTTATTTAGTTTACTTTGCTAAAATTAATTAATAATTAGTATATTTTCCCCAAAAACTTGGATTCCTACTGAAATAATCTTAGTATGAACCCTGGCCTTGTTAATTTTATTAACATGGGACATGATATAGTGGAGCAGAATCTATGAAACCCCTTTTTTTCTGTATTTTTCTATGAAGAATCCTTACATGTGAAGTGGTTAGTGATCTTAATGATTGCTTAATGGTTTAGAACAAGTTTTGAATGACAGTGATGATAGTAACCTTAAAACTTTCTAATCACAGCCTCTGTAATGCTAATTTTTCTGTGTAAGTATGTGCTTTCATTCCTTGTGGGTACATTTCCAATCTTACAGGGTTAACGCTATTTTGGGATTGGACTAACAGGACATGGAGATTTTATATATATATATAGTATTTAGTATAAAATGAACTGCAGGTGTGAGTGTTAAGTTTCATGATTGTGTAGTAAGAGTTGATAGAGGATAGTACATAGGCACACAGTGCTTCTGCTGACTGGTGACATGAAGTCTTTGAGTCACTGTGTAAGAGCCATTTACCTGACACTAGAACACGGGCTAGAACAGAGGGTCAAGTCCAGAAGGCCAGATAGAATGTGTCGCAGATACAAGACAATTCTTAAAAAATTTGGGAGAACAGAGTTGAGGAAAATCTGAGGAAAACAGAAGAGGATTTTTTCACCGGACTAAATATCCGTATAGGACAGATAAAAGTTTCATCTCATGCCTTTATGGATACAATTTTTCATCCTTGAACTATCAGGCCACCAAAAGTAGAAGCTCAGAGCCAAGTAGTTAAATATCAAGGGTTTGTTTTGTTTTGTTTTGTTTTGTTTTAAATAAAGTAGACAGGACAACACAAGCTCAAGTATATTCTCGGTGAATTTATGGTAAGCAGCTTTCAAAAGCAAGAGTGTTTTCAACAGATTCAAAGTCAAATCCTATTTTACCACCCAAACTACTGAATTTAGTGGTATATCTAGAACCTGTTGTATTTCCTAAAAATCAGTGCAGCAAATACTGAGTAGATACAGTGAACAAGAATACAGCTTTTGTGTAAGACAACTATCCTTATCTTTTAATTGCCTTCACATCTAAAGAGACTAACATGCAAAACGTTTATAGCCAGGGATTTAGCTCAGTGGCGCTTGCCTGGCAAGCACAAGGTCATGAGTTCAGTCCCTGGTACCAAAAAACAAAGCAAAACAACATGTTTATGGCAAGGGCGTGAGGAAAGATTTATATTCCTATGCAAATAGTAACTTTGATCAATGACAGTATCTGAGATGGGCCTTCAAGGATTGCTAGTTTTCTTCACAGGAAAGCGGAGGGGTGTAGAGAAACCAGAAATGATTAAAACTGGGGCAGAGAGAAAATGTAGCTAAGGATCCTCGTGTTTGAAGGGAGAACAACCCTGAGAGCCAAGCAGGTGCTTCTGGTAGAACACCAGGTCAGCAATAAAATGATAAAAGCTGTACATAGATGGGAGCGGTTAGAGCTGTGGTCACCAACTATCTGTTTGTAACTTTTTATTGGGCGGGGAATACGGGAAATCCAACTCACGATCTTGCAAAATCTTGCCAGGCAGGCGCTGCATTGCTGAGCTAAATCCCCCGCCCCTTGTAACTTACTTTAAAATGATGTCAAACCTCAGAAAAGCTAAAGTACAAAGCACTCTCTTCCCTTCATGCTGACTCCCCAACTAGTCAGTCACACCCTGCGATACCTTCATTATCTCTTTCCTCAAGGAACCCTGGAGTTTTTTCCTACATTCTCTTCCCTCCACTGACGTCTCACGCCCAGTATGGCTGATTCTTACTTGAGGCCTCACCTACTCTGGGAAGGTGTCCATCACTCGCAAGATTAGGCTCCTCTGACAGCAAGCAGGAAAGTTAGGAGTCAGGAACGCAGGGAAACCTTACTTTCCTGGCGCCGCTGCCATCTGCTAGCTGGAAGGACTGGTCTTCGCACAAGAGGCGTGGCTAGGGGGCGGAAGTAGCCGGAGCCCGGAAGTAGCCGGAGCCCGGAAGTGCCTTCCCCCATGCTGTAGTGGGCGAGAAAAGAAGCCTTGGAGTAAGAATGGCTTTGGAAGGGGAGAACAAGCGGAAGAAAAAGAGAAGTGCGGAGCAGGAGTGAGTAGCGTGCCGTGTGTGTTGCTGGGTGAGGGTGTCGTGGGTTCGCCGGGCGGGTGAAGCGATGGGGGGGTGGCACGCTTAGAACCAAACCTTCGTTCCCAGGGAGGATCGATACCCTGGGTCCGTCCAGGATGCGGCCGGCGACTACCTGATAGGACAGGTCGCCAAGAGCTTGCTCCTGGGCCTGCGCTCGTCTGGAGCCAGTTCGGGGCCGCTGGCCTCCCTATTCAGCGCTCCGGTACCACAAGTTCGACCCATCTACGTGCCTGTGTCTCAGGTAGGTTACTGGTACTGTGTTGAGTGACCCGTTAGGTTAAGCGTGGTTTCTACAAGGGACTGATTTTTTTTTTTCTAATTTAGAGGAAAAAAAGCAAAAGAGAAAAAAGGGCAGACTAATTTTAAGCACAGTTTCCCTGCGCAGTACAACCAATGAGTGCTAATTTTGAAAGATCGCAGAATTATTGTTTGGGGTCAGAATTTTAGAAGGTGAGGTGTCAAATGTACCTTCAAACTTTTAAAAGGAAACTTCTAAGAAAAGGAAATATGATGAGGAAGAAAGTACATCTTCGATACAAAGACCACTTTTGCAACAGCGTCCAAAAAAAGTGAAAGTCAAGAAGAAACTTTCTGATGCAGACAAAAAGTTGGCAAGCAGGTTGGTAAAATTCTCTTAGTTGCTGTTACATAAGATGGTAGGAAATTAAAATTTTTTTGTCTGCAATATTTTAATTTCTCATATTTTGATTGCTTTTTAAAATTTATTGTGGAAAACTTTATAACATACAAAGTCAGGATAAACTCATTCATCTCTACTAATATTTACTATTAGGACAATTTCATTTTGTTTTTATCTCATATTCTCATCATTTGGAAACAAGCCTCTAACTTTAAAAAAATTTTTTATGGCATATTTGAGTCAGGATCCAACTAACAGTACTATCATGTTTCTAATTATTGTTTCTCATTTTTTATTACTGTCTTCAGACTTTTTATTTTCTTTTCCCTTCACTGCCTTATATGGTCTTTTTAGGCACTCTTCGGTGACTCCCTATCATTTGTAGGTTAAAATCCAGCACTTTTACATAGAAGAAGCTCTTCTTGACTTGGAACTAGCATAGAAGGAAGCTCTTTCTTGACTTGGAACTACCCTTACCATATGGTTGCATTTCTTTCCCCTCTTGCTAGTTTTATTGTGTACCATAATGAACAGTGTTAGAGATGGACTCTCCCCTTAGTGGAGCTGTTGTTCTGGACCCTTAGTGGAGCTGTTGTTCTGGAGGAAGAGTAATAGCAGTCTACATTTGTTGATTGTCCCAGACACTGCTTTCCTCCTATGAGAAACCTTTCATGTTTTTCTTATTTCTCTTGTACTTTTGTACTGTGTATTCTAGCTGCTGCTATTAGCAGTAGCAGCAGTGATAGGCATGAAACCGAGGACCTTGCACTTTTTAATTGTTAAGTGAGTATTGTACCACTGAGTTAGGTTCCCAGCCACTAGCTATTACCAGTTTTTGGGGAGCTTTGAATGGATGTCTCTTTACTACACTTTTTTTGTTATTTGTTGTGAGACAATCTTGTTGTGTAGTGCAACCTGGCCTGGAACTTACCATGATCTTTTGCCTCAGCCTTCTGAGAGCAAAGATTGCTTACAGGTTTGTACCAACATGCTCAGCTTTTTATTACACTTGTGAAAGGCTCTTGCTAGTTTCTTTGTGATCTCAGAGCCTAGAATAGTGTGGAAACCCAGTATTTGTTTAAGAGTAGATTATTTTGTGACTCTTAACTACCCATTTTCTCTCCTCACTCTCTTATCACCATTCAGTTCAGGTTTTAGATTACATCAGACCTACGCATCCATTTACTCCAATCCTTTTTATTGCATTTGCCATTTCAAAATTTTCTTTTGGTACATAGTCCTTTAAAAAAATCACAGAATTAAGCCGGGCGTGGTGGCTCACTCTGTAATCCCAGCACTCGGGAGGCTGAGGCAGGAGGATCGTTGTGAATTCTAGACCAGCCTGGGCTACAAAGTGAGCTCAAGGCCAGTCTGAACTGCATAGTGAGACCCTATCTCAAAAAGACCAAAAAAAAAAAAAAAATTCACAGAATTATGAATTGGAAACTTTTTAAAAAATTGATTAGATTCTTTTTAATGAGTTATTTGTAAGCAGCACTTCTTTTTTCTTTCTTTCTTTTATTCCCTTAGAATGCTGCAGAGTCCTAGATTCTAGATCAGAGAATGAAATTAGATATTGACAGAGTGTAAACTAAATGTTGAAGAGCATTAAATGAGCTGGCTGGCTGAACTTCTTGGTGCTACTACTATTGACTGGCAGTGTTAGTATGTCTGCAAAAAAGAGAACTTAACACTTTTTTATGTTAGGGCACAGAATTTATTTTCTAAAGATACTAGTCATTTTGTAGATGATGTAAAAGTTTTTGCGGTAAGGTTTTATTTGGGAAGATGGAAATCATTGGGAAGTATTTTTAACTTGAAGAATTAAATAGTGGTTTGTAAAATGCTGACTTTTATGGGTCTTATTTTGTTTTTACTTAATATTTAGGGAAAGTGCTTTAGCAAGTGCTGATTTAGAAGAAGAAATTCTCCAAAAACAAGGACAGAAAGGGAAAAATTCTCAATCTGGTGTTAATGTAGCAGGTAGAAAAATACTTGATGTAGATCACAACTTTGATGTAAGTCAAAGAAAGAAAATCCCAATCAACCAAGAAGAAGAGAGATTAAAAAATGAGAGGACTGTGTTCGTTGGGAATTTGCCTGTCACATGTAATAAGAAGGTGAGTTTTTACTTTGTATATGGTAAAAATTCAGAGAAATTAACTTTTGTTTATTCTTCATTTATTGAATAAGCACATAACTATAAGCCACTGATAGGACTTCATTATCATTGACTATAGATTTCAGACTACTATAAACTGATTTTAATATTCTCTTCCATTCCTGTAAGCCCTGCCCTAATTCAGGCTTTTGCAGATCACAATTCAATTATTGCAGTGGCTTCCTCTCTGGCTTTTTTTTCCCACCTTTATCTCCTGCTGTATGCCACTAGAATGGAAACTTCCTATGTGCAGAGACACTTAGAACTGTTTTCTTTACTGCTGAATTACATGAGAGGTTGTGTTCAGCCTAGTATTGGCTTACTAAATGCTCATTGTATAAAATGATGAATGCATCCTAAACTTGGGTTGTGTAGGGTTCAGGACACTGAAAGCATCCCCTTTTCTTTCTGTGATCATGAAGTAGTCGTCTATGTTGGCAGTGTTGGCTCAAAATCTTCATCTTAAGAGATTTTTAATTAGAATTGGTTGTAGAAATTATTGTCCTATCTATTAAACATATGTTCATATTTTAATCTTTAGGCACAAGAATGTCAAAATGTACCCATTTGGATTCTCCACAAGCTGTTTGTGGTCTAAGAGACAACTAAATTTCTCATAGCACTATAAGCATCATTAAAATTGATTTCTTGTTTAAGTTAATGTGAAATGAGAGAATACTGTATATGGAAAATACAAGTCTAACCTCAGTGTACATGTGATAAAGATAAAAGACTAAAAAAATTATAATTCATGGACACTAATATCAACTTGAGTTATATTTTCTTTCTTCAGTAAGTTTCATTAAAACTTTTGTCCAACTGAACAGTCTCCTACTTTTCCTGAATTGTCCTTAAAAGCTAGCAATAGAAGATCCATTTAGTTATTCTATTTTGTGACACTTGATGTTCTGAAAGTGAACTAATGTATTTGTCTATTTTATTTTTTTAGAAGCTGAAGTCATTTTTTAAAGAATATGGACAAATAGAATCTGTACGTTTTCGTTCTTTGGTATGTCTTTTCTCTCTTTAAACTTTCATGATCTTAAAATGTTTTGCCTTGAGCCAGACTTACTGGGTCCTTGATACTAGGGCACTGGAAGAGCATCTGACTTTTAATAGGTGTAAATATAGCCAGGGAAAGAATGGCTCTTGGTATTTGGCTCTTGCTGACTGTTAGACTTGTTAAATAATCTAATAAAGGGCTACCTGTTTGTTTTTTGTTTTTTGAGACTGGATCTCGTTGCACTATGTATGTAGCCCAGACTGACCTTGAATTTGCAGCAATCCTCCTACCTCAGCCTCCCTAGTGCTGGGATTACTGGAGTGTGCCACCATGCCCAGCTTATGAAAACATGTCCTTGTTAGCAGTTCCATCAGTTATTTTGGAGTGTAAATGAATGATTTTTATTTGCTGTATCAATAGAATGGTCAGAAAAGCTGATGTAAGATTTATGGAATCTTAGTCAATATGGGAGGTTAGTGTCACTATTGCAGATAGTACTGTTTTCCCGTCAGTGAGTTTTTAATTTTCTTATCTTATAGTTAACTTATCGCAGTGTATATTTTTGAACACTTTTGATTGTAATTAATGTACACTAGAATAGAAAATACTGATCCACATTTCTAATTGCTTTTTTGTGTGATGCTCTAAAATAGAGCTTCTGGCTGGGCATGGTGGCACATGGCTTTAATCACAGCATTGGGGAGGCCAAAACAAGAGGATCACTGTGAGTTCAAGGCCAGCCTTTGCTACAGAGTGAGTCCAAGGCTAGCCTGAACTTCATGGCACAACCCTGTCTAACAAGCAAAAACAGGGTTTCTCAGCCATAATACTATTGATGTTCTGTGCTAGAAAAATTGTTATTGAAAGTAGCCCTAGGCTGGGGATGTAGCTCAGCAGCATAGTGCCTGCCTAGCAAGCGTGAGGCCCTGAGTTCAATTCCCTATCAAAAAATAAATAAATAAAATAAACAACCTTGTGTATTTTAGGATGTTTAATAGCATCCCTGATCTGAACCCATTAGATACTCTCACCCCTTCCCACCCCAACTGTTATAGCTAAAAATATTGCCAAGTATTTCAGGAGTCAAAACTGCTCTTTATTTTAAGAGACATTTCCCAAGAACTTCACAGTTCACATAACTTCTGTCATTGCATTTGTTTCCTACTTTTATTACCTCTTCTGAGTCCTATTCCCCATTTCAGACCCTTGGACTAACACAGGAACTGGGGTGTCTTGCCAGCTGGAACATGACTTTCATCCACCCCACCCCCAATCTGTGTTGCCTGTGATTGTCTCTGTGATTCAGTGGTACCAGCCTGCAAGCTTTGGTGGTGACTTTGACTGTTTCTCTTTGGGTCACCTGGCCTATTATTTGCCATCCTTGTCTTGTTTTTGGTTTTGGGGGAGAGAGAGAGGGTGTGTGTGTGGTTGTGTGTGTGTGTGTGTGTGTGTGTGTGTGTGTGTGTGTGTGTTTGAGACAGAGTCTTGCCATATAGTTCAGGCTGGCCATGAACTTCTAGGTACCCCAGGCTGGCCTTGTGGTAATCCTTCTGCCTCAGCTTCCAAAGTGCTGGAATTACAGGCATGCCTCACCACACCTGGCTCCCTGCCTGGTTTTCAAGTGCAATTTCTTCCTAATTAGAGTCATCCTCCCACCTGCATTCTCTCTCTCTCTTTTTTTTTTTTTTTTTGTTAGATTAGTTACAGAGGCCCATTATGTTTACCTCTAATTTGTCTAGCACACCACTGTTAACCTGATCTTCCTAAAGCCCTTCTTCATGGTACTCTTGCCTTGCCCTGTTTATCCTCACCCTAGCCCTTACCTTCTCACCTTAGAGGAACCTGTCCAGCTTCGTCCCTGCCCCTGAGCTGCACATGTATGTATTCCTTAGCCGCACCCTCAGAGTACTTGTTGCCCGGTAGTGCAAGTGTTGTCTCTTGTTTGTCTCCCTTCCAGACTGGCAGTAGTGTTTACCAATAAAGTCTGTCTTGGTTATCCTTATGGTCCTCCAGCACCTGCACCTTACGTTCATTAAATATGTATTTGAGACTTATAAAAAGTTGAGTTCTTTTCACTGTCAATGAAATCTGTCCTTAGGTCTTAGCTTGAACAGTGTTCCTCCTTATATGGGCTTTCTCACCTTTGTCCTTTTCTGCCATTCATTTTGCCTGGAGTTGTTTTGTTTGTATATTCTGTAGTACTGGGAATTGACCCAGAGTTTAATGCATCCTAGGCAAGTGCTATACCACTGAAATTCTTAACCCTTTACATTACTCTTTGAGACATGTCTTGCTAGGACAGTGATGTCAAACCTTCAAAAGCTTTCAGTGATATAAACAGCCTGCTGTAGCAAGCATGCCATAGGTTTGCTGACACTGGCCTAGGCTGTCCTCTAATTTGTGGTCCTCCTGCCTCAGCTTTCTAAGTAGTTGGGAAAAACTTGTCTGCTAGCCTGGAGTCCTTAAGTCCCATTTTACCTGTGAAAAAAACTATCCATTTTTTGGTATACAGGTAAAAT
Organism: Hydrochoerus hydrochaeris; assembly: GCA_004027455.1. NCBI lineage: Eukaryota > Metazoa > Chordata > Mammalia > Rodentia > Hydrochaeridae > Hydrochoerus > Hydrochoerus hydrochaeris. The sequence continues at coordinate 394,168 of PVLA01000532.1, read as the reverse complement.
ATCACTTCAAAATATTTTCGATATTTTAATAATAATTTATTTTCTCTAAAGAAAAAGTATTTTTATTTTTAAAATAAAATATTTTGTGAAGAATTTTTTATTTTGTGCTATGTGATGTATTTATTACTATTTTTAGTCATAGAATGTAGGTCCTTCAGAGCTCCAAAAACACTCCCAGTAAATTTTTTTTTTTGCTTCTAAGAATCAAACTCAGGAACTTGGCTTGATAGGCAGGCATTTATGCCACTGAGCTATGTCACCAGCCCCAGTAGTAAATTTTGATGACTGCCATTCACATATTAAGTATTTAGAGGTTTCTCGTGTATGTATATTTTTCTGTTGTGAGAGTTTGTATGATAGTGATTTGAATAACATACACAGAAGAGAGTTCAGGTTTTTTTTTTAGTTTTACCATATAAACTATCAGATGACTTAGGCTTGATAGGCAGGCATTTATGCCACTGAGCTATGTCACCAGCCCCAGTAGTAAATTTTGATGACTGCCATTCACATATTGAGTATTTAGAGGTTTCTCGTGTATGTATATTTTTCTGTTGTGAGAGTTTGTATGATAGTGATTTGAATAACATACACAGAAGAGAGTTCAGTTTTTTTTTTTTTAGTTTTACCATATAAACTATCAGATGACTTAGGAAAATAAGTGTTTTCTAAAAGAGGTTCATAAATGCTGCTCTGAGTGAGATTTGCATTCATGAATGATTCTAGAATGACTTGGAGGGCCAGCGTCTTTAGTACTGCCCAATTTGGTATATCGCAGTTGTTAACTTGAATTTCTGCCTCTTCCATAGTTTTCTTTACTTAGTCTATTGACTTTGTTAAAATTCTGTGTGAAAGGGAAGTCTTAGAGGGAAAGGGAAATAAAAAGAATCAGGTTATGTTGTGTACATGACCAACTCTCCACAATAAATGTAATCACTATGTATCATAAAAACATAATAATAAAAATTTTAAAATTCACAAAAAGCTATGTATCAGTGAAAATAAAGTGATCCAGAATGTAAATGGGATTCACTTACTTTTCCAGTTTAAAAATCCAATTAGAAAATATTTTTCCAGTTAGAAAATATATAAGCTATTTCTTAGAGATACGAAGTTTGCCTTATTTATTAATTTGTTAAATATTTAAGAATATGTAGGCTATAAAACAAGACAGTAATGCTAGGCACAATGGTGCACACCTGTAATGTCAGCATTCAGGAATTTGAACACAAAGATTGCTGAGAATTTGAGATCAACCTGGGCTACAGACTGAGGTCAAGGCTGACCTAGAATCCACAGTGTGTTCCAGGCAGAACTTGAACTCTCAATCTTTTTGCCTCAGCTTTCTGAGTGTTGGCACATGTTAATTCATAAACATTGCTTTTTTCCCCCATATTCACTTTATAAAACAAGTTTGTTTCATTTTTCATGTGTTCAACATCACCGTCTTCTCACCTCTTCCCCTTCAGTCACCCACAGAAAGTCTTGTGTCTTTCTAGATTATTTAAAGAGCTACTGCCTTTTTAGTCTGGAGTGTAATGGTGTCTTTGGGACTTTTTCATCATAAACCATGAGATCCCTTTCACATAACATGAGGACAGTTATTTCCTGAATGTTTTTAATCATGATATACCAGTTAGATACTTAGGCTTCAATTAAAATATTAATTTGAAATAATATTTCAAAAACTAATTTTTTTAAATGCTTTTCTTCTCTTAAAAGATTCCAGCAGAGGGAACTGTATCCAAAAAGTTGGCAGCAATCAAGTAAGTTTATAATTAGAGGAAAAGACTCATCTTAAACTCATTTCCTTTTTGGTTAAAAGTTGAAATCATGAATAGTTTCATAGATTTTTAATGTATTTGGATAATATAGCATGCTTTCCTTGTGTCTGTAATAGGATACAGATTTATCAGATGTTTATCTTTAAAGCCTTAATGTAAGTTTACAGTTATAGAAAGTATTTATTACAAAATTATTTACTAGAAAATGTGCCACAACAAATTTCAAGAATATTCATAGTGCTTAGCAGACCATAAGGAAGTTTTGTGCCCAAATTGTCTAGTCCAAAACCAAAATACACAAATTTTCTAGTATAGGTCATGAAAACCATGTTTCTTCAGTTCCTGGGGTACTTAATAGCAGCGTTCATCTGAATGAAAGTCAGTTACCTTATACTTTCGAGACTGGTCAGAGAATTCATGGTTGGCTTTGGCTGAACACCTGGTATCTAGCCTGTGACCACTTCACTTTCTCTCTTTGAGGACTTGGGGACCATACATGTAGTGTAGCGTGGGGATCAAATTGTCAGGGCAATCTCTTTTTCTGCCCAAGAATGAGACATACATACATATGTGCTGACTGCCTCTTAGACAGATTAATCTGTATTTACCTTCAGCTTTATTCAGGGTTTCAAATTAATCTTACACTTGGGTATTTTTTGCTTTCTTAGTGGTACATAAAATGATGTGTTTTACAAGCAGAACTGTCTTCACATTAGATGAAATATACTAAGCATTTTAGAAACATTTTGTTCCCTTTGGGTATCTTGGTGACTTCATTTATTCCTAATATGGAGTTTTATCTGTAGTTACTTGGTGGACCAAGTCTTGGCTGCTTTTTCCCTATAAGCATCACAATGTCAGATGTATCAATGACACTTAAATTATCTGCTGACTCCCACATTCTTGTTTATTGTGGGAACCAAACCTGTAGGCCATCATCCTTAGATATAAGGCATTGTGCAGCTGCTGATGGAAATGGGAAATTTGTTGAGATACAGCCCTTCTTTTTGAGTTACATAAATGTTCATTTTGTATAAGGCTCAAACCCAGGAGCCTAAATTTTGACAGAAATAAAAGTTCTGATAGAATATGTAATAGCATTACTAAGAAGTTTGGGATGCTCTGTCATTGAGCTACCCCTACTTTTTAAGTCAGTGGTATTTGTACTTTCCTTTTTTTCCTGTTTAATTTTGTACTAGTGCTAATTGATTGATCCGTGGGATAAACTTGTAGTAATGGAACGGCTTTGAAAAAAGGGCATTTGCAAAGCCAGGTGTGGTGGTGCATCCCTGTAATCCCATTACTTGGTAGACTGAGGCAGGAGGTTGCAAGTTCCTGGCCACTCTGGACTATGTAGTGAAACCCTATGTCAAAATAAATAAATAAATAAATAAAATAAAAATAAAATAAAACATTTCCATTTGTAAATTTGCCTGCTATCTCATAGAGTTGGTCACCTATTTACAATTTCCACACCTTTACCACCTACAGTTTTACTTTACAAAAGCAGTATATTTTTGGAATTTTGATCATCAGCATCCTAGTAGGTAGAAATGATAGTTCTAATTTTTGTTTCTTGTCTTTTCATATACTTAGGAATCAATTTCTTGTTCCTTTTATCTGAATTGTTACTACCAGTTGCTTTTCTCTTTTTTTGCTGTTGAATTGTTTGGCTTATTAATTGGTGAGATACTAATGTAACCAATCTTTTATAGTAGAGTTTAAAATTTTTTTTAAATTTTTTTTTATTTTAAAGAGAATAAAATAAAAGAGGACAGATCTAAGCAGATCAGAACAGAACAATGTAAGCAACACAGCACTTCAGAACAAGACAATTGGATATTAACAGTAGCTATCATAATGTCTCTTTCTTTGAAATAGTTGAGCTTAACTTTACACACAATAATTTCAAACATAACAAAATAGAATAAAACCACTCAAGAGAATGAAAGTATTGCAAGACGTTCTGAACCAAATAACCGAAGATGAACAGTGGCTACTATATTATCTCATTTTCCATAAAAAATTTGTTTATACTATCATACATATTAAAATCCAATAAGATACAACATGATAGAACCAATAATAATAGAAAAGCGTGGTAGGACTTCAGAGCAAAATGATATCAAATCAACAATGGCTGTCATATTGTCTTTTCTTCAGAGTAATTATTCATACCATCACATATATTAAGATCAAACAAAACAGAATAAAACCATTCCAACCAATGAATGAAAACATAAGACTTCAAAGCAATATAATGGTGAACCATGATTACCATAAAATCTTCTGTATTCTTACTATTTCGTACACTAGGGAGACTATACTGTATTTATATATGTGAGTTTTATTTATTTCACTTATAAGTATGGATTCAAGTTGTGTCCATTTATTTATAAATATCTCAATGTGATCATTCTTTATAGCTGAGTAGTACTCCATTGTATAAAAATACCACAATTTTTTTATCCGTTCTTCAGTTGATGGGCACTTAGGTTGTTTCCAAGATCTGGCTATTACAAATTGTGCTGCCATAAACATGGGTGCACATATATCACTGTGGTAAGATGTTTTCAGTTCTTCTGGGAATATGCCTAAAAGTGGAATAGCTGGGTCAAATGGGACCTCCAACCCCAGCTTTTTGAGGAATCTCCAGATTGATCTCCACAGTGATTGCACCAGTCTACACTCCCACCAACAATGCTGGAGAGTTCCTTTTTCCCCACAGCCTCTCCAGCATTTGTTGTTGGTAGTTTTGTTGATCCTGGCCATTCTTTCTGGAGTGAGATGGAATCTCAGTGTGGTTTTAATTTGTATTTCTCTAATGACCAATAATGATGAACATTTTTTTCATGTATTTATTTGCCATTCGTATTTCTTCATCTGAGAACTGTGAGTTCATCTCGGATGCCCATTTTTGGATTGGGTCTTTGAATTTCGGGGGTCTGATTTTTTTTTTTTAATTTTTTTATAATTTCTAGACAGAAGTCCTTTGTCTGAGGGACAGTTCACTAAGATTTTTTCCTAGTTTTTGGGTTTTCTTTTCACTCTGCTGGAGATTTCTTAGGACATACAGGAATTCTTTAATAAGACATGATCCCAGTTATGATTCTGGGAAGTATTTCCCGTGTAGTTTGGTTCTTGTTCATGAATTCTCTATCAACCCCTATGTCTTCAAGGTTTTTACCTACTCTATCTTCCAACAGATTTAGTGTTTCTGTTTTAATATTTAGATCTTTGATCCATTTAAACTTTAGTACATGGTGACAGGCATGAGTCTAATGTTAGTTTTCGGCATATGGAAAGCCAGTTTTTCCAGCACTATTTATTAAAGAGACTGTCGTTCTTCCAGTGAACATGCTTGGCTCCTTTATCAAAAATAAGGTGGTTGAATGTGTTTGTAGCTGTATCTTCTAGTCTATTCCATTGATCTTCAGGTCTGTTTTTATTCTAGTACCATGTTGATTTTATTACAATAGCTTTATAGTATAACTTCAAGTTAGAGATTATGATACCTCCTGCCTTGGCTTTGCTGCTTAGAATTGCCTTTGCTATTCTAGGTCTCTTCTAATTCCAGATGAATTTTAGGAGTGATTTCTCTAGATTTATGAGGTATGTTAGTGGTATTTTCATTGGGATTGCATTGAATCTGTATAACAATTTTGGGAGAATGGCCATTTTCACAATACTTATTCTTCTTATCCTTGAACAAGGGATGTCCGACCATTTTCTGAGGTCCTCTTCGATTTCTTTTTTAATGGTATTATAATTTTCCCTGTATAGCTTTTTTACTTTCATTAGATTAATTCCTAAGTATTTCATTTTTTTGGATGCTAGTGTGAAGGGTGTGGCTTCTCATTTCTCTCTCAGTGATTTTTGTTAGTGTATAGGAATGCTATAGATTTTTGAGTATTGACTTTGTATCCAGCTACATTGCTGAATTTGTTATATCTAGGAGTTTTTCGATAGAGTTTTAGGGGTCTTCTGTGTAGAGTATCATGTCTTCTGCAAATAATGATGGTTTAACTTCCTCTTTTGCTATCTTTACTCCTTTTATTTCTCTCTCTTGTCTAACTGCTCTGGCTAGTATTTCCAGTACTACGTTGAATAGTAGTGGTGAAAAGGGACATCCTTGTCTTGTGCCTGATTTTAAGGTAAAGGCTTTCAGTTTTTGGCCATTTAATATGACGCTGGCTGTTGGTTTGTCATAGATGGCCTTTATCATATTGAGGTAGAGACCATCTATTCCAATTCTCTGTAAGGTTCTTATCATGAATGAGTGTTGGATCTTATCAAAAGCTTTTTCTGCATCTATAGAAATGATCATGTAATTCTTACTTTTGGCTCTATTGATATAGTGGATTACATTTATTGATTTACGTATGTTGAACCATCCCTGCATGCCTGGGATGAATCCCACTTGGTCATAGTGTATAATCTTCTTGATGATTTGCTGTATCCTGTTTGCCAATGTTTTATTGAGAATTTTTGCATCTATGTTCATTAGGGAGATTGGCCTGTAGTTCTCTTTTTTAGTTGGGTCTTTCTCAGGTTTTGGTACTAGAGTAATATTTGCTTCCAGGAATGACTTAGGGAGAATTGTTTCCCTTTTGATTTTATTGAACAGTTGGAGGAGTGTCAGGATTAAGTCTTCTTTGTATTTCTTGTAAAATTCCGCAGTGAATCCATCTGGGTCTGGGCTGTTCTTTGTTGATAAGGACTTGATTAATAGAATTTGGGTTATTCAGCAGTTTTACATCTTCTTGATCCAGCTTTGGTGGTTCATATGTTTCTAAGAATCTGTCCATTTCTTCTGTGTTATCAAATCTATGAGAGTAGAGGTTTTCAAAATAGGTGTTGATGATCTTCTGTATTTCCACAGAGTGGGTAGTGATTTCACCTTTTTTCATTCTGTATTGCATGAATTTGAGTCTTTTCTTTCCTTTTTAAAATTAGGTTGGCTAGGGGCTTATCAATTTTATGTATTCTTTCAAAGAACCAACTCTTTGATTCATTGATTCTTTGTATTGCTTTCTTAGTCTCTATTGCATTAATTTCTGCTCTGATCCTTATAATTTCCTCCCTTCTTTTGGCTTTGGGCTTGGCTTGCTCTTTTTCTAGCTGTTTGAGGTATAGTATCAGGTTGTTTATTTGTGTTCATTCTGTTTTCCTAATGTGGAGACTCAGTGCAATAAATTTTCCTCTAAGTACTTCTTTCATTGCATCCCACAGATTATGCTAAGTTGTATTTGCATTTTCGTTTGCTTGTAGATATTGTTTAATTTCTTCTTTAATTTTCTCTGTGACCCACTGATTGCTCAAGAGTGTAGTATTTAATTTCCATGTGTTTGTGGGGTTTTTGCAGTTTTTTTAATCATTAATTTCCAGTTTCATGATGCTATGATCCAATAATATGCATGGGATAATTTCAGTTCTTTTGCATTTACTTAAATATGTTCTGTGGGCTAGTATATGGTTTATTTTAGAGAATGTCCCATGTACTGCTGAAAAGAATGTACATTCTGATGTTGTTGGATGGAGCACTCTGTATACATCTGTCAAGTCCATTTGTTCACAGGTGTGATTCAGTTCTGTTATTTCTTTGCTGATTTTCTGTCTAGTTGATCTATCCCTTTGTGTCAATGGTGTGTTAAGGTCTCCTGTTATAATTGTGTTATTGCTTATTTGATTTTTCATTTCTGTTAATACTTACTTTGTGTAGCTCGGTGCTCTGGAATTTGGTGCATGTATATTTAAGATTGTTATCTCTTCGTCTTGCAGTTTTCCCCTAACTAGTATGTAGTGACCTTCTTTATCTCTTTGGACCATTCTTGGTTTGAAGTTCACATGATCTACAAACAGAATAGCTACCCCCGCTTTTTTTTTTTTTAGTTCCTGTTGCATGGAGTATTGTTTTCCATCCTTTGACTTTCAGTCTATGAGTTTCCTTTTGGGTTAGATGGGTTTCTTGTAGACAGCATATGGTTGGACGTTGTTTCTTGATCCATTCTGCCAGTCTGTTTCTTTTAATTGGTGAATTGAGGCCATTTACGTTAATGGTTATAACTGTCATATGTTATTTTATTGTTGACATGTTAGCTTTCTGATGTCGTATCTTAACTTTCCATTCTTTTTGTCTGTCTTGCTTAGTGGTTTTTTCCTATGTGTATCTAGAATGTCTTTCAGTATTCTTTGCAGGGTTGGTTTGGTGATCATGAAGTTCTTCAGCTGTTCTTTATCATGGAAGTATCTTATTTCTCCATCCATTTTAAATGACAGTTTTGCAAAGTACAGTAGTCTGGGTTGGAAGTTGTTTTCCTTTAGGATCTGAAATATTTCACTCCATGCTCTTCACTTCATTGTGTTGAGAAATCTGCTATGATTCTGATAGGTTTTCCTTTATAGGTGATCTGTCTTTTCTCTCTTAACAGCTTTTAATATTCTGTTGTTATGTTGGATTTTTGGGATCGTGATTATTATATGTCTGGGTGTAGTGTTGTTTTGGTTATGGCTATTTGGAGTTCTATGTGCTTCACTAATCTGTATGTCAGTTTCCATACTCATGTTTGGGGAGTTTTCAGCTATTACTTCTGTAAACAGCCTCTTGATATCATTTGTGTTGTCCCCTTCTTTTTCATTTATCCCTATTAATCTTACGTTGTTTTTCTTTGCATCATCTTGCAGCTGTTGAATTATTTCCTGCTTTCTTGTTAGTTTTAGAAGATCTTTACTTTCCTGTTCACTAGCTGCAATCTTATCATCTTTAAGGTCTGAGATTCTGTCTTCACTTTCATTGAGGCAGTTTTTGCAACTTTCAATAGAATTTTTTGTTTCCTGTATATCTCTTTGAATCTGCTTCATGTATTCTGTTTGTTTCTTAAACTGTTCATGCAGGGATTCTATCATTTTGCTTTGTTCCTCTAATTTTTTAGCTGTGTCTTCATTGGATGCATTCAGTATTTCTTTCACTACTTTTATCATTTCTTTTTTTTACCTGGGAGATTATTTCTGATTTGAGTTCCCTCATAGCTTCCCTTACTTGCTTCTGTATTTTAGTTGATATCATTTCAAGCATTTCCGGTGTATGGCTAGTATTTCCTTCTATGTACATGGCTCCTAGGCTTTCTTGGGATGGGGTGGAGGTTTGAGATTGCATTTTGGTCTTTTGTTTTGTCATTTTCCTGTATTTCCATGTTTCCAGGGATGTTCCAAAGCTTTCCCTGGATGTGTTGGAAATCACCTCCTGCTCCCTCTGCTACTGGAACTCACCTGGCTTTGGCTTCCCTCAAATGGTGGGCCTGGTTCCCCTTTTGGCGGGCCTGGCTCCCCTGGCTGAATGAAGGTCGCTGGCGTGGTCACTCAAGCCTGGGGAACCTCTGGAGCCTAGTCCTAAATTTTTTTTTTCGTCTGTGATTTGCATTTTGACTTTGCTCATAGTGAATTTTACCATGTGAAAATTGGGGGGCGGGGTGTATAACCAAAATTTTTTACCAACTTTTTTCCTTTATTGAGTTATATACCTACTTTAAAACTGAGGATATGTGAAGTGTCCAGCTTTAAGAGTTTAATATATGTGGGGCACTTGTCTGTGGTCAGTGTATGACACCTTCCTCATCCTAAGTTTCCTTCTACCCCATTGCAGTGCATCTCCCCATTCCCAGACAGCTCAGCTGCTTTCTGTGTGTATGTGTTAGTTTCTATTTTCTGAAGTTTTATATAAGTAGAATCATCATACAGTATATACTCTACTTGTTTTTGGGTTTTTGCTTTTGTTTTTGAGGTGCTGAGGATTCAACTCAGGACCCCCAGCAGTTAAACCCTCTCTCCAACCACTATGTACTTTTGTCTGGCTTTTATTTAGCATAATGGTTTTCACAGTCACAGATACTGTTCCATGCATGAGTAACATAGTTTTCATTGCTCAGTAGTAGTCCCATTTCATGAAAGTATCAGAACATATCTATTTGCCAGTTCAAGAATATTCGGGTTACTTCAGCTTTTGGCTATCTTGAATATACACTAAAAACATTTCTATGCAGATCATTTCTGTTGAGAAAATGCCTAAGGAGGAGATTGCTTATCATAGGGATATTCTGAACTCTCTAAGAAACTGCCAGGTTGTTTTCCAAAGTGGTTGTGTCATTTTACATCTCCAGCAGTAGCCAAAACCAGCTATTTCACATCCTCACCAGCCCTTGGTATTGGCAGTCATTTGATGTTAGCCCTGCTAAATGTTTGTTATTTTGGTTTTAGTAGCAATTTTGCTGATTACTGAAGATGTTGAGCATCTTTTTGCATGCTTATTGGTTTTCTTTGGTGAGTTATCATTGTAAAACCTTCCCATTTTCTAATGGCTTGTCTTCTTACCAAGTTGTAAGAAGTCCTTTATATGTTCTGGATACAAAACCTTTGTCCGAAATGTTATTTAAGTTTGTAGTAATTAAAAGGTATCGTTTGAAAGATCAAATGTTTTCGAAAAATTTTTGAAAATCCAGTTGAGTCTGTGCTGTTGTTAGCAGTTTTGTAATCTGGGGGAATTGGGGCAGCAGGGTCTGTGCTGTTCTGGCCTAGCCTCTGGCTCAGATGGGCTCAAGTCACTATCTCAGGAGCTGATGGTCATTCTCTCCATGCCAGGGTAGCAAAGCACTGCCTTATATCTTTTACAGATCTGTGCAACAGCATTTTTCACCCTCCTCTAATGGCAGGAGACCTGTCTTCCTCCAACCACAGGAGTCTACTCTGCCCTGGGTGACAGGCTTGATGTCCCTACTCTAGTGAATCAACTTATTCTTCCATTAGAGAAGAATCCACATGGGGCTTGGCCACATTCTTCAACTTGTAGTCCCCATGGACATGCTTATGGGTTCCCTCTCCCTCTCAGGCTTTCCTGTGGGCACCAGCAGAAGTCAAATGGTTCACATCCTGTGAGTGTGCCCACTTCTGCATGAGGAGTTGCCCAAGTTCTGTTTGAGGCTCACCTCAGCATTTATGCCCTCTCAGTCCCTCCTAGGAAGGAGGGACCAGCCTGGCCTTAGCTTCCAAGCCACTTGGTGTCTTCCTACTGTTGGGGCAGGCTGGAAAAAGGCTCTTTCTGGCTGTTGGTTATAAGTAGAAGCAGAAGCTTTGCCATCCATCAGTCTTGGTGCAAGCCAGCTCTACAGAGTCAAGTGCAGCCAAACTGCATGCTTACTCTTCATAGTCCCTGTGCCAAGGTCTTCCTCTATAGAATAACAAAGTCATGTCCACTAATATGCGTCTGCAGGTCTGTTGTTGCAGCTGAATGTTGTATGGAAAGAGTGGGGCTCCAGAATGAACAAGCTGCGTTACTGTCCTAGGTTGACTACTTACTACTTTATGATCACAATCATGTACATTTCCAGGTCTCAGCATTATTACTTCTAAAGTCAGAAAAGTAACACCCATGTCAGATGTGAAATTAAATGAGACATATTAATATGTCTCGTTCAGAGCCAGGTATGTGTTAGATATTTAATAAATCACAGCTGATTTCATCAGTATAAAACTGTTAGGGCATTGGGAATGTGGCTCAGTGATAGAACACTTTGCCTGGTGTGCAGGGAGCCCTGGATTTGATTGTCAGCACTCTAAGCTAATATAATAACAAAATAAAATTATGTAAATGGCATAGTAAAAATTACTGAGTAGCATAAGTTGGGGGTGATGTCTTTACTTCAGACCCCCAATATGCTGCTATACTTAATGCTGACAACTCTTTCTACCTCAGTAATTACTTTTTTTTTTCTGAGCACTTCTTAATGGTGCTTATTTGGGTACAGTATTAACACATTTGTTACTTTAAAACTAGGTTTATGTCTTCCAGGAAAAATCTGTGGTGCTTATGAGGTCCTACTTTTGCTGACTTATACATCTAACTCATTTCACCATTTTTGGAAACTTAGTGAATTAGTTAATGGGTATAAGCCTTGAACATAGCAGCTAAAGTCATTAAAAGAGTGAAACTTGTAATGGAAAAATCCAGGCAATTCATTAGCTTTTGGGTTTTTTGGTGGGGAAGGGTTGGTTGGGTTTTTTTTTTTTTTTTTGGTACCAGGGATCAAACTCATGACCTAGTGCTTGCCAGACAGGCGCTTATGCTGCTGAGCTAAAGCCCCAGCGCCAGTCTGGGCAGTTCTTCAGTTCAAACCGTAAGATAAAAAAAGATACAGGGACAGTCCTTTTAATTAAACTGTTAGTCAAAGAGTAGACAAGACTGAAGTATAATAATAGTGAGAAATAGCCACTGGGTTGATAGAATCATGTAGATAAATGCATGGAAGTGATTTATACAAAATTGGAGATAGTGGTAGTTCCTTTGGAGGAAAGGAGGCCCTGCAGCTGGGAAGGGCCACAGAGATGCTGCTAGATGGGCTGTGGCTGCCAGAGCCTTGGCTTTGGATTATTTCATTAAGCAGTACGAGGCTATGTACTTTTCTACATGGGCATTTTATTTTAAAGTAAAAAGGGAAAACCAGGTTCATGTGTGTGCTAGATTCAGAACAGCAGCTGAGATGACAATATCTAGTCCTTATGTTGTTTTCAGAGCTTCATACATGAGGGCTGTCATGTTCCCACCACTGTCTTTACAAGAAGTGTGTTCTTTTTGAGTTATTACTGCTTACTCAAAGAAAGTAAAACGGCTACATTTTGTCACACATGCTGATAAAGCAGCTAAACTTACTATGACTTTGAGGTTAATAAATTTTACCTATTTTATTGTTACAGACGTAACATTCATCCTGACCAGAAAAACATTAATGCTTATGTCGTATTTAAGGATGAGAGTGCTGCTACAAAAGCATTGAAAAGGTAACTTTATCTTTGATATTTATCAAAATTATTGTCAAGGGGACTGTTTATTTGTTTGAGAGTAGGGAAATTGATTGGAGAAAAGGAATGGGAAATAGGAATATGATGAATAGTTCCTGAGGGACAGGGGGGATCTTGAATGGGTTGCCTGTAATGGAGACTTTTTATATGCAGGTGGGCTGTGGGTTGGAACCCCAGGGCCTTTGCACTGAGCTACCTCCTCTCTTACTTTTTATTTTGAGACAATCTTGCTAAGTTGCCCAGCCTTTGGTTGAACTTAAGATCTTCCTGTCTCAGTCTCCCAGAGTACTGGGATTATAGGTGTGTACTACCACACCCAGATTTGTTTGTTCTTTTACTTCAGTTTGGAGCAGTTACTTTAGTAATTTGGTGCTCATTTTTAATAATCATTTCTCTTGCATTTATAACATAGCAATGGAGCCGAGATTGCTGATGGATTTCACATTCGAGTTGATCTTGCATCTAAGTCCTCATCTGTGAGTAGTAATTGATTTGTTTAAAGAACTTAACTAGACTCTTGTATGAAGAAATGTTTTCCTCTGAGATGTGCTGGGAGGAGGTGGAGTCAGTAGTGGAACATCACAGAGTAGACAGAAGTAGCCTTCATCTTCCTGGGTCCAGAGTAGGTGTCAAGAGGAATACAGGACTCAGGTCAGCATTAGTTTTCAAAAGCAAGTCTTCCATTTGAAGGTGCTCCCCTCCATCCAGCACTATCAGATGATTACAGAAAGTTAGCCAGGAGGGCCCATTAGAGCTGATCTGTCAAAACACCTTGTTTTATAGACCAATATCTTAGAAAATCCAGTTATTCATCAGACAGCTTTTGAGAATTGTTTTTGTTGCATTTTTCTCATTGCTGAGGCAGAGTATCTGATACCTACAAGTTAAAGGAGGAAAGATTCATTTTGGCTCACAACTTGTAGATGTTTCAGCCCATAATTGGCTGGCTCCAAGGCAGGGTGGTATAGCAAAGGGGGGATCACAGAGGACAGATAGTCCACAGCAAACCAGTGGGAAACAGCAAAGCAGCAAGCAACAAGAGATGACCCTAGACCTCTTTCTGTCCTTTATGCTTTATCCAGAGTACCTTTCCCTGGGGCAGGTAGCGCTCACACCCAGGGTAGGATGCTCTTCATCCTACACAAAACTGTGTCACATCAGTCAGTGGAATAATTCATTAATCACACATTCTTGATCTCAGTATCACACACAGTAGATCCAGCCATCTCTGAAAAAGTTCTGCCTATGACTCCATGAGACTTTGGGGGAACCCACTAGACACAAGCCATAACAAGAACACTTTTAGTCAGGAACACTGTTCGTAAGGAATGGTCACAGCTCTCACCGTGTGTGGGCAAGATCAGCAGGACAACTTGAGGCTCTTCTTTTGTGATAAATATTGTCAAAAGTTTACATAAGATCCTTTGTCCATTCAGCACCTTGATGCTTGACTTGGGGATGTACCAGGAAAAGGGGGCAAGGAGAGTTTCTAAGAGAACAGGTCTCTTGTCAGTCTTGGAACATTGGGTATTTTCTGGGAGGAAAAAAAAAATTTAAAGGACAATGACAATATTTCGGAAGAATATAAATGTGAGAGGGAGGTGAACCTAATTTGCTAGGGATAGTTACTAAGTGGGTAGGTAGGAAGAGTTGTCAGACAAATAGTAGATGCCAAATTAGGAAACCCTGGTCTGTTGTACTTCATGTACAGGAGTCTGGATTTTGTCTAGGAGCTGGTCCAGAAGTGACGTGACAAGATTCACATTTCGCAAAGGTAGCAGGAGATGAATAAAGGACATATTGTAGGCTTCCCTCAGAAATCCGTTGTTACCATCAGCATCAGTATAGCCTAGTTGAGAAAGGACAGCAATCTGGATGAAAAACCTAGCTTAACTAGGAATGTGCCATAAGGTCAGCAAAGTAAGGCTTATGGGCCAAACAACCTACCATGTAGTTTTGTTATATTGATACAAAACCACACTGGTCTTTTCATATCACCCATAGGTTGGTTTTCAACTGTAGCAACAGAGATGAGTAGTTGCAACAGAGAACATGTGGCCACACAGCCTAAAATAATTGTTCTAGGGCTCCTTACAGGAAAGAGCCCCTCCTCCCTAATACAGTATGGCAAGCCTTCCTTGAGCACCACTGTGTGTTAGTGCTTGCTGTGAGTGGAAAGTCTCTTCCAAGAGAGAAAATGAGAAGAATAGAAATAAGAGTCAAATGTGTGGTTTAGTCAGGGGTGAATGACTTGCCCCATCAGCTGTGGGGGGAGGTGGGATAGGGGCAGGAGGATAGCATGGCTTCCATTTTTTGGTCCTATGAGTGATTTTTATTAACTCTCTTTGTATTTCAGAGGGACAAGAGATCAGTGTTTGTCGGGAATCTCCCTTATAGTAAGTTTGCTTAAATAAATAAAGTACAGATACTGTATTTCAGTAACAAAATAAAAACTAGTATTAAGTATTAATATTTTTCTTAAGATTAAATTTAAGAGTTATACAGTGTAAGAATGTATTTTTATTGGGCTCTGCTTAACTTGCTGTGTTATCAAACATCTCTGGCTTTCTAAGGAAAAGGTAACTCTTTAATTTTACTGTGGTGAATGTTTTTTAGAAGTTGAAGAAACTACTGTGAAAGAACATTTTTTGGACTGTGGCAATATTGTGGCAGTGAGGATTGTGAGAGACCGAGTTACAGGAGTCGGCAAAGGGTTTGGCTATGTGCTGTTTGAGGTATGAGAGACTAATGTATTGTCACTATTCCTTGGCATGAGCTAAGAGGGATTGTGACCTCTGTGTTATTCAGATATAACGTATTTTCATCCTCAAATTCTGACTTAAAACTAAATTCACACAGGGCATGGTGTCCCTTTGACTGCACTTTTAGTAGTCTGGGATGCTGAAGCAAGTGGATATTGCAAGTTTGAGCCCAGCTTGGGCAACTTAGCAAGACCCTGTCTCAAAATAAAAAACTGAGCATAGCTCAATATGATGGCTCTAAGCTTAACTCTCAGTGCCACCAAAAAAACCCAAACCAAAACAAAACCCTTTAATGTGTTACCTGCCATAATCACTTTTACTAGAATCACACCTAACCAAAAAGTATTCTAGTTCCCCTTTTCTTCATATTGCTATTAAGACTGGAAACTAATAGGACTAAATATATGAATCTTCATCTTTACTCAATGGATAAAATAATTTTTCACTCAGATACAGTAAAATTTTGGAGTCTGTACAGTTTAGTCATATTTAGTTTACTAATTTAACCAATGTTTCATGCCTAATATTATTAAGTAGTAAAAGAATATATTTTCTGGTGGCACTTAACTTTTTCTCCCTCAGAAACAGCATATTTCACTATTTTTTTCCTGTGCCTTTGTTTATAGCTGAATATGAATATAAAATTTGAAACCTATTTTCTGTCCTGTGAGCATGTTCATTTGAGGGATACAATGTGATTTATACTGGTAGTACTCTGTTGTTGGATAGTAGCAGTGTTCTTTGTAATAATGAAATTGTAATGGTGATGTTTTCCCTCAAATGTTTACTTGCATTTTGGATCACTTCTTTAGGCTAGCTCCCCATTGGATACAGTATTTCTAGGTCAAGATGTGAGACCATTTTGAAGATTTGATAATAGGTGTTGCTGGGTAACTTTTTAGAAAAGTTAGGAGTGTTTCCTTGTTCTCTATCTTCTGTTACTTGATAAACTCATAACAGTCCTGTAAAAAATACCTCTTGGACTTTCAAGGTAGTATTATATTTCTGTATTGGACTAATTAATAATACAATTGTAGAGATAAAGACTATAGATAAAACTAGGGTATCTAGTTCCACATTTTAAGATCTGTGATGGAGATTTTCTTCCCCTCTGCACAGAGCAGGACTATTACAGAAAGATGTTTGTGAGATGTTTTTGGTTTAAAAGATTGCATGTGACTTATGGTTCAAAACTCCTTACAATGAAAAAGTGAAGTCTCTGCGTTTGTGAGTTTTCTGAAAATTTTGAGGCAACTTGAGTACCTCTGGGAAAACTTGTGTACACCATAACTCAAAAAACACTTGGAACTGAGCTTCCTAGAGGTGGGAGGGGCTTCTTTTTGCAAGTTTGAAGATTACTCTCCTCTATTAAGGTCAGTATTTTACTAGTCTCTACAGATTAACTTCTAGTAGAAATTAATTATTGATTTTTTTTTTTCCAGAACACAGATGCTGTTCATCTTGCTCTGAAATTAAATAATTCTGAGCTAATGGGAAGAAAACTCAGAGTCATGCGCTCTGTTAATAAAGAAAAATTAAAACAGAATTCAAATCCAGGTTTGAAGAATGTCAGTAAATCCAAACAGAGACTTAATTTTGCTTCCAAAGATGCAGAAGAGTCTAAAAGTGTATTTATTGGAGAAAAAGCTGTTCTTGTGAAGAAGAAGAAGAAGAAGAAGAAAGAACAGAAAAAGAGTGGGCGAACCAAAAATCTGAGAAAACAAAAGTAACTATCAGAAGCTTGCTTTTTTTCTGGTGAGGTCTACCAATCTACGTGTGGTGAATTCATGGACTGAGCATCACAATTTTTTATGTATTGTGTGTGTGGGACTTGTACAATCTTATTCACATTGTAATCCTTTCAGAGCATTTGTTTTTTAATGTAGGCAGATTAGTTCATGGATTATGTGTATAAAATGATGGTATAAGAGATTGTTTTATTAGGCCCTGATCAACATTTATAATTTTAATTGACTCTATGTTAGAAATAGATAATTAGTTCTTCAGAGAGTTTTTTCAAGAATATTTTTGCTAGAGATGAAACTAATAATTTAAATAAAAACAGACAAGAAATCTTATTACTGATTGTATATAGACCAAGGAGCCTTAGTAACTTTAAATTGAAAATACTGATTCCAGGTCTAGTAATAATATCTATGAAAGATTTGAGAACTGTTACACATTACATACTCATTTTTATTTCTTTTGCACTTGTGATAAGTGGGAGTTTTGGATTTTTATCTTATCAGCTAATAATAACTAATCAATAAGAAGATAAAATGATTTCTGATTTATCTAACCAATGATTCAACATTATTGATCTCTTTGGCAAATTGACTACCAAGTATATTTCTAATTTAATTTCTATTTGAAAGATATTCTCCCAAGAAAACTTGTAATCCTTAAATCTGTGTCACTCAGAATAAAACAAACAGCCTTTAAAAAAAAAATCATACCTAAAAAAAAAAAAATTATAAAAAAGGGACCAGGGGTTTGTTTAGCTCAGTGGCATAAGTGCCTTCTTGGCAAACGTGAGGTCATGAGTCCAATCCCCAGTACCAAAAAAAAAAAAAAAAAGTCAAAAAAGTAATACCTAAAGGAAACATTTTCTAATGAAATATAATAATTAGGTCACAAAGTATAAGTAGAGTTCAACAAATAAAATACTGTTGCATTCTCTGGGGTCATAAGCTGGTATGCCTTCACTGGTCTTACCAAGTTGTGTCTGTATCCAGGTGGGAGACCTGGGGAAGGGGTGGTAACCCAGGATGGCTGATTTTAGGCAGAGGCATCAGTGAATATTGATTGTATCACAGATAGATGGGTGGAAACATGAGAACCTATAACTTACTGCTTTGAAAATCTTGTCTTTTGGGAATAATAGCACACGGAAAATGTATAATGGAAATTTTATTTCTGTGGTAACAAATGTGAACTAAAGTTGTATTGTCTGTTATGGTTTCTATCTAGATATCCCCCCTTAAGCCATACACACTCATAGGTAGGACTCTTGGGAGGTGATTGGATCAGTGGATAAGCCTGTGGATGAGTTTATAGCTGAATGTGATGTTGGAAGATGAAGCCTGGTCAGAGGAAGTGGGTCACTGGGGCTGTGGCCTGGAAGTATGTATCTGCCTTTCCCTTCCTTTGAGCTATCTGCCTCCTGTTGCCTTAGCATGAGCAGTTCTGCACTGCCATGCCTTGCTGCCATGCCCCACTTTCTTGGAGCCAGCCAGTTGTGGACCTCAACAAACTACAAGCCAAAATAAATCCTCCCTCTTAAGAATTAAGTTGGGTATTGTCTCAGCAATGAAAAAGCCATCTGTGTGCAAACAGGCTACATACACACATACAGACTTGTCTATGTATCTTACAAATGTTGTGTCTTTATGTAAATTTAAATGGGAATATATGCAGAAATACTCAGATATAATCAGGTCATAAATATATGTTCTCAACACAGTACAGGATACAAAGCATAAATAGCCAGTCTCTGGATACAGGAAAATGGAACTCTTTCTGCCCTCTATAGATCTACATCGTAGAGACCCATTAGGTTTACATTTGTAGATTACATAGATTGTCCCTGCATATGCAGCCTATGTGCACAGACTTGTGACTTACATGACTGGGCAACTTCAAATTTGTTACAGTAAAGAAATTTCCATTTTTCTCTAGAAAGTTACTCTGAATAGTTTAAAATACATAATACATTTGACAGTAGGAGGAAAAAAAAAAGTAATATGTTAAAAAAAAAAAAAAAGTCCAGAGATACTCTGGTAATTCTTTGTTACCTGGAAAAAATACCAGTATATCTGATTAAGTCTTTCTAGCTACAGGAAGATACTGGTATGGTTATCAGTGGCTACAGTTTGATTTTTACTGATTGTAATAAAGATTATCAGTAGTCTTGAGTAATCACAAGCATTATTCTTTTCTCATAAACTTTCCCTGACTCTGCCCCATGAACATGTTTTCTGCTAATCTTGGGTTTAAGGTATAAGGTTAGGCCAGGGATTTAGCTCAGTGGCATAAGCATCTGCCTGGCAAACATGAGGTCATGAGATTGATCGCCAGTATCAAAAATAAAGTATAAGGTCAAAGGATTCTTAGAATGAGAAAACAGGAATGCTTTACATCACCTACCCAAGTATTTTTTCCCTGAGTGTACAAGACTCTTATCTTGCTCCTGTTGGTCACAGGCTTTCATTTTGTAAAGAGCTCTGAACTAGTGTGTAAAGATGTCTGTATTCTTGACCCAGCCCTGTGACTGTACCTTATATATGTTGATTGGTGAAATAAGGGGTTATATTATATTGATGGTTTCATACTTTTACTGTGATCACGTAGTTTTACATTGTCACTGATACAAACAAATATATTTAGTCAACATGATCATTTCAAATGACAGAAAACTATATAGTTTGTGGTGGTTTTTATTGTTGTTTTTTTTGTTTGTTTGTTTTTAATCTGGGTCTTGTTACATTACCAAGACTGGGCTTGAACTCACAGTCCTCCCACTTCAGCATCAGAGTAGCTGGGACTATCCAAATATTTCATTCTAGTAAAAATACTGGTTATTCAGGTCACTCCACAGTCTACTGATGGGTCCACTTACAAACACTTGCTTTGATGATTTCCATACTGTTTCCATTTCTGGAAGGAATCTACACATAGGTGTTTTATGGTAGGTATTGCCTTTTCTATTAATGTGTTGTCTAACATGTTGTATCACATAGTAACTATTTCGACATTTATTCTACATTTACAATTTATAGAATGAGGGCAGAGATGAGTACTCTGTTTGGGGTTTATCCAGGAATCATGTCATGGCCACTGTCTTAGTTACTATTCTCATTGCTGAGACAAAATACCCAACACCCAAAATTAAAGCAGGAAATGTTTATATGGCTTATAGCTTATAGAGGTTCCAGTTAATTGTGGGCTGGCTCCAGGCCAGGTTGGCATGGCTGAGGGCCATCACAGAGAACAGTTCATGGCAGGCAGCAAAGCAACAGCAGTGATTCTCTTTTGGTCTCTTATATCCTATCCAGGATACCCACCTTACTGTGGAGCAGCCTTAATCCTAACATTGTACCATGGATCAATTTCACTGTCACACCCTTGATCCCAGCATCACAAATCCTAGATCCAGCCACTTCCAAAAAGTCCATCTATGATGGCAAGAAGCTTTGGTGGCACATCTAGATACAACCCATAACCTACCACAAAGTCTGGTCCTTGGCTTTAGGTTTGTTTCAGACCTCTCATACCAGCTATATTTATAGGCATTGGACAGATCTACACACCAGAGGCTCAGGATGGCATCCTAAATAGTTGAGCTCACCGTTAACTTTTTGGGATCAAAATCTATGTGCAGGGTATATAGAAAAAGTATTTCATCCTATTCTTGTGCAACCCTTGAATCTGAATTTGTTTTGGTGTATTTGTATACCAAATATATGTTTCTCCTACTCCAGTCAGGTTAGTGAACACAGTGCCTTTGGTCTAATTTCCAGTATTATCAGGAGCTCAGTTTCATCATTAAACAGTTTTCCTCAAATACATGTCCAAAGCACCACTGCAGTCGTTTCAGACACGTACTGTCCATGTTAGGTCAAAATTCTTAGGTTAAGGGCACAGGCCTCTTCAAGGCTGTTTTTACCTCAGACTCCAACTACAAATTTGGGAGGAGGCCGTCCTTATATCTGATAAGGTGTTTTCCATTACCTTCTTGGGTTGTATAACTGACATGAACTCAGCAAAGTGCTACTCTTAGGATTAGTTTGAATATGATAGTACAAATGAGAACATTACAAGGGAAAAGAACAGTTGCATTTTTCTCCCACACCTCATAAAATACCCAAATTTAGTCAAGATTTGTAAAGCAAATTTAGTTAATTATTAGAATTTAACAGGCTGCGTAAGCCCCAGTGAGGTAAAGCCCTGTTGTTACCAGTGGCCCTCCATCTTGATTGTCCACGAATAAGGTTGGCTGTTGCTCCCTGAGTTTGCTCACGATTGCCAAGGCAATCAGGTCTCCCGGACCAAAGAAAACGCTCTCTGCAAAACCTCAGAGCGTATGCAATGTCAGCTGCGCCGCAAGGGCGGCTACCACGTAGCATGCCGAGCTCTGGCCACTGCGCTTCTGCGCAGGCACATCTGAGGACGCCTTATGGGCCTCGCGAGCCGGAAGTGCCCCTGCTAGTTCTTTCCGGTGCTCTTCAGCGGGCTTCAGCTGCTGGTTGCACAATTGCTTTGTAGATTCGTGACCAACAGCTGCAGTGCGGGCCCGCTGCGGCCGGCACCCTGAAGTAGAGAGGAGATGGTGGGTAGGAACAGCGCCATCGCCGCCGGCGTGTGCGGGGCCCTCTTCATCGGGTACTGCATCTATTTCGACCGCAAGAGGCGAAGTGATCCCAACTTCAAGAACAGACTTAGAGAACGTGAGTGGACCCGCGCCGTGAGTGGACGGTTGCTTTGCGTACAGCTGGGAAAGACATGGCGCCGCCGCGCGGCTCAGGGGTCCTGATCTGGGTCCTTCCCGCAGGTTCCCTCCATTTTGAAGAAGGATCGGCCCCATTTTGTTTCCCTCGCTGACCGTGTAGATTATCCTCACTTCTTTTGCTACTTGGGGGTGGGAGCAGTTTTAGGGATTGAACCTAGGGCCTGTGCCCTGAGGCACTGAGCTACATCCCCACTTCTTTCCTTTTGTATTTTTAAGATCTCCCCCAATTGTCCGGGCTGGGCTCGAATTTTGGATCCTTCTGCCTCCGGCTCTCAAAATGCTGGAATTACGAGCTTGCGCCACCACGCCTAAGTAGTCTCTTTTTATGAAATTCGCCTTTTAAAGCTTCTTTTTTTCATCCAGAATTCGTGCCTTTTGTGTATGACTGTTAGCTTCAGCCTAAATCCGCAAATCCAGTTCCCCATTGATACTGCATTCTTAAACCCTCTTGGCGGCTTCGCTCTAAGTGCTTCCAAGATATGAGTGAATGCTAGAGAAATTGTGGGGGAGTCCAAAGGGCTGCGCTCGTCTGGTGGCTCAGTCTTATTTCATACCTGCGACATCTTTTAAGAGAGGTTTACCATAGAGAGATTCTGTCCCTTGAAACCATTGTGATCCTGGGATATCTTAATTTGCAGCAGCAGAAAAGCAAAATTTGTTGAAATAACATGTTTTTATAACAGATGTATGATGCTCAGCTGTATTATTAAATCCAAGAAGGTACAAATAGCGAAGATTCTGTATCCTTATTGTTTAGTTAAGGTATCATCACGAGTGTTCCATAGCCACGTGTAGGCTAGTGAGTAACCTATTGAATACAAATGATTCTAGATTTTTTTTTTTTTTTTGTACCGAGAATCGAGCTTAGTACCTTGTGCTTGCCAGGCAGGCGCTGTGCCGTTGAACTACATCCCCGGCCCCAAGTTCTAGCTCTTCTAATAGCTCTAATAATGGAAAGAATGATATCTTGGAGTCCGACGTTGGGTTTCGAAGTACCAATCACTGATGAGCAAGCATGGCCTTGGACTTTCTGCACCTTAAATTTATTTAATTATTTGTAGTACTGGGGCTTAACCCAGAGTCTTTGAACTGAACTGCAGCCCCAAACCGCTTTTACATTTTTACATTGTGAGACATGATCTTGCTAATAAATTGCTCTGGCTAAGATTGAGCCTGCCGCAGCCTCTCAGTGTGCTGGGGTTACAAGCACAAGCCACAACGCCTGGCTAAATCTTCGGTAGCTGTATAAAATCAGGTAATGCCGCCTGCTCTTTATTTTTGAAAGAAATGTTTGAGGTGCCCACCTTCGTTCTAACATAAGGTTCCACCGTAAACACTGACCAAGTGTAATTTATACTGTAGCTTCAAAAATGGATGAATGTGTGTGTTGGGTTTAAATGCAGAGCTCCAAGAATGGATTGATTTTTGTGAAAACTTCGGGCAAATGATTTTTGCCTAAAGAAATCATAAGAGTTACTATTTTAGACAAACTGAGGAATGTTTTTGAAATCTTTTCCATATTTTCAATCAAAAAAAATTTTTTTTGGTACTAGGGATTGAACTCATGATCTTACACTTGCCTGCAGGCACTTGTGCCGATGAGCTAAATCCCTGGCTTTAAAAAATTTTTTTAACTTTGGTGAGAAGCTAACAATTTAAATGAATTACTATCTACACCAGTAACTTTAGACAGTTTCAAGCATTATTTTTCAGTTTTTTTGCAAAATGACATTATAGTATAGTACTGTCCCTGACACATACTAATTGATGAGTGCAAGATTTCTTTCTATAAATAGAAGTTTGAAATAGTTGCTAGCAAGTAAAACTTACATTCAGAGTAAATTTGCAGTCTTTTAAAAGATAATTGCATAAGTGGCTGGATTTGGATATTGTGTGTCTAGGATAAGTTTTGTTTCATTTTTTAAAATTTTGAATTCTAAGTAATTTTTCCAGTAGAATATTTACATCACCAATGAAAAGGATTCTCAAAGCAGACATTCAGCTTATTGGCTTTCTTGATTTTTTTAATTTTTTTTGAAAGAGACTTGTTAAAAATAAGGTTTGCCATTAGGTTTGGAGTCTTAATTAATTCAGACCTTTTATCTTCCATTAGAATTTTTTTGTGTGCTAAAAGCTGAACTCTATCTTGAGTACATTAAGCCTTGTAGTGTACTACTGAGTTACATTTCAAGCCTCCAGGGGATTTTGTTTTTGTTTTTTGCGCTGAGGATTGAACCTAGGGCTTTAGCATTGAGCCACATTGCCAACCTCTTTTTGAATTTTTGAGAGCATCTCATTCAGTCATCCAGTCTAGGCTCAAACTTGTGATCATCTGGTCTCAGCCTTGAAGAGCATTGAGAGTTATAGGCATGTGCCACTACCCCTCACTCCTCAGTCCTTTTAAAAATTTTACTGTATTTCTCCAGCTAGTCTCAAACTTGTGGTCCTCCTGCTTCCACCTCTTGAATATCTGGGGTTATAGGCATGTGCTTTTGTACATGGCTCCAGTGCTGCTCTATGTCTGTGTGTCTGTGTGTGTGTGTGTGTGTGTGTGTGTGTGTGTGAGTGAGACAAAATCTTGTTAGTAGGCCAAGCTCACCAGGAACTTGCGGTGATCCTCCTGCCTCAGCCACCTGAAAGCTGGCATTACAGGTCTATGCCACCACATCTTGTGCCTGTCAGTACTCTTAAAACAATTAAATCTTTTTAAATAGTGTCTTGCTATGTTGTTTGGGCTAGGCTTGAATTTACCATGTAGTCCAGGCTGGCTTTGAACTCAAAAGGGATCATCCTACCAGTCATTGAGTGCTAGGATTACAGACATGTCCCGCCATGCCCAACTTAATCTAAATCATCAAGTAAAATTTAAACTGAGCCTAGTGGTACATGCCTATCCCAGCACCTGGAGGCTGACTTGGGAGGGGGCACATTTAAATCAGGCCTAAATTTCATAAAACACCATCTCTGGGGGAAAAAAACCTCCAAACTAGTGCCATGTACAGAGATGTTTTATTTATATAGTGCTGTATAAAATGATGCACTATTTGGCAGTAAGTGTCTTATTACAATGAATGTATTTTGAATAAATTTGGGGTGTATTTTAACTCATGACTTATGTGTATTTTTTTTAAAAAGTAGACATACCTGTTTTTAACTGTTAGGTTTACACAATAGCATTTGGGACTGTCAGCAAATACTGCAGGGAGGACCTGATTTTGCTGGTTGAATGTGTAACTCTTTGGTTTTGAAGGACCATTTATGCCTTTATTACAGAAATGCTTCTTGTGTTGTGATACTAAAGTTGGACTACTAATCTTTTTTGGACTGGGAATTGAACCCATGATGTTCACACTGAGCTACATTCCCAGCCCATTTCTAATTTCTTATTTTAAGACAAGGTCTAAATTGTTCCAGTTTTGCTCAAACTTGTGATCTTATTGCCTCAGTCTCCCAGAATACTGCAATTCCACCTTACCCAGCTCAGAATTTTAATATTTGCCAAAAATGAAAAGCCAATGATAGACCTCAGTGGCCCAAGTGTAAGTTTGATTCTGTATCCAAAAAAAAAAAAAAGGGCAGCAAAGGGATCTTAAAATTTGGTGACAGCTGGGCCTGGTGGCACACACCTGTAATCCTAGCATTTGGGAGGTTGGGGCAGGAGGATTGTTGCAAGTTCAAGACCACCCTGGGCTACAAAGTGAGTTCAAGGCCCTCCTGACCTGTATAGGGAGACCCGGTCTCAAAAAGACAACAACAACAAAAAAAAATTGGTGAGTAACAATTTACATTTCTCTTCACTCTTAAAAGGTTGGATCATGATGAAATTTAAGTTTCATTGTACTGAGTGTGATCATCATTTTTGTCATTTTCCCTAAATTCTGGCTTAGCAAATGGTATTTTTCATTGTTTCTTCCACAAATTTGCTGCCTTTGTTTTTGAAAGTGTCTTTCATTTTGTCGGGTGTGTAATTATTGAATATGATGAGAGAGTAGAATCGTCTTTGAGGACATGGCTCTGAAGTTTTTCTGTCTGGTTTTGAGTAGCCACTTGATCATTTACTAGTTGTGACCTTGGTAAATGTTCTTATCAATTAAATGGGGATGACATTGCCTGCTTTAGAGTTATTATGAGGATTAGATAAGCATATTAAGGTCAAACAATTTAGAAATGTCTAACTTGTAGTATCTGAATTCTGAGTGTTTACTATGATATTTGAGTGTTCCTTGTCTTCTGATTTCCCTGAAGTCTTAAAGTTTCACTGCTACTTCAGCACACATTTCAGTCTGTACTGTGCCATTTAGCAGTTAAGTAATACTCATTATTTTTATCCTGAAAAAGACCAAATCCTTAAATCAGGGGTGGAATTGTGATCTGTTTCTTTAGTTAGTCACAGAGTTGAATATTTAGGTAAATTAGTTGGGTATCTTCAAAGTAATTTGTAAGATCAGCTTTAAACTATATTTTTCTATTGAAACTCTTAGAATTGTATTTAAATCTTAAAAGTGGCCTGATTTGGGGATCCAGAGTGGTGGCACAGTGCCAGTCTGGCAAGCACAAAGTTGTGAATTCAATTCCTGGTCTCTTTCCTCCTCCCCACAAAAAAGAAAAAAGTGGCATGATTTTGGGTATTATGGGAAACTTGGCTTACTGGTAGTTAAATTTAGTTTGTAAAGCTAGAATGACAAAGTAGTAAATTAACCATGTGTCTGGAATAGATAGATCAGTCACTTCATAGGCATTGATAATGGAGGATTTGTAGACTTGTTTCTTGCAGCAGTCTGTATGGTTAAGCAGGCGTTTTCTGTAGAACATTAAAAGAGATACACAGATTTGCCTAATGTGACCTAGCTAATAAGTACAACTTTACTTTTTTTTCTCTACAAAATGATTGCCGTGTCTTTGTAGTTTTTTAGTTACTACTTTTTTAGGTTTTTAGTATAAATTCTTATCTGAGGAAATTGACTCATTACTTGTTTTGTGGCACATGTTAGAAACCAGGTACTATTAAAAAATACATCCACAGTATTAGCTTAGTCACAAAAACCCTATGAAATAGATACTGTTATTAGACAGTATCTATTTTTTATGGAAAAACTGAGGTACAGGTTACTGTAAGTGGAAGAAGCAGGATACACACTGGGACATTTAGGCTCAAAACCTGTGCTTAACTGTTTGTCAATACCGTCTCATAACCATATCTGATAGTATTGCTTGATGTCATATCAAAAACAACATACAGACTAGCTTGAGCATTTTTTTTCTTTCCCTTTGGTGATAATGGGCCCCAGTTACCCAGAGCTCTTGCATTGAGGTATATCCCCAGCCCTTTTTAAGTTTCAGCGTTGGGGTTACAGGCCTGTGGTACCAATGCCCAGCTGACAGCAGCTTCCCCCATCCCCACCCCATGCACACACTAGTGATTGAACCCAGAGAGCACTGAGCTGTATCCCAAGACCGTTTTTGAGACAGGGTTTCTTTTCTTTTTTCTGATACTGGGAATCAAACTCAGGACCTTGTGGCTTGCCAGGCAGGTACTGTGCCACTGAGCTATGTCCCCAGTCCTTAGCCTTTTTTTTTTTTCAAATGCATAAATTCTATATTTTTAGAAAAAAATTTAAGTAGTATTGCCTTTTCCATTTAGGAATGCTACTTTTCATCAGTTAATAAAGATAATCTCATATTTCAGTAATAAAGTTCTTGAATAGCAGTGGCCTAATTCTTTCCCCTTTACACATCCTGTATAGGTTGGAAATGGGAATTTGTGCTTCTGAGGTTCCGCTGTTAGTGCTGTCTGCATCCTGTGAATTGCTAGACCTGTTGACCCAGAGGAATAGTAAAAGCTTCTGACCAGAAATATCACATTAGTAATAACTTACTGACTAGGATTACTCACGTAGTCTTGACAACTTGCAAGGAGGCCAGAGGAGCCCTGATTCCAGAGTTGGGAATGTTTTGCAAATAGAAATGACACCCACAGCAATTAGACTTTTTTTATTCTTGTTTTGGTAATGGCAGAATAAAAATATTATATTGCATTTCTTGTAGGAAGAAAGAAACAGAAGCTTGCCAAGGAGAGAGCTGGGCTTTCCAAGGTAATATTTCAAGTTTGCTTTTTGTTTGGATTATGTTATAAAAATATTAACTAATAACCTACTTTAGATGTGTATTTTGAGACAAGCAATTGATATTGAGACATTAACTTTCTATTTAAAGTTACTGAAGATTATCCAGTCCTTGAGTATTTCCCCTAAGGATATAGGAAAATAGATACACCCGTAAGTGAGATTTTTTCTTTTGTTTTGTTTTGTTTGCTTTGTTTCATGGTGCTGGGGATTAAACCCAGGGCCTCCTACATGCCATTGAGCCACATCCTGTCATTTAATATTCAGGAATATTATAAAAATTTTACTGTATGGGATAGTCAATGAAAGATGCTTCTGTTTTCAGATATTTATGGAGTTTTTTTTCACATATTAGATCATAAGAGTGTGTATAAAAATCAAAAATTATAGAAGTCTAAGGTTTTGGGGGGGGTTGAGACAGACCCTTACTATATAGCCCAGGGTGGCTTCAAACAGCAATACAGATAATGTATCACCACTCCCAGTATTTTTTTTTTTTTTTTTAAACAAGTCATGGGACAGGGGTTTAGCTCAGCGGCATAAGCGCCTGCTTCGCAAACACAAGGTCTTGAGTTCGATCCCTGGCACCAAAAAAAATAAAATAAAAATAAAAAACAAGTCATACAGATGCTGGCATCATATATTTATTTAGTCTAGTAGTTTGTAACAAAGTACAAAATAGTAACACAAGTGCAAATAAAGTTGCTGTTTGTAATAACAACTAAAAATAGAGATGAGTATGTAATTCATATTACTTGATGTTACATTTTAAATTTTTTCATTGCATGTAATCCAAATAAAATGTTGAATCAAAAGAATAAATAAATTGTTTAAAAATCTACAAAATGGCAAAATAAAATAAAGTATGTAGCTGGATATAGTGGCACATTCCTGTAGCCCCAAAATTTGAAGCAGGAGGATTGTAAATTAAAGTCTAGCCCTGGATTATGTAGTGAGTTCAAGACTGCCTTGGACACAGAATAAGACCCTGTTTAAAAAGAAAGTAAGTGTACATGTGACAAAGATATTTGTGTACCCTTCATTTTCTCCTTAAACTTGATTCTCCACTTTATAAGAACTATTCAGGTAATACCAGTCTGATCATTTTAGTGTTTTTATTTTATTTTAAAGTGGATATTAAACTTTTGCAGATATTGTTGAAGAGTAAATTTATTCACTTGTTAGAGTGATCTGTTCAATAGAATGAATTATTTTTTCTGATATTCCGTGTGTTGGTTATAGTTCTACAATAATTTTTCAAAATAGTCTTTAAATATTTTGTTTTCAAATAGTTACCTGACCTTAAAGATGCTGAGGCTGTTCAGAAATTTTTCCTGGAAGAAATACAACTTGGTGAAGAGTTACTGGCTCAAGGTAATAGTCATTACAGCTAGATAGAATTCTTCACAGCAGTACATATTTATGATACTGTAATAAGGGGGTTTTCTTGTGTAGTCTGCTTTTTAACAATGGGTAAACATTTCAAGGCAGGTTTTACTGACTCTAGAAAAAAAATAGTCCTTATGAATTTCTGATTTCAATAATGTGTTCTAAGTGAGTTTTAAGCTTATTTATACAAATGAAGATACTCTTAAATAATTTGGGGTATATAACTGTAGTATAATGTAACTAATAACTGAAGGAATAAGAACTAAGACTGTATTCCTCAACTCTGTCATCTAATCTTCAGGGTTTTTTCCAGTATTTATAAGAAGGAATGGCTAATACAAAGTCCTAGAGAACATTAATTTATCTAATGAAGGTCACCCAGTGAGTTCATGACACTTCATTTCAGAACCAACCAGTTATCGGATGCAGATTAAAGCCTTTTTCTTCTTTTGTGCTTCATTTTATTCTGTCAATAGTATTAATGGACAGTGTCTAACCATAGTTCAGACAGGCCTTCAATTCACTGTCTAGTCCAGACTGGCCTCAAACTTGTGATGATCTTCCTGCTTCAGCTTCCCAAGTGCTGGAATTAACAGGTGTGCACCACCACACCCAGTTATAACTCTTTTTAAGAGTTTCTGTCATAAAGAAATGATGTCATGTATCCAGTTTTTCTTTTCTCACTTCCATATGACTAGATTGAGAGAAAATTGAACTATGTATGTGGTGCATTTGTGTGTTGTTTCCTTTATGGGATGAGTAACACCTTCCCACATTCCCACAAGTTTGAACCACTGGAGGTATGTACCTACATGACTGTCCCACACCACCTGGTGGCACAGTTGCCCAGTAGCAGCGTGCAAGAATTATGGCTCCATTGTGAATGTGTTAAGGTGGTGGTGACCAACTTTTTACCATATTTCCTCTTTCGTAAGAAGCAGTTTCTTGACACAATTACAGTTTGCTCAATTTCACCTAAAGATAGTCTAGTTCTCCATATTTCATTTACTAACAAACTTAAAAAAAAAAAAGTAGAAAGACCAGTCAAAGTATCTTTTAAGTACAGAACAATACAAAGTAGATACCAATCAGGGAGCATTTCCAGGTGTATTACAGGCTACCTACTTTATTTTCTCTCATGATTGCAGAGCAGGCCAGGCCTTAGAGACAGTGGGGAGAGCATGCCTTTCAAGCCAGGCTACTGCTTAATCCCAAGTGGTACTGCTACTGCTGAGTTTTATCTTCTTGTGATGATTACAATTCTTTTCAGTGAAAATAGGTTCCACTTGTGATCTCTCTCGTTAGCAGAAGTTGTAGCAGCATCCTTTTTGCACAGAAAGGGAGCAGAAGATGACCAGTTCACTATGATTGAGATTGTGTCAGTGTGTTCTGGATATATTCTTCAGTATTTGGGGGTCTCCAGAAAAGTAATTAAAAGTCCTGATTCATAAGAGATTTACGGTTCTTCTGGTGTCTGTTTATAGATAGGTGCTGTCTAGTTCAGCCAATCTACTTCTACAAATTGTGTTAACTTAAAACTGGATCAGTGCACAGTCCTGAGTAGGTTCTATGAGGGTGGGCATTGTTATATCATTTTAAAACTGAGGAATGGATTTGAATGAATAGATTAAAATGGTGGCTGTATACAGCTAAGTGACAGTGGTCAACACAGTTAGGTGTTCTGAAAAACTGTAGATGGGATAGCCATAATTTCCACATTGACAGAAGAGATTCAACTGTTTCTGAACATAGTTGTGAGGTTTTGGAAACCTTTAACCATACCGTACTCAAACTTGGGGTGAAAATTTCTGTATTTCCACAGCAGACAGTGGTAGAACAAGAACACACCATTGTATACCAGATTCAAGACCCCCAGAAAAAAACACCAGGAGCAACAGTGATAAGAGCCATATTTGTCATGAGCTTGCAAGGTTACATACATGGAGCCTGTTGGTGCAGTTATTCCCCAGGACATTTAGCCCCTTCAAGCTTGTTGGGATAGTAGGATGTGGTAGTAGTAAGATATTAGCCAGTCTGTAGGAGGAGGAAAGTCACAAATTGGCCTTATTAAAAAAAAAAAAAAAACTCAGGGACCAAGGATATAGTTCAGTGGCACAGCATCTTCCTGGCAAGTGCAAGGTCCTCAGTAAGATTCCTGGAACCAAAAAGAAAAAAAAAGATTCAGGATTCAGAATGCAACAGTTTGTAGTACCCTTGAGTTGTCTTGTGCCACTTGGGCCTTCCCATCTCATTGACTGTTAACATAGTTTAAATCTGAATTGGTCAACACTTGTGCTGTTTGATTAAAGAGGCTATTTAGAAATATAAACAGATTCTAGAGTTAGGGAGCCCAAGGATTAGTGAATAACCTGGAACAAATTTCTTAAATTCTTTTAAGTCTCAGTTTCTTTATCTGTAAGATGATTAATTCTAGTGACTAAAATTGTGGAGGTGATAATGGACTTGGTCATAAAAACCACCAAGAATGATGTTAAGGTTAAGAACTAAGATTAAGGAGGAAATGTTTAAACTATTTGAGTAGTTAAGGTCAAAAATTGAAAAACTGTTAAATTAACATTTGATAGGCTAGTTGCAAACTGATTTGTTCTCTATTTTTGCAGTAGTGGGGATTGAACCCAGTGCCTGTATACTGAGCTACATCCCTGGCCCCTTTTTTTTTTTTTTTTTTTTAATACCAGGGATCAAACTTATGACCTCGCACTTGCAAGGCAGGTGCTTATGCCGCTGAGCTAAATCCCTGGCCCCTCCTTACCCTTTTTAAGACAGCTTTTTGCTAAGTCACTGAACCAAGTCACTGAGCCAAGCTTAAATTTTCAATCTTCTTGCCTTAGCCTGCTGGAGTGCTGGGATTACAGGTGTGTATCACCACACTCAGCCCTTGAATCATGAAATTTTGTTTAGTAAGTAAAAAATTTCATTTATAAATGATTTTGTATGTATCAAGAACCATAAGAGGTCTGAGATTTCATTCTTAAATGCTAACGGGTTGGTCTGCCCCAGTTGTATAGATGCTGGCAGAAGATACAAGACTCTTGGGTTATAGAGACAAAGGAAAGTTTTGCAGTAGCAGTAACCAGGGTATTGATTTGCACTTGGTTATTGTAGGTAGGTTGAAGAGATAAGGTGATAGGTATATGCAAGATGTGTTGTATATAGGAGTCCTGATTTTAGGTAACCTGACTCAAGGGGACGGTGAATGAGTTTCTCCATTACCCTAAACATAGAAGATACTATAGTAGATAGTATACAGACTACCCTTAATCGAGAGGAAGACCCTGAATATGCAATAATTGTGCGCTGTACAGATATTCTTGAAAAGATAATTTGGAAAGAAGGGTGATGAAAGCCACTTGAGGCAAACAGTTCTTTGAATTTTCACTTAAAGCCGAATTAACTGAGGACAATGACCACATGGTAAGTACTTCATGTTTATTGAATTAAATGAACCTTCAAAAACTAAATCTCACAAAATTAGTGTCTGTAGAGATAATCATTGTCTTAACATTCTATTATATGAACTTTTTTTTATTAGTGTCACTTTAGAATTTTTTTCTCTTTATTTCTGTGAACTACCATTCAGATGGCACAAGGTTGATCTAAAGTGAAATTAAAGGGCTGGGGATTTAGCTCAGCACCATGCTTGCCTAGCAAGTGTGTGGTCATGAGTTCGATCCCCAGTACCAAAAATAAATAAATAAGTAGAATGAAATTGAGTCTGCTTTTCACCTCCGCCTCCAATCTTCTCTCTTGAGGTGTACAATTTTGTTGTTAATGATGTTTCAGAAATATTTAAGGGTATAAACAATAATATACTTGAGAATTTCAGCATCTTAATTTCTCCCTTATGTGTGTATATTGGAGATACTTCCATATTAGTGCATATAATATGCATTCTTGTTAATAATTAATATTTCCAACTTGCTATTTGCAGTGTTTTGGTCAGCATCACCTGGAGACAGTGAGCAGATGAATGTTTGATGATGGTTACAGCTTTTCAGAGTACATGTAATTTTGTGTAAATTTTGCAGGTGAATATGAGAAGGGTGTGGACCATCTGACAAATGCAATTGCTGTGTGTGGACAGCCGCAGCAGTTGCTGCAGGTGTTACAACAAACTCTTCCACCACCAGTGTTCCAGATGCTTCTCACTAAGCTCCCAACAATTAGTCAGGTAAAGAATTGGAGTGTTACGAAATTCAGACTGAGTATGACCTAAGAATTGAATGTTTAGAGACATTTGTATACGAGTCTAGTGAACATAGAATGCGGAATATATCAGTGCTTGAAATTTTCCATTAATGGTATAACATCTAAAGAATTGGATATAAACATGGTGGTACACGCCTATAATTCCAGCACTTAGGAGACTTAGACAGGATGATCACTATGAGTTTGAGGCCAGCCTGAGCTATATAGTGAGTTCAAAGCCAATTTGATCTATATATATAGCAAGACTATGACTGACAAACAAAAAAAAACTGGGCATAAGATCTAGTGATTGTGTCTTAGCAGTGACTCAAGAATGCATGCTTGGTTGTTAAGTCATAGGCCTCTTAGATCTTTCTGTTTAGGTCTTTAAATTCAGGCCACTCTCACAGGTTTCTAAAATTAGCGTTGTCTACTTTGCTGGTTCACCACACCTTCATTAGGCGGCCTAATAGAGGACATGGGAGCTGAGATGGTGTAGCTTGTGCATTAGGCATAAATGAGTGTGGACTCCGTCAGACCTTCCTTGTATAAGATTTCAGTCTGGTCCTGTTGAGATGGGCTTTGAGTTTGGAGCTATTTGACTGCAATTCCAAACTCTTACTCAAAAGTACAAGATACCATGTATAATATTAAAAGATTAACATATGTATAATTTAAGAGTTAATTAACCAAGTATTGTGGCTCACACCTGTAATCCCAGCACTGGGGAGGCCAAGATAGGAGATTTACAGTGAGTTTGAGGCCAACCTATATACAGCAAGACTATCTCAGAAAACCAAAAAAACAAAAAGTTAATTGAGCTTTCTGTTCATTTTGAGTTCTCTGAATAAACTCAAGTCAGTCTGCTTTTTGAAATAGCATGTATATCATCTGTGTTAATTTTGCAGGTTTGTGCAGTTGAAAATTAGTAAAATGGCAGTGGAAAATTTTTGCAAAATTTTGTGTTGTAACTTAATTTTTCGATTTGTATGTGTGTGTGTAGTTCTGGGCCTTGTATGTATTGGACAAGCATTCTACCACTGAGCCCCTTCAAAATAACCTTGACTCAGCTAGTTTGAAAAAGGATAAGAAAATAAAAGCTCCAGAGAGCTGAGGAAAAAGAAGTTGGAAAGCCAGTGATCTAAATCTCTTAAAATTAGACTAATGTGATTCTAACCTGTTGGTATCAGAATCCTTTGTTTAGTGTTATATGCCATTTGAAGGGCAGGCATCTGGTAATATTTGGCACTGGGTAATGTATAAAGAGGTTCATTAAAGATCTGTCTCTTCTCAGTACTGCCACAGTGGGTACTGACTTTGTAGCCCATGAACCTTTAGCAACAGCCTAACAATGCTTTTAGGAAATTAACTTAAATGGTGTATTTTGAAATGTGTGAGTTCAGGATAAAACCTAAATTCCTCTCTATGAAAACCACCTCTTTTAGCTCATTTAATTTTATTTACATTCTCTAGATATGATTTGGGAATGCTAAGTTCAGAATACAGTATTCCTAGGCTGACATAATGGCATACACCTACCTGTATGTAATTCCAGGTATTTGTGAAGTTGAGGCAGGAGGATTGCAAGTTTAAGGCAGGCTGGCAACTTTGTAAGACTGTCTCAACAAATGGGCTGGGGATGTAGCTCTGTAGTAGACCTGCTTGCCCCTGGGTTCAGCTCCCAGCACTGCAAAAAAGAAAAAAAGGAATACTGCACCATGTTCCTTCTTCAGTGGCTTTGAGCCAAAAGATGGAATGGTAGAGCACAGAACGATTATTTTAAAAAGTCATTGCTATTCTTAGTTTGTGTGGGAATGATGGTTTAAATTCTTTTTAAGTTACATAATGATTAATACGTAGGATATTAAAATGTCATGCTTCTTTTGTTAATTTGAATTTTTATATGGAACTGGTAGTACATTTTTTAGGTAATAACACTGTATAAAGTGTTAGTGTTTAAATGTCAGTATAGATGAACTTTAGCAAAATTTGATTCTTTGACTACAAAAGAGTTATATTAAACTTTGAATCCTGATTAATACTTGTGATAATTTCCAAATTTAAATTTTATTTTATTTTTTTTCAGAGAATTGTAAGTGCTCAGAGCTTGGCTGAAGATGATGTGGAATGAAAAATCTCAACATAATAAAATCTCAAAAGATTTTTAAATTTCTTAGGTTGGAAGTTGAACAACTGTGGGGAATATGGGCAAATCTGCTTGTTTATGGACTGTCCTACACTGAAATCTACCAAAGTTAATGCTTACTTGGGGTAGATTCATTTGTCTTTTATTTATTTTTCCCAGTGAAAAGTGTATTTTAATAGAGAGCTTTTCATTTTATAAAAACACTATGAGTTACCAAAATATGGATTTTGTTTATTCCTTAGACCTGCAGTTAAAATGTATATACATCATTTAAAAACCTAGTGCTTAGTTTTGAAAAACAAGCAAAAGGGCTGGGACTGTAGTTTAGTGTAGAGTACTTGTCTACCATGCATTAGGCCTTAGATTTGGCCCCAGCACCACAAAAAAAGGAAAACAGTGAAAAAGTGTAGGAGAGCGATGAATGTACATTTTTTAAAGCTAGACATTTTCTTATAAATGAGAGTGGGATAGACTTGATTGTATTTTTGAAAATATTAAAATGGAAGGTTCTTTCCATTTACTCTTAAATGTGTGGTATGCTGCTGTGGTGTACTAAAAGCTCCACCTCTTTCCTGTTTATCAGTCGTGAACAGTTTTATTTAAATCAGTGTACTTGATACTTCTGGGTATGTCTTTGTATTTTAAGTACATGTAAATTACAAGTAGTATCGGGAATCAGATCCATGTACCTAATCTCACCATATGAGCTTCACCAGTTGGAGTCTGCTTGCTCTCAATTATAAAACCAGGGAATCGTCTTTGGTAGTTTTGAAGTGTCCCTTTCAGTTTCTCTTTTTGGTTCTGTTTGGCATCTTCAGATTCACCTTCATGGGCCAGGGATAGAGCTCAGCGGCACAAGCACCTACCTGGCAAGCCCAAGTTTGATTCCCGGTACCACAAAAAAAATTGACCAGTTCACCTTCACCTGAGGAATGTATTTGGGCATCCAGAACTCTTTTTTTTTTTTTTTTTTTAATTCTGAATTTTGCATGCTTGCCTGACCTAGTATTTCTGAAATTGATCTTTTGATTTTCACTGGAATTGGACAGGTCTATGACTATGTAAATTTGAAAATTAACCTTTGAGGTAACTGGGATCATCTGCCTGTAAAAATGTTCCCTTTTTGCTTTCAACTTCTGCATGTTGCAGATTGATTAGTTTATCTCATACAGTGAGAGAGGGATGTAATACTGACTGAAGACTTGGGTAGAGTTTTTGGGACCTCTTAAATTCACAGTGACATATTACCTGCCATTTCAGAATTTAGTCAATTTCAGAATTGAGAATAAAGATCTTTGGTACTTAAAGGCATCTTTTGGATCAAGCAGCATTTCTCATTGTATGGATGGCCTACATTCTAAGAATCTGGAGAGATCTCAAAAAGTTTTCCTATGTGCTAGACTTATTTTGGCTTACATTTTTGAGATAAGAGTCTTACTATATAGGTCAGGCTGGCTTTGAGCTCACTGTGTAGCCCAGGCTGGCCTTGAACTTGCAGTGATCCTCTTACCTCATTCATGTGCCACATACCCAGCCAGACTTTTTTTTTCTTTTTTGAGACAGGGTCTTGCTGTGTATTGCAGGCTGATCCTGAACTTACTGTATAGCCCAGCCTCACCTCAAATTCACAGCAGTCCTCCTGTCTCAGCCTCTAGTGCTGGGCTTATAGGTGTGTGGTGCCACCTGGCAGACTTGTTTTTAACCTTAGGTTTGTTTATTTTAGTGAGAAAGAGTTTGGACCGTAGTTCTAGTTTCTACCTCTGGTTAGCTACAAGGGTGATTACCCTTGCCTGAATTTAATATCAAGTATTCATTCTCATTGTAAAAACTAGAACATCAAGTCATGGGATGCATATTTGAGGCCTCTGCCTCAGGTACCTTCCAGGCTTGTGATCCTGAGTCTTAAAACCGTGCTTTCCACTTAACACAGTATGGTTTTTGGTAGGGATGGAGGCTAAAACAAGCATGCTGTCTGTCCAGTTTCATTTTGGGATCTTGGCACAGTGAGGTTTGGTAAGAGATAAGCCGTACAGCCAGGCATTCCTTCACTAGCCCAGCCTGGATAGAGGGCAAGCAGAGGGAGAACAGATGTGGGAAAGGGTACCTGGGTGGGGCTTGGCAGCTGAGATATGGGAGAGTGGGAAAACTGCCATCTTCATTTTACAGCTGATTAGTTGTTTTCTTATTTAAATTATAGGGTTTTTTTAAAAATTAAGTACCACTTTTGAAAACTAGCTGTGTTAAGTTACAAGCAAAAACATGTTTACTCCCAGAAACTTCAGTGTTCCCATATAAAGTTTCATGTAATGATGGAAACAGATCTTGCCATTTTTTAGATAGAGTAATAGCTTGCTTATTCCCATGTTAGTGTTACACACGTGAAATCTTTGTAAATAGGAGATACATATTAGGGCACATAGAATTGCTACTTTGGGGAAATATCTGTTGCTCATTTCCACACTCTGTACTTTAAGTAGGCCTACCCAGAGGTAGCGAAGTAAGGAAAAGCTAGTACAGTGTGCCTAGTGGACAGGTGGTTAATGATTCTTACTGCTTGCCTTGATATTTTTACCAACTTCTGCCTACCTTTATGACATTGTTCAGTCAACCTGTAGACTGAAGTATTAATGAAATGTTGCTACAAGTTGGGTGTGGTGGCGCATGCCTGTAATCCCAGCACTGGGGAGGATGAGGCAGGAGGATCACTGAAATTGAGGCTAGCCTGAACTGCATAGTGAAACCCTGTTTTTTCAATTTTTTAAAAAATTTTATTTAAGGGGGGGCAAAACAGAAAAAAGGGTAGAAACAATACAGAATTTCAAAAAAAAT
This sequence comes from Hydrochoerus hydrochaeris, assembly GCA_004027455.1. Lineage (NCBI taxonomy): Eukaryota > Metazoa > Chordata > Mammalia > Rodentia > Hydrochaeridae > Hydrochoerus > Hydrochoerus hydrochaeris. The sequence goes on along the minus strand of PVLA01000532.1, from coordinate 355,571 downwards.
AAACTAACAAATCACCATTTGATACATATTGTCTTCTTGGATATAGTTGTTCAAGTTACAAAATTAAAGCATACAAAGTAGACATTCAAACAGGCTGCAAACAATTCTGTTCACCGATCCAACAAAAACTTAGTAAAATGGTTATCAATCGTACACACTTAAGTATACATACAGTTATCTCTTTTAGAGCACTTTCCTTTCCTCCTCTTGCTTTTTTTTTTAAAAAAAATATTTAAAGAAAAAAATTTTGAAACAAAGGGTAGAAACAATACAAAAATCTCAAAACAAAATAGAAAAAAAAATAGTAACCAGTAAAAAATCCCTAGTTGATAATTACATACTTTCCTCTTAGATGCAGTTGTTCAAATTACAAAAGTAAAGTCCACAAAGTGGACATCCAAACAGTGAGACTGCAGTCAGCTTTGCTTATCCATCCAACTAAAACTTTAACAACATGAAACCCTGTTTTAAAACGAAATTAAAAGTTACTGCAGAAGAAAAATTACGGTGAAACTGATGCATCATACAAATAACATACCAAATTCTCTGATATTTACAAAAATGAAGTTTTGTTCTTGCTTTTGCTTCAGCTGCTGGAGTATTAAGGAGTTTGGAGAAAACGTATATATTTGCACAAGAGAATGCTTGTGAGTTGTGTGGCTCAACAGAAAATGCACTCAGCTGTTTTTGGTTTAACATCCCTTTGAGAGTGTTGGGAACCATCCAGGTTCTGCAGGACAAAGCAATTAACCTGTCATGGGGATAGGGGTGGGGAGGTGGTCCTGAGATTCTGGGTTGAGAAGCCCAACCTTAATGAGAGCAGTTGAGTGACTTTATGTAGGCTGAGGACCTGGCTTTGGCCTGTCGGAATCTCCTAGTCTTGTTGAAGCATATTGTTGGGCGGTGTAAACCTGAGTAATTCCACACACGTTCCCAAGGTGGTCCTGGGGTCACACGAAAGCACAGTGGTAATGTGGGAAATGAGTCTTTAGTAGGAAATAGTGGGCATGTGAAGGTCACAGATCAAATACAGTACTTAGAGTTCTACACAAAAAGCCACCTGGTGGCATAATAAGGTAATTCAGATCCACTGTGATCATTTGGTGTAAACGTCACATTTTATGTTCCAGATAGGCTAGTCTATGTTAAGAAAATGCAGATTGCCTATTAACTGCAAAATTAAACATTTTAGTTTTACATATTTTGGGGAGGAAGGTGAATTCAGTGGGGTTTTTTTTCCTCCTTTGTAATACAGACTAAGACATTGCCCTTCTAATGGCTTTTTGGCCTTTTAGAGGCTATACTGTTCTGAAAACCATCCAGAAAATGTTGTAGCTGGGTGTGTGGCATATTCCTGTAATCCCAACACTTAAAAGAAGCTAAAGCGGGAGGATCACGGCAAATTTAAGGCTATTCTGGGCCACCTAGAGAACTCAAAACCAGCCTGTGAGACTGTCAAAATAAAACAAAAAAATTGAAGTATTCAAGCTTATTTAATTTCCTTTGATAGGGTATCAGGTGTGGTATATGCATATGATTCTAGCTACTTGGGAAGCTGAGGCAAGAGGATTGCATGAACGTGAGTTCTAAACCAGTCTGGGTTACAAGACTTCTTTCCCCCTGAAATTAGGGGAGTCATGCTTTTAAGGCAGCAAAGACAGGCAGAAGCTGGGAGGGGCAGGAGGTGAGGGAGAAAAATGGATCCCTATGTCTGAAATGGCACGTCACCTGGAAAGATCAAGATTCCTGGTGTTCCATGGCACAGACGTGAGCTAGGGGGAATAGCTTTAATTCCACTGGGACTTTCTGTCACCCTGTTTTGCCTCTCATGAGGAAGTAGATTGAAGTGAGTGGATGTTTCAGTTTCTTTCTGGGTCTGGAGGGCATCTCAGGTTCTAGAACAGTGGTGGTGAATCTGGTGTGTGCCACAGTTGGCTGTTTGAATCATTGAGCTCTAATAAAAGGTTCACCATCGCTGCAAACTGCAACAGTAACAAGATTGGTGCCCAGGAAGGAGAAACCTCTGGGCAGTGATCATCTCACCTATGTGCTAACAGGAGTTTTGTGGGTCTGGCAGAGACTGCTGGTTCCAATGTCCCATTCCTAAATGACCCTGGAAGGTTCTCAGATGTGTATTCCTGGGTTAATTAGGGCTCCACTGGTAAGTACAGGAACTGGACTTGAATTAGCTTAAGGAACAGTGGCACTTGTTACCTACGTGGAAGTCGATCTCACCAGGCTGTCCCAACAGTGCAGCTCTCTGCGTCCTCTCACAGGATGACTTGAAGACGCTGGAAGTCTGGGCCTGGCAGCTGCAGGTAACTCAAGTGAAGACAGGTGTTAACTTTTCTCACATTCCTATAAGGCAAGGAGCTTAATAACAGTGGGGTATTTTTTTTGCCAAAATGAGATGTGCAAACAAAATGACCACTATGTACTTTAAGTACATAGGTAAATGCTTGTTTCTTGTGAGGATACTGAGAAGTTGGAAGCACAAGACATCGACATACACATTATGATTTTGTGCATTTTACTTTTTGTAATGGAGTTGGAACCCAGGGCTTCATCCGCTAAGCAAGTGCTCTGCCACAGCATTACACCCCCAAGCCTTTTAATAAATGTGAATATTTTATGCTCTGTATAATTTTGTGTAGCATTCTCTTGGGCGCTGTCTTGTCCTCCGTTCATACTGGGAATTTTCACTTGAAAAATGGGCAGCCCGAAAAAGAGAAGAGCCGTGAAAATGTCTGATGTGCCCTTGTTGAGTCACTCAGCTGAGCTCACGTTGCCTGTCCAGCCAGCCCAGCTGTGCATACGTTCTCAGCAGTGCTCAGCTGCTTGTGCTCGCATGGCAGTCCAGTAATGACCTTAGTTCGTTTTTTTACATTACCCAACATCGACTTTGGTTATATCTGTTATTTATACCAGGACATTGAGACATGCACCTGTGCTGGAATTGTAGGATTTCCTGTCCCCTTAGAACCCCCTCCGCCACACACACATACAGGTTGAACCATAGTGCAGCCGTCTTAGTCTTCACTATTTCCCTATAGTACCTGTCAAAGCACTGGAGCATATAATGCTCAGAGGAAGGAGGAATGCCGTGACTTCATAAGCTCTGCCACGGGTCTCCAGGAAGCAGGACGGTGTTAGAAAGGCCAGGTGGGAGAGTGGATGAACCTCAAACACTAGGACGAACTTGGGTTAGAGCCAGAGACCTTGGGAGGTGGGCTCACAGTAGGGTGGGAAGGGCTATGCCTTAAATTGCCCCTCTCAAGATCCAAAATGTACTGATTTATCTCGTTTCCTTGGTTTCTCCATTCTGTAGGATTCCCTCTGCCTTCAGCCACCATAGTCCCTTCTGAGCTCCCTGAGGCTGTGGCTCAGGGCTAGCTCAATGCGGGCCTTTGGCTCCTTAGACTGACAACTGAACTGAGTTCATTTCCTTTTGAATGTGGTCTTGAACAGTCCATGAGTTGGCTGGTACCTACTCATTTTAACCGTTGGATGGCTAGATGTGCTCCTGCTCCTGTGTCTCACCCACTCATTTCCAGCTTCACTGCCACTGCCATAGGTCATTTATGTAGTGTTACTGTATGGCCTTATCCCTCTTCTCTGTTGCTTGAAGAATTGTTTTGGAACATAAGCACACCCCTCCCTGGGTGACTTCCAAAGCCTCATCTGAGCAGATGGACTCTCCAACCTCATTGCCCTAATGTCCCCTTTTGTCTTGCAGATACTGACTGACTTTCTTGTCTAGCTAATGGGTTCTGTGCAAGATGCACCCTATAATGACCAAGGCACTGTGTTAACCCCCAAGATAGACCACACAGGCTATCCTCTTGCTGATCCTACCGTCTGGGAAACAAGTTCTTAGTGTAGCCTTCCCAGGTTTAGGGTTAGGTACCCTTTAACTGGGACAGGCTACAGGATTCTGAAGAAGATTTTTCTTTCTTTTTTATTTGTAATTGGTGGTGGTACTGGGATTGAACCCAGGGCTTTCACACTGAGCTACACCCTTAGTCTTTTTAATTTTGAGACCTTCTTAGTTTTGGTTCTCATCAAGTAAAGTTACCCAGGGTAGGTTGAACTTTCAATTCTCTTCCTCAAATTCCCAAAGTCCTGGGATTATAGGGATGCACAAAAACACCCAGCCCTAATTCTTTTAATGAAAAAGATTTTAGGATTGGATGAGAAGTCAGCCTTGAGGTTTTAACCATCCTTTTATTTTTTGTCAGAGACTATACTAAGCCACATTCAGAAACTCATTCTAAGCTTTCGAAAGCTGTTAGAAGGGAGATTTGTCCTAAATGGTCTTGAAACCACAGACCACTCAGTTTTAAACTTGGGTGCTGTATTTTTCTGAGGTGTCCCTCAGCCCCTTATGAAAATTGAGGAGGTAAAAAGAGGCACTCTTGACGGCTTTCTCATTCAGAAATTATTGATTCACAGTCCTACTGCTTCATTTGGGCCAGTGAGAGTATATTTCTCTTGATTTTTTTTTAGCAGAAACAAAATACCCATACACTATACTTTCTTAGATTTTTTTAATAGGACATTTGCATGATTTATATGTGCTTTTTGCTACATGACACTTCTGCAGAAAGTCATACAGATCTTGTGTTTAGTTTTGCCTGTTTGTTTGTTTGTTTTAAGACAGAATTAATTACTAAGTTTTCCCAGACTGAGTTTGAATTTGTGATCCTCCTAAGTAGCTACAGTGCTACACCTAGTGATCACATCTGGTCTGTGTGATGTTTTTATAGCTTTAAAAGTTGAGTTCTCAAGATAAAGATTCCACTATCTCCAATTTTATTCAGCATAATTATGGAAACTTCAGCCAGAGCAATTAGACATGAGAAAGAAAAAAAAAAGGAATAACAATAGGAAAGAAAGAAGTTAAATTATTTGTGGATGACATGATACTATAGATAGAAGACCCCAAAAACTTCACTAAAAGATTCCTAAGCTTAATAAGCAAATTCAGTAGGGTAGCTAGATACAAAGTCAACAAAGCCTTCCTCTACATGAATAAAAACATGAATAAAAAACTCACTGAAAGAGAAATTAGGGAGCCCATATCTTTCACAATAACATCCCCCAAAAAATTAAATACCTAGAAATTGATCTAATGAAGGCTGTAAAAGACTTCTACATTGAAAACTATAGTACTCTGAAAACAGAGATCAAAGAGGATATCAGAAAATGGAAAGATATCCCTTGGTCTTGGTAGGAAGAACCAATATAGTGAAAATGGCCATACTTCCAAAGTTTTTATACAGATTTAATGCAATTCTGATTAGAATACCAATAACATACCTCAAAGAATTAGAGAAAACCATCTTAAAATTCACTTGGAACGAGGAGACCTAGAATAGCAAAGGCAATTCTGGGGAAAGCCAAGGCAGGGGATATCACAATTCCTGACTTGAAATTATACTGTAAAGCTACTGTGATAAAAACAGCCTAGTACTGGGGAAAAACAAAACAAACAAACAAACAAAAAACCAGACCTGAGAATCAGTGGAACAGATTAGGAAGTGCAGAAACAACCCTGGACATATTGAGTCACCTTATCTTTGATAAAGGTGCTAAACATATTCACTGGAAGAAAGACAGCCTCTTTAATAATTGGTGCTGGAAAACTGGCTTTGAACATGCTGAAGATTAAAATTGGACTAAACTCTGCACTAAACTAAATTCAAAATGGATCAACGATCTAAATATTAAAACAGAAACATTAACTCTGCTGGAAAATAGAGGAGGTATAATTCTTAAAGACATCGATGTAGGCAAAAACTTAATGAATAGAACCTCAATCACACAGGAACTATCACAAAGAATAACTGGAATCTCATCTTATTAAAAAAGGTTTTGCACAGTGTGGGAAACCATCAACAGAGTGAAGAGACAACTTACAATGTGGGAAAAAATATTTGCCAGCTGCTCCTCAGACAAAGGACTTATATCTAGAACATATGAAGAACTCCAATCAGACTTCCCAAATTTAAAGGCCCAATCCAAAAATGGGCATCTGAGTTGAATACACACTTCTCAGATGAAGAAATACAAATAGAAAAAATGTTCAACATCACTGGTCATTTGAGAGATACAAATTAAAACAACACTTGAGATTCCATATCATCCCAGAAAGAATGGCTATTATCAAGAAATCAACCAATAACAAATGCTGGAGGGGCTGCACTGTGGGTGTGAGTCAACACTCAAAAAATCAATGGTATGAGCTGTGGAAATCAGTGTGGAGATTCCTCAGAAAACTAGGTTTAAAGGCCCCATTCAACCCAGCTATTCCCCTTCTGGATATCGTTCCAGAAGGATTAAAAATATCATACCACAGTGACATACATGCACCCACGTTTATAACAGCATCATTTGTAATAACTAAATCTTGGAAATAACCCAAATGCCCATCAATTGAGGAATGGATAAACATGATGTGGTCTTTTTATACAATGGAGTACTACTCCACCATTAAAAAGAATAAAATAGAGACTTTCATAGGTATATGGGTGCAATTTGAGAGCATACTTGTAAGTGAAATAAACCAGACACATATGAATACTGTATTGTCTCCCTCATGTGTGAGGCCAAAATGTACAACAGATATTGTGAAATGGGAAGAAACTGTTCAAAAGGAAGGAGAAACTGGAATGGGGGAAGGGAAAACAGAAGGAAGGGAAAAGCAAAAAAAAAAAGATATGATATTTAAGATAGTTGCACTACTAATTTCTCCTAGTTCATTGAAAAGAAATGTTTGTGCTAATATTATTTGAACAATTAAATGCCTATATCTTGTGCTCTGTGTAACTAATTTAAAGATAACAGTATGTGATATGTTAACCATTGTTACTGTCCTATCTTGTTTTGAAATTTTGTTTTATTTTTTTCTCTTTAAAATAAAATGAAAGCCAGGCATGGTGGCTCATGCCTGTAATCCCAGCACTTGGGAGGCTAAGGCAGGAGGACCATTGCAAGTTTGAAACCAGCCTGAGTTACAAAATGAGCTCAAGGCCAGCCTGAATTGCATACTAAGACCCTGCCTCAAAAGGACAAAAATAAATAAATAAATAAAATAATAAAATGAGGAAAAAGAAAAAAATGTTGAGTTCTCAAAACCGTGAGGCGGGTAGAACATTAACAGAGGATACAGTGGCGCAGAGCTAGGATGACACCTACCCCCAGTCACCAGATAGGTGACTGAAATGAGTCAAGATCACCTAGACTTGTATCCACCTGACTATAGGGCACTCTCCTGCACGATGCTTTGAGATCAAAATGATAAACATCTTTATTTGTATGTGTACAAGAAGTGATCCAAATACGCGGTGAACGTTGAAATTAAAACTTTATTACAGTGAAGGACACTGTTAATCCCTCACAAAATATTCTTCATTGCTTTGACCATATTTATCCCATCATTCTTAGCACTTTCTGAAGTGGTTCCAGAAGTTTTCTTTTGTGTCCTCCCTTGTAGGATGTATCTAAGGTATAATGGATGCTGCCACCGCATGCCATCAAAGAAAGGCAGGCTTAGAAAAACATTTTAACGTGGCCTCACCCACCTTACTCACTGGATCTGGCACCATGCCTTCTGTCTCTACCCCAAAGTTAAAATGGTTGTGAAAGATAACATTTTGAATCAGTTCAGGAAATCGAGACAGGATAGTACAAATAAAGCCATGAGAGAGGACTCCCAGAACTGCTTAAGAAAGTGGCACAAATGATGGAATGTGTTAGGAACAAGGAGGACTATTTGCAAGGAGTATTAATGGCAATGTGTCTTATTACTTAAAGTTGCAAAATTTTAAAATTCACTGCCTTTTTTTTGAGCAGTGTCTTGCTATGCAGTTCAGGCTGGTCTTGACCTCACTATGTAGCCCAGGCTGGTCTCAAACTCACAATAATCCTCCTGCCTCAGCCTCTTGAGTTCTGGGATTACAGGCATGTACCACCATGCCCAGCTCTTTACTCCCCTTTTTGACCACACTTCATTTATATACATTTTCTGGTTTTCCTCATTGGCACCAGAGGCTTAGCTCTCCATCACAGGTGTCTCTCTCTCTCAGCCTCTCTCCTTGTGAGTCCTGCAGGGTGCTGGACTCTGGACCTCCAGGTCAAGGCCTGCCAGGCTAGGGTTGGCTGCCAGGCAGAGTGCAGGCATGGTTTCCAGAGGCAAGTGGGGATGATCATGGAGATACCGGGTACCAGGATGCTAAGAAAAAGCAGAAATATCTCCAGGCAAACTGTTTCTTCAGTAGCCTCCAGACAGAGATGACATGGCCTTTAGGAAGCCAAGGTTGGGCACATCCTTGTCTGCCAGCTCAGGGTGCTTAGGCACATGGACATCCTCGTTTGTAAATTGCACTCTGGTCTTTCCCGGGTATCCACATCATGGCTTCAAGGGGCTGAGGCTGAGGTTGGGGGTGACAGAGAACATATGTTAATCCTTGCTTGTTGGTTTACATTGTCCCCCCCTGCTGTGTCCCCAGCACTACCAAGGTGTCTGGCACAGGAGAGCCCATCAAGGGCTGTAACTAGTGAGACCCCGTGGACTGCTGCACCAAGCCAGAACATGGGTTTGGGACAAGGTCACATCTCAGATACAGTTTACTCCTTTACATCAGCCACCTTTCCAAAGCAAAGAACAATGGCGAATTGGACCATCTGCCTCAGAGGCATGTGTAAGTGAGGCTCTAGGAAACTCCCAAGCCCAAAGCAGTTGTCAGTCCCAAAGCAGTGGTGTTATTGCCCCTTGTAGATACTCTCATCTGACTTACTGAAGTAGTTTATTGTGGACACTGGGGCTATAATTCTGTAAAGCCTGTGCTTTGCATGTGTGATGCCCAGGGCTCTAGCCCCAGCACCAAAAATAGATAAATAGATAGATGGGTAGCAAATTAAATACCTACAATTTAACATTTTTATTTCATTCCCTGCTGAAAAGCACTGGAGAGGAGGTACCTTGCAGCAAAGGAGGAAACACCCATCAAGTAAAGAAGCAGTGCTTCCTCTGCCGGTTGGTTGGTTTAGTGTGAGGACCACATTGCACACAGCAGAGATTGAAATGATCTTGGTGCTGAGCCACATCCTCAGCAAACCCATCCCGCTGCTTTTTAAAAAAATTTAAAAATTTTTAGACAAGATCTCATTGAATCTCTGAATTGTCAGGCTAGTCTCCGAATTTACAATCCTGCCTCAGCAGATTGTATTTTACTTTTTGGTTCTGGAGAAGCAAAAATCTGCAAAGTTTGTACAGTACCAGTATTTTTATTAAAAAATAACTTTTCCCATCTACCAAGTTTCCACCTTCTTCATTGCGTTGGCAAGGTGGTGCATCTGCTGTCCCATCTCCTGCCTTTCCATCTGGGTCACCCTGGTCGCGGTTAGAGTCAGAGTGGCTTCAAAACCAACCATGGGAGAAGGCCCCGATTCCTCCCGCTGGGCGCCCTCTGGTGGCGGCATGTGCGCGGTGCCGGCTCTGCAGGACTAGCAGAGAACTGCTTTGATCAATAACCCGAAACTGCTCCAGCAGTTGTTTAGGAAGAACAGAGTTCATTCCAGAAAATGCCCCGTGTTTCCGGCCTATATGGAACAAGCACAATGAGAAAGTGTAGTTCATAATAGCTGTAAAGACGGCTGGCTTGTCAGAGAGGAGGAGTAAGCACAGGTGGATAATCTTCAGAGTGACTCAAAGCAACATACGTATGATGTTTCCATTAAAAGCAAACAACAGGATGTGGTCAAGGTTTTTTCTTAACTTCTTAACTTCCTAGTTCTGTATAGTTGTCCTGCAAGAAACAGAAGGCTATGGTGTAAGTGGAATAACAGCATTTAGGATCAAACAGACCCGTGCTGGAGTCCCAGACCTGCTGCTTACTTAGGAATTCAGCTTTGACGCCCAGTGGCCTGGTTTCCAAAGTGGATGGCAGGCTCTCCTGATAGGAGAGTTCAAAGTCACTCCTGCGTCTGTGCCCGTAGCGGGTGCCTTTCCTCTGTGACTGTGGAGGGCCGTTCTCTCTCCTCTTCGCTTGATGGCCGCTCCTTGGGTCCCACGCCCCCCACCTCTGTCTTTCATGGCCTATGACAGTTAACCTTGTCAACTTGATGGAAGCATGGAGCTGGTTAGAAAAGCACACTTCTGGGTGTGCCTATGGGTAGTTCCAGAGATGACTGGCATGTAGGCCAGCAAGTGGGAGGTAAGATCCACTGTGATACATGTGGCATCAACCAATAGGTTTGTGGGACATAGGGAAAGAAAGGGGAAGGAGGAAAGCTTCCCACATTTGTAAAGCTCCAGTCTGCTTAACGAGTTGTGAGTTTTGCTGCTGCTGTGGCCTGTGGGCATCAGACTCCAGCATCTTCAGCCTTTCAATGTGGGATGTGAATATATACCGGCTGGGCAGCTTTTACGAACCATGCCCCTCTGCCAGGCAAGGACACCTCACTCCATGTCCACTGCCTGCTCCAGCAATGCCTGGTTGCCAGGGCTGAGCTTTGGATGTCATTCCCAGGGATGCTCCCTGCAGGGATGTCATCCAGCTTCAGGTTCACAGTGCCATTGTCCTAGTCACTCCCAGGGTTGCATCTCTAACCTGAATGTCACTCTGGACTCCAGCCCCTGCCCTGAATCTCCACTTGGCTGTGTAGCAGATCTCAGTTTAACATGTCCAGCGTCCTCTCTCCACTGTCCCCTCCTAGGGTAATTCCCATTCTAGGTTGTGGTTCCTGCATCCTTGCAGAAACCCAGATTAGGTATCTTGGCGCCCCCCAAACCCACTTTTCTTTTTCATGCCCACATCAGGCCTATAGGGAAATCCTGTCTGCCTCCCCTCCACACCCAGAATCCAGCCATTTTTCACTGATGCTCACGCCCCACTGCCATGACCATTCTGGGCCTACTTTACTCCAGTGCCCATATGATGTGTGATATATTTTCTACTTATTTTTGTACTTAACGTCTGTTTCTTTTACAAAAATGTGTTCCATGTTGGGTGTGGTGGCACATGCCTGTAATTGCAGCACTTGGGAGGCAGAGGCAGTAAGACTGCTGCAAGTTCAAGACCAGCCTGAGCCACAAAGTGAGCTCAAGGCCAGCCTGAACTGCATAGTGAGATCCTGTCTCAAAAATTTTAAAAATGGGCTGGAGTTTATTGAAAAGGCCTTTGGTTTAACTCAGTACCACAGAAAAATAAATACCATCAAATGCATTATGTATTCCTTGGTTATCTGAACAAAATACTATCAAAGGCACTTGTGAAATATTTGGGGAAATTCAAATATAAATTGAATCATTAGAGGATGCTGCAAATTATACTGTGCTAATTATTTAAATCCATAATTACAATGTATATATAATTATATGAAATTTAATTGAGGGTAATATTAAATTTAATTGTTAGGATCATAATATATACAATTTACTTTAAAATATTAAGCATAAAACGGAATGCAGAGGCAAACCAGGCAAAATATTAGTAGCCATGGAGTGGGAGTGATGTGTGGGCTGGTGTTTGTGATGATATCTGTGTCCCCAAATGTTCATCACTGGAAAGCATCAGATGCATGCTGTGGACTTGAGAGGACTCAGTGAGCCCTGCCCAAAATGCACTGCTGGCAGCTAAGGGCCCGCAGCTGGGTGCTATGGTGTGGACTCAAGTCTTGCAGGGGCTTCTGAAGAAAGATGTCGGTGCCTTGAATGCCCCTGGCTGCTGAGTCCTGCAGCTCCCAGACAGCTCAGCTGGTCCTGGAGAGTTGGCCACGGTGTCTCCTCACATATGGATTTCTTGCTTTGGGTGTGCAGAAGAAAACACATCCTCACAGCAAAGCCAGGAAGGAACCTGCTCCTGGCCAGGTAGAAGAGAGGGTCACTATCTGGCTGCACTATCTATCATGCTCAGTGGGGAGCATGGGGAGCTGTCTGGTGAGCTGGAAGGTGCTTATGGATGGTTTTTTCCCCCATCTTCAAGTAATTTTTGGGAACACAGAGTTCATTTATCATATCTATAGGCGATGGGATTGTGGGTGGATTTTCCCCTAACTTGCACTTTTCTGCATTTTCCCACTATTTTGCCATCACCACATGCTAGTCTCAAGAAAGCCAGGCCCCTGTGTACTTCCTGTCCACTCAGACATGTGCTGCTGGGACAAAAACAAGCCTGGTCGAGCTGCAGCAAGTAGGGCCATGCAGGTGGATGGTAGAGTGGGTCTCAGGTGTGCAGGGCCTGGGCCTCCACCATGACTTGCTCCGCCTCCCACAGACCTCTCTGTCAACTTGGCTGTGTGCTCAGGCAGGTGCCTACTTCGGACTCCCAGAGTGCCGGGATTACGGGTGTTCTTCGCTACTCTCGGCTAGCCTTGTTCATATTTCTCCTAAAAACTAACCATGGTGGAAGGAGGAAGGTGTGTGTTCACCTCCTGCCTCACCTCTCAGATGCTCTTGGAATGTTCTCTCCCAGGCACACGGCGAGGAGCAGGGAATAGTACATTCCTGGAGGGAATCTGGCAGTTATCAAAAGAAGGAATAAGTAGGATCAGGAAATCACGCATGCTTACTCTTCCTATAGGATTCTAGAGAGGGCTTCTAGTTAGGTGGGAAGAAGGAAACAGAGGCTAAGGAAACTGCTCTCCTTTAACCCAAGGCAGTTTCCCAGAAGCTAAGGCAAGCGGGAGAGGCTTATTCACAGTCCATTAACCCACGGGACTAAATAGGATCAACACCTCTGATAAAACTTCCCTCTGACTGGAAGGTACAGTAGAAGCTGTCTCCTGCCTGTTTTTCTCTCCATCTCCAGTGTTTCTTGCTCTTCTCACTTTTTTTCCTTTCTCGAACAATCTTCACCTTTTTGTCCTGTTTGAGCTGAGTGCTTGTCCCCTGTCCCCACTGAGAGTTATCACACAGCCCGATTTTCTTCCTTTGCAGTCTGATGGAAACTATCAGCGCCTCCAGGACTGGGATAGCATGGTGCTGTGTTTTATTGTGTGCTCCTGGACAGAGTGGCTGAACCCAAGGCTAATGGCCAAAATTCACTGAGCTGAGGTTCAGTCCTGTTTCCTTTATCCACCTTCCTTGGACTCTTCTTCCATGGAAAGGAAAGAATGGGACCAACATCGCCATGTGACCCTGCAAAAACCCCATCACCCCAGAAGAAAGCAGAGCTCTCATGAAAGTCCCTCTTGCTACCCCTGAAAGGTTTGTTGAGATTTTCTTCCCAGAGCCCAAAGCTTCTCACTCAATCCTTTTTCTGGGTCCACAGCTGGAGGAGGAAGCACATCTGCCCAGTGGGCATGGTATGGCCCCCTCCTGGCTCTCTTCCTGGTTACCCTTTTTGGAGAGCTGCTGCAGCTGCACAGAAAGGCTACCAGTGAGCTGCTCTATTGCACCTCAGAAGATCTCCGCTGGCAGGTCTCCAGCACCTGGGAAACTGAGTGATGACTCCTACCCACTCCTGGCTTTGAGTCACAAAGTAGATGCAGGGCACTATCATTCCTAGAGCAAGGGGGATTGCTTCTGCTTGGGGTATTTCCTTTGCTAGTATGTCTTACTTATACCTTTTCGCTTGCCAACATTTTTCTAGAAAGGCCAAAGAGAAGAGTAATTTGACTCTGGGAAAGCAATGCATAAACGTTCCTGTAAATTCTGTTCAGCTCTTTTGTGTTACTCTGAGCATTTTGACTTGGAGGAGTGTGAGGATCTCTCCACTTTATCTAGGAACACAGGTCACTGATGAACAAGTCACTGGGAAGGGCCATTACCGGGCAGGTGCCAGGGCTTCATCTCAGAGTTTCTGAGGCAAAAAGGCAGGAGTGGGCCCAGAAATCTGTATTTGATTTATTTACTTTGCGAAATCTACATTTTAGGTAAGAGAGAAGGTAATCTGATTTAAGAGACCCCAGACCAAAGGCTTAGAATTCCAAGGGGTAATCAAAGTATGCGGTGAATATTTAACTTAAAAAAATTTATTCCAGTGAAAGACAGGCTGCCACTAATGCCCCTCAGCACACACCCCACACGTTGAATACATTCCCCGCCCTGTGTGCCCAGTGGAAGTGCCCCTGCACAGACCTGCTTCCCGCCAGAAAACTGGGCTCTGATCAGGAGGCTTTTCCCGCTCGCACCCTCAGAAGAGGAGCAGGGAACAGGACCCGCACAGCGGATGCAGGCTGAATTCCTGAAAGTATTGTCCTGACCTGTGGGCTCAGCTACACTGTCTGCAGAATTTTAGGCAGTGTTTTAAGAAATAGCCAGTAATCCCTGAAGGGCTGTGAACCAATAAGTCAGTAATGTAACTGGACATGAGTAAGTGGGGCGACAAGATTTTACTCTTAGCAGAACACAGCTAAAGCCACAGAAAAGAAACAGCTATTAGCAAATGCACTAATCAGAGTCACATTTTCATTCCTGTTGTCAACTGGAAACATTAATAATTCAAAGAAGCCCCTCTCCCCAACAAGAGATGAAATTCAGGGGTGCTCTGCCACTGAGCAACATTCCCAGCCTTTTTCATTTATTTATTTTTATTTTGAGACAGAGTCACTAAGTTACCCAGAATAATCCTGAACTTGTGATCCTCCTGCCTCGGCCTCCTGAGTAGCTGGAATGACAGGTCTGGTATGCATGAAGACTTCTGAGTTCCATGTGACTATTTTACCTTTCCTTCTGAGGGAAAGTGCTAGTGTAGACCAGACTTGGTAGTATCATTGACCATCTCTTGCTGAGGTGTGGGGAAAACTTTAACACTGTTTCCTTTTCCTATATAACTGCGAATGGTATCACTATCTTTGGCTCAAAGCCAATGACAGGTACATAGCCCAATAGGATCACAGTTAGATAACCCTGAAAGGCTGCTCCAGTCTCCGGGCTGCAGCATTTTCCATTGGGGCCATTTTGTATTTCCAGCTTTGCAGGCTGTCTGACTTTTGTTACTGCTCCTTAGCTTTGCCACTGAGTGCAATAGTAACCACAGACAATATATGAAGGAATATATTTAGCCAGGCCAGTAAAACTTGATGCACAAACACAGGTGCCAGGCCAGCCCTCACTCACTGTATGCAGTTTACCTACCCTGCTCTAAACAATGGGTAATTTTCCACCAAAGCCCCAGAAAATCCAGAAGTAAGACTTTGGGTTGGGCTGAGCTGAACTGTGTCTCCCTCAAATTTGTCTGCTGAAGGCCTAACTCCTACCTCAGAATGTGACTGCAGTTAGCTACAGGGCCTTAAAAAGGTGATTAAAATGAAGTGAGGTCATTAGGACAGGTCCTAATCCAGCAAGACTGGAGCCCTCAGAAGTAAAGATCAGAGCACAAGCACAGAGGAAAGACCAGTGAAGACTTGGCTAGGAGGAAAAAAACAAAACAAAACAAAGCAGACTTGGCTAAGAGCCAAAGAGAGAGGCCTCAGAAGACACCAAATCGGAGAACACCTTGACCTCAGACTTCTGGTTTTTAAAATTGATGAAATGAACTTCTGCTGTTTAAAGCATTCTGGCTGGTAGTTTGTTACAGCAGCCCTCAGAGACCAAACTAGATGTCTAGTTTTGCAAAGTTAGATATATAACCACGGGTCAGTTGAGTAGGGTAAACCAATCCCCCTAAAGCTGTTTTATTGTATCTTTAAGTTGCACTTCAAAGGTGGAGATGGGGGAATGGTTTAATGTCAGGTAGCTTAGGAACGATATCGAATCATTATTCCTTCTTAGAAACCCACGGTGCCCTCTGTGTGTCAGAAGCTTTTGAGATGTGCTGCAAATAGATCTATTTTGACCTGAATTCTCCAAACTTTGAATGCCTTTTAAAAGATGTAGTGAACATACTCTGGAACATTGTTACGAACGACGGCGAGGTAGATATTTCGAGGACTCAGCCCTGAGAAGGCTGGGGAGAGAACACAGGTGCACTCCAGGCAGGGGCTGGGAGACGCTGTACTCAGGCCTTCGGGGTTCTCAGGGCACGGCGGCCCTATCTTGAAGGAATGACAATTGTCCCTGTGTAGGAGAACCTGAGGCGGCCAGTATCTAGCCATAGAATATCGATGGAGGGTTTTTTGTTTGTTTGTTTTCCCTACTGGGAATTGAACTCAGGGCCTCATGACTGCCAGTCAGGTGCAATGCCGCTGAGCTATATCCCCAGCTCTCTAGCCATAGAATAAAGAAAGGAGTTCAGAACATCTGGAGGCGCTCAGTGTCTTCCTTTGGGGCTCTGCCCTCTCTTTCTATAGAATTTAGAAGCCCACCGCGGGTCCTTGTCTGACTTCTCTCTCCACTGTGGAAGCCCCGATGAGATGTAATGGCAGTTTATGGCCACCAGATGGCGCTCGGAACCCGCAGTGCAGGTGTGCGGGGCGGGGGCTTGGAAAAGGTGTCGCCCCTTGTGCGGCCCAGCACCCAGCCAGGCGTCTGCGCCCAAGAAAGGTCTATTTTGGAGATGAGTGTGATACTGTGCAACTGTGCTTTGCTCGCCGGCCTCCTGGCGACATGTCCACAGCCCTTCGCGCCCGTTGGTCCCACCCGGGCCACTTGTCCTTGTGGGGCGCAGGGCTTGTGCATTTGGGGAGTAGCAGTGCGTGTGCGTGTGTGAGTGCGTGTGTGTGTGTGTGTGTGTGTGTGTGTGTGAATCTCAGGACTATTTGTCATGACTGTCGCGTTCCTGGCGGACACTCTTCTTCCGGCACTGGGGCTGCTAGCTCAGTGGGATGTGAGATTTTTAAGTAATTTCCAACCTCAGCCCTGGAGTTAATGAGTTGCTCAGGCCACTGGGGCATGAAAGAAAGTCTTGCATTTGGAGTGGTTATTGCTTGCCCAGAGCGCTGGAAGGAGCCGGGAGGCGGGAGGCCAAAGGCTGGGGCCACCCATGCAGTGAAGTAATCCGCCAGAAATGCAGTGTGGAGTGGAGAAAGGAGCACTCGGTCACTCCAGGGCATCATGTGCTCAGCCAGCGATGCCCCCCCCCCCCAGCCCTGTGCTGCAATTGCAGATCTGGGTGGTTGTGCACGAGGACATGGCCAACACATCAAGTCCAAATTCCAGCAATGAGCCCTACTCTTATGGTCCAACAGTGATGAATAATTAATTAGCTGGTTTTTGAAGGGAAAGTGCATTTCAATGGGCGCTGATACTTTTAATAGGTTGTCTGACAGTCTTTATTTCCTTCTTTTTCTCTTTGAAGCATGACCCTGGGAAGTGAAGACAGAAAGAGCAATATTCATATTTATCATGGCTTACACTTTTGACCCATCAGAGGCTTGTATATATAAAAAAATAGAAAAACAAAGGAAAACCTAGTATGCAAGTTACTTTGTCACTTCCTATGTATGTAAGTAGTTTTTCACTCAAAACTCATGTAAGCAGTTTGGCAGTTGGCATTTACCCAGGTTTTCAGGTGAGGAACCTAGGCTCAGAGAGGTTAAGCAGAAGCCCAAAGTCACACAGCTCTTAAATGTGTGTGTTAAGAGGTGGAGTCAGGTGTGTTTGATGTTGGAGACTGGGTTTGTTTTCTCTCACCCAAGCATTTCATTGGCTCCTGGAACCTCATGCAGTTTGAAGGGAGCTGAGAGGGCCTTTAGATGAACCCTTTAAGTAATGCGAGAACCTCTTAGAGCTTTCCCTGTAAGTTGGAAAACTAAAAAGAGGAGCGAGATTTTGGAATTCAGATAGAAACCCTAACATAAATACACTAGATATTGTTAATCTGTTCTGTAAAAAAAATGGGATTGATGTATATTACTGCCGGGGGTTTATATTACTTTACGCCTGTAAAAGGTCATAGGGGACCCTAAGGAGTTAGTTCGGACTCAGTTTGTCTCTTAGCAGCACTAAGGGGAAAAACCAGGAGGGAAATGGCAAAGAAAGCTGTTTGGCCTGCCTTCCCCAGAGCGACAGCACTGGGGACTCACAGGGAGTAGGTAGCAAAGCCAGAGCCAGACCTGAGGCCCTGCCCTACATCCTGTTTGTGCCAGGTGTCCCTTGTTCTTGCCCCCTGGCTGTCTCTGGTCCCACTTGCTTCTTGGGAACTTGGCCAGGAAAGCCCAAGCCAGGTCTTGGTTTTCCCTGAACACCGGAAACCTGCCTTGGGTCAGTAAAGGATTCACTGTGGCCTTCAACCTTTCAAGCAAACTAGTCATGGTCTGGCGTGTGGGTGCACATGTGTGTGTGTGTGTGTGTGTGTGTGTGTGTGTGGTGGTCCTGGGGCTGGCAGGACCTTCAGGCTTAAGGGAGCAGGAGACAATCATTTCCAGGCTCCAGGCTGGGGCCACACGGGAAACAGGGAGTCTGCAAATCCCAGCTTGGGACTAATGTGGGGAGGAGAGGAAAGAGGGAGTGATTTAGGAGGTGTGCATGTTCATTTGCAAATGAAGTTATGCAAGTTGCTAGTGAGATTTATGCTGGTAATTAAATAATAATGGCTGTGTAAAGCTGCTTGAGTTGGAATTCCTGTAAAATACTGAAGGCATGGAGGCCCTTTTGAGAAACATCGCACCGTGTAGCATTTTGGAAGCTGTTTGGGGCTCTATAGGACCTTATACCTTTGCCTAGTAATGCTGCAAAGCCACCAGGTGATTTTCTTATGTGCCCTCAAATACTGTGAGTTTATGTGCAGAGTATATGATTTATCACACAGATGCACACGTGCATGTGCACACACACACACACACACACACACACTGCCCCAGGAGAAAGGAAGGACAAGGAAATGTCCTACAAATGGCATGGTCAGGTAAAGAATGCTTTGCTTTGTTTTAAAATCATTCAGCTCCTCTGTACATCCATCCTGAAATGATCCAGTTTAATGAGTGGGGTTGGGGAGATGATGCAGAAACCAGGCATGGTGAGTACCCAAAATCCTTGCAGAAATTCAGGTATGACTGCTACATGACAGAATGACCACTTTCTTCTCTTCCTGGCTGGCTATGTGGTCCTGACATCTCCAAGGCTGGGGAAAAGGAATAGAGGAGAAAAGCCAGAGCCTGGACCAGTCCAGACTGAGTAATCAGACTTTTATTAATAGCTGCCTCTTCTCTAAATGTCTTGTCTCAGATTTAGAGAACGAGAATCACTTATCTACTGGTGTGTGCTGCTGTAACATTACTTAAAAAGCAATGGTCCACGGTGTTCTTATTCTCTTCTTCCCCTTAAAGGTGGAAGTCTAAATACATATGCCACCCTGGGACTGAGTCACCCAGTGCAGGGATTTGTTGTTCTAAACATTCTAAGTGCAGCTTGCTTATGGGAAGTACTGACAGACTGGCTAACATGAGAACCATTTCTGCACCCAGCTTTGCTACACAGAGGCATCAATGGAGGTTGGACCTGGAAAAGTGTGATATAAGGTTGGGGTCACAGCACCCATTGGCTATATTATGGGGGAGCCTTCAAAAGTCATAACATCTGGGCTATAGGGAGCAGGCCATGGGGCCTGTACCCTGGGGAAGACAACTTGAGGAATGGCAGTACTACTGTTAGGAAGGTAAAGGGAAAAGAAATTTGAGAACAGGAAGATTTTCATTTGAAGGGGCTAACACAAAAGGTCACAGCACATATGCACTGGATTATGTCCCCTCAGTATCACAGACCCCAAGCTCAGGTGACTTGACAGTCCACACTCTCATGGCTTTCTTTTCCTGTTTCCTGGTTGTTTTCTTTGTTTTGCAGTACTGGGGATTAAACTCAGGGTCTTTGCACTGAGCCATACTACCCAGACCTTTCTTATTTTTTATTTTGAGCTAGGGATTTTATAAGTCCCTAAGTTCCTCAGGTTGGGTTGGAATTTGAGCTCTTCCTGCTTTACCCTTCCAAAGTCCTGGGATGACAGGTATGGGTCACTACATCCAGCTGTCCTGTTGTTTCCGGAGATTAAAGTGACCATGATGATCTTGAAGGTGGTAGACATTTAGCCAGCCCCCTTAATTCAAGTAGAAAGCATATTTTGGACATGATTGCTAGCAAGCAGTTTCCAGAGTTGCACTGAATTCTTGTGTAATGTTTAGCACAGTGAGATAAAGACTCTACTCATTTCTCCTTCCCTTGTTTGGCTAACTCTAACTCTTTCCACAAGGCCAGCCTGAAGTATATAGTGAGATCCTGCCTCAAAACAAAACAAAAAAAGCAAAACCAAACAAAAGAATTCACTGATCCTTTCCAAAGGATGTTCATTTAATAAAACTTACTACTGATGCCCAAGAATAAGGTGCAAGCCAAAACCTTGCTCCTTATAAGTCTTAAAGCTGTTATCTTTTAGCATCATCCAAAGATGTTTAATAGATAACAGGAGGGAAAAAATGCAGACCAGGTGTCTGAAGAGAGAGATATTTACAATGTGCAGCTCCCCTGGAATCTTCCCTGGGCGAACAACCCTGTGCTTGCCCATCCTGTGGTGGGGAAGATGCACAGCTAACCCCATGAGCTCCACTGAGCCCACCCTTTGTGCCTCTTTCCTCATCTCCCCTCTCTGTGCCTGACCTTGTTATTTGTTTATACTCTGGTTCAGCAAACTCATCAAAGATGTAAATGCCTGCTTTTTGCTAACACCTCTCAAATTTGCATTATTTTCTCTGACCTTTCTCCCATCCATGCCACCTACATATCCTAACACAAAAGAGAGAGAGCATGTGTGTGTGTGTGTGTGTGTGTGTGTGTGTGTGTGGAGAGAGAGAGAGAGAGAGAGAGAGAGAGAGAGAGAGAGGTGTGCCTCCTGCCTGCTTCCTGGATCAGCTAATAGATAAATCTCTCAGCTCATTTCTCTTCTCAGTCAGATTTTATCTTCTCTTGACCTGTACATACAGGTCAACTTGTGTCCATCTGATATCCTAGCCCCAGGCCCTATGAATTTGACTTATAACTGAAAAATGTGGTGAATGTTTAAATTAAAAAGAATTATTACAGTGAAAGATACATGGCCATTAATCGCTGTCAGAACACTTGCCCTCACTTTGAACACACTTTCCAAACCATTACTACCACTTTCTGAAGCAGTTCTGGAAGGCCTCTTTCATGAGTGTCTTTAGTTGTGCTGTCTTGGCTGCCTTAATATCCTGAATAGATTCAAAATTTTCGCCTCTCATGGTCATTTTGACTTTGAGGGAGAGTCAGAAGTTGTACCACGGCAGATCTGGAGAGTAAGGCAGAGAGGACACGTTGTAGTGAGCTTGCCTTCCTATTAGATGGCATTGGGTAGCAGCATCCACCTTCCTGTTGATCACACCTTGTAAAGACCCTCATGAAGGAGGACTCCAGAACTGCTTGGAGAAGTGGCAAGCATGATGGGGTAAGAGTGTTCAAAGTGAGGGGAGTATTTTGAGAGGGATTAATGGCCATGTGTCTTTTACTGTAATAAATGGTTTAGATGGGGATTTAGCTCAACGGCATAAGCGCCTGCCTGGTAAGCCCGAGGTCCTGAGTTTATCCCCAATACTAAAAGAAAAGAAAAGAAAAGAAAAGAAAAGAAAAGAAAAGAAAAGAAA
Organism: Hydrochoerus hydrochaeris; assembly: GCA_004027455.1. NCBI lineage: Eukaryota > Metazoa > Chordata > Mammalia > Rodentia > Hydrochaeridae > Hydrochoerus > Hydrochoerus hydrochaeris. The sequence goes on along the minus strand of PVLA01000532.1, from coordinate 334,097 downwards.
AAAAGTAATGAATGGTTTTAATTTAAACAGTCACCGTATGTTTTGATCACTCTTTGCCTGTGGGAGGAGGGTCTCTGCAGGGTCAGTCAGGGCAGGCCAGGCCATCCTGGAGTTGGGAGGGCCCCAAACACTGGGGCGCATCCTTATCAGAGAAGAGACTTGAGACAGACTGGGAGGAGAAAGCAAAGCTGCGGGATGTCAGAGAGAGCACGAAGCGGTGCCATTCAGAGCCAAGGGGTGATGAAGCTGACTGGCACTGCCAGAGGTGGGAGGAGGGTCGTCTCTGGGGTTTCTGAGGGAGGTGGCTCTGCAGCACCTCGATGTCAGCTTCCAGCCTCTTGAACTGTGAGACAACCAATCTCTATTCTCAAAGCCACCTGGTGTGTCATACATTGTTGCTGGCACCCCAGGAAATGACCACGGGGTTGCAGAGAGGAGATGCTGCAGGTTCTCCGGCTTGGACCTTAGACCTGGATCTGAATTGAGGATCGGTGACTTACTAGGGGGTGACTGTGGCAGTTGTCTGGCAGAGTCTCTTTCCTTTCCTGAGACCCAGGGTGCTGGCAGAAGGACTAACCTTGTGGGGCTACTTGGACAATGAAACAGGATAAGGTGAGTTTATTGGTTAGGAATGTTTTCACTGAAAGAAATGGAAACTCACAGTCAGGGTTGCAGTGGGACCTGGGTCTTAGGGTTGTGGGGTATCTGGTGAAGGGTACTGACCACCCCCCTCCTTGGTCCCTGAGGATCTGAACTCTGGCTTTTTCCTCCCTGCCACACTGCAGTTTCTCATGGCTTCTCTGCCTCAACTGATCTGGGCTTTCTGGTTCTCGCCTTTTCATTTGCTTACTCATTTATCCCACGTTTAACATCCATCTGGCCCTAGATCCTGCTCCATCTTGCAGGTCTGCAACGCTCCTCCCTCCTACCCCTACGCGTCTTCCTCCTTCCTGAAGACTTCCCTGAGCCCAAAGAGACATCAATCCCTTGCTGGGAGCAAATTCTCTCCTCCTCTATCAGCCTAGGAACTCATGGGTCTACACCCCAGCCCAAAGGAGAAACCCACAGGCCACATGGGAAGTAGCCCCATGGAATACAGCCCATCCTCTTGGGGAAGTCTGGACTGCCGCTCAGCCAGCCTGAGCTTGATCCTGACCTTAACTGCCAGAGGTGAGGCCTCTGGCAACTCAGCTTGGATTTGTTGATTAAATGAATACACAGAGAAAGAATTTTTAAAAAATTTCCATCCTAGCAGGGCATAGTGGCACATACCTGTAATCCCGCACCCTGGATACTGAGGCAGGAGGGTTGCTGCAAGTTTGAGTCGACCAAGTGAGTTCAAGTCCAGTCTGAACTGCATAGTGAAATCCTATCTCAAAAAGACAAAAAAAAAAAAAAAAAGCCGCCCTTCCAGCACTGCCTCCATCCTGCCCCTCAGATGCAAGGCACCCCTCGCACTCACAGCATTGAACTACAAGCTGGTGCCTGGCAACTGTACAGAGAGGAAGTCCCCACTCTCTCAGGCAGCTACTCTGGAGGGTTTGCTGCTTTTCTGTGTGCATTGGACCTCCCTGGCACAGCACCCCAGAGTCTCAGCCCTCTGCCAGAAGAGTGGCAGCTCCCCTTCTTTCTCCTGTCCACTATGTGATAGGACGGTCATAAGCACAAGAAATTAGTTATGGCGATTGTGAGACACTGAGGTACAGCCCTGGGGACTGAAAAGAGCAGGTTCCAACATATTCAAAAGTTGGATGGGTCAGCAGCCACCCAACAGGAGAACACAGGTTCCTGGTTAAGATGGCTCTGAATTGCAGAGAGGGTCCTGAGCACACGTCAACCTCTAGCCTCTCACCTGAGTGCTTTGGAAGGAGCCACAGCTTCCACACCCTCCTCCCCACGTGTCCCACAGGTGCCCTTCCCTACACTGCTGACTTAAAGTGTTCATGAAAACACAAGCCTAGGTGTGGTGACACATATCTGTAATCCCAGCGCTCTGGGAGGCTGAGGTAGGAGAATCACAAGTTCAGGATCAGGCTGGGCAACTTAGCAACTTAGGGAGAGAGATCTTGTCTTAAAATAAAAAAAAGTTTTAGAAAGGGCTGGGGATGTAGCTCAGTGAGAAGGCACTGCGTTCAATTCCCAGTACCACACATGTGCGTGTGCGCGTGCACACATACACACACACACACACACACACACACACACAGAGTATGTATATTACTAAGTGCATATATGTACCTATATAGAAAGAGGGAGAAGGAACACTTTAAGGATCCTAAAAAATGCAGCCAGTCTTTTTCTGTGCTGCATAAACAATTGCTTCATGTGTTCCAGGCCTTTCAGACTGTGAAGAATGTTCTAGGAGGCAGAATGAGGAGGTAGAGGGGCAGAAGAGGTGCAGGGGGCTCTTGGAATGGCTCAAGTCAAGGACTGAATGCTGTGTCTTCCTGGGCTTCAGCTCTGTTTGTAGACTGATTTTTCTATTTTTTTCAACAGTATATTTTTATCAAAACAAATTGATATAGTATGGAATGGAATATAAATTTTCTATGAACTTTTAAAATAAAATATAAGTTTTCAAGAAAACGTCTCACTTCTGGCCTGAGATGTATTTACATCTTCTGTTTTCAGACCTCCTGAGGCAGGTGAAGGACCACTGACCTGTTTTTGTCTTGGAAAATGAAATCCTGGGACACATCTTGCTGGAATGAAGTTCCTTAGGGTGGGTGGGACTTTATGTAAACTGTTGTGATTTAGATCTGAAATGTGTGCCTTTGGAAGATGATTGTATCATGGTTCATTGAGGGCGTGCATTTGGAGGGTCCGTCTCTTGCTCCAGCTCTTTCTAGTCTCTCACTGCTTCCTGGTTGTCATGATTTGAGCAGTTTTCCTTCCCCAAGCTCTTCTGACATGCTGTTTCTGCCTTGAAGTCAACCATGCATGGACTGAAGTCTCTAAAACTGTGAGCCAAAATAAACCTCTCCTCTTTTAAATTGTGAGTGTCAAGTGTTTTGTCCCAGGAACAGGAAAGCTGACTAACACAAAGAGTTAAGGTCAGGATCAAGCTCAGGCTGGCTGAGCGGCAGTCCAGACTTCCCCAAGAGGATGGGCTGTATTCCATGGGGCTACTTCCCATGTGGCCTGTGGGTTTCACCTTTTGGGCTGGAGTGTAGACCCATGAGTTCTTAGGCTGATAGAAGAGGAGAGAAGAGGGCACCGAGGGGATAGATAACATCTCCAGAAGAAGAAACATGGGCTCTCAGTTCCCTTCACAATAAGTTTGTGAGCAGTTGTACCCAGAGCCAGCCTGGCAGCTTCAGCACCTGAGGACAGGCACCAAGAGACCTTGAGATAAGCCAGAGTTATATTTTTAGAATTCACAAGATTATCAGAGTATATAGTAGAGTTGTAATATTTATCAGCCAGACAATTGAGCCAGAAACCATCATTCTGCTGGAGTGAAATATGAAAGAACAATTGCAGAAAGGATCAAAATTAATTCAAAGGTACAAATATTAGGGAGAAAATGGGCTTACCAGTTGGAGCAGCATTCTGTTGATGAGTATGTGAGTTTATTGTTCTCAGGTTAGTTACAGGGTTTAAGGCTGTGGGCTGACCAAATAGGATTTAGCATTCCTAGCAGAGCCCCTGGAAATATTTCTTCACCATTTTATAAAAAAAAAACCTCTTTATGCTAATTGGGTTTGCACTGCCTGAGTGGCTGATCTGTCTACAAACTGGGAACTTGATTTCATTACAGAGCTACGCAGGACTGAAGCCAGCATGTGTACCAAGCAGCTCTGCACAGGAATCCTTCCAGGAGGGCAGGGTCTCTGCAGTGGTCACCAGCAGATTCTCTGGGGTGTTTCAGGCTGGAGAGACCAACAATTAGACATACACTGTGTTTTGTCAAGACCCAGCTTTGCACCAGGGATATAGCTCAGCAGCACAGCACTTGGGTGCCAAGTATGAGGTGCTGAGTTCGATTCTCAGTACAAACAACAACAACAACAACAAAATCAGCTTTGCAATTGCTCTGTCAAAAATGCTCCAGTGCAAACATGAGGTGTTTGGCTTGACTGAACAATGAGGAAAAGAAAAGTTCCCTTTCTAAAAACTGCCTGCTAATTATTTCAGGGGCATCCTTCCTATCAATCTTTTATTAATTATCCAGGGAGAAGTGATTCTGTAAAGCAACGCATGGTGGAGTGATTCATCTGACACAACTTCCTTCATTTTTCATCCAATTGAAATGATTCGAGGAGCCCCGACTACCAGTCAAGTTAGGAGAAAAGTACACAGAAGGTTCTCCAAACCCAGCAGCGCTGTGAGCTGTGCTGGCCGCCCAGGTGCTGCGGAGGGGTTGGCACCCTCCCTCCTTCCCCAGAACATCACAAACAGCAGGCAGAGTCCGAGCAGAATCTAACGACCCAGGGCGGCTCACTCCCACTGACTAAAGGGGTGAGAAAGAGCGCTGCCAAGTCTCAAGTACATATTTAAAGCACTAGAAGTTATAAAATTCCACGTTATTGCTTGAAAAATCTATGGGAAACTCCTAAAACTAAAAAGTACGATAATGTTATTACACAATTGTATAATTATTATCAATTTTCATTGTCACACCATAATCTGTACTTTCTCTATATGACATGTTTTCTTAACTCTCTCTCCATACATATTATCTTTCTATTTTTAATACTTCAAAATGTTTTCCCTTTTTTGTTTTTCATTTCTAGTGTTTTACTTTCTATATTTTTTTTGGGGGGGGGGAAGTTTACGTTATGATAATTTCAATCATCTTGGGGACATACTGTATCTTAATCATTGTTACTTTCCTTTCTTCTCCCATACTCCCATCTCCCTCCCCCAGTTTCTTCTTTTCTTTCTGTTTCTTTCCTTCAAGATACACAAACATACACACACTTGTGCGCTTCTGTCTCCATGATACATTTCAGTCACATGAGCAACTCACTGGGAAGCAGAGATAAAGGTTAACAAAGTACTCTTTTAAATTCACTGGCCGACTGTGAGGGAAAGCACTGGGTGAAAGACTGAGAGCTACACCCACACCAATAGTCTAAAAATAAACTGTCCTCTCACTGAGCCTCTGGTTGGCATGCAGGGTTTCAGGAGCCTTTAAGAAAGATTCCATCAGTCATTCAAAGGCATGGATTTTAAATGCAATTACTGCGTATAATTAGCTGTTTCATCTTCAGTGGCAGTGAATTTGGAATTTATTCTCTGATTGCACAAAACTGAATCCTAAGCTGCTTACTTGATAGATGGACTGGTATGGTTGTGTGTTGGTGGCTGGATAATATTGGCCAAATTTCGTAGAGCCACAGAGGGACAAAGACTGGAGAGAAAAGGATAGAGACAGGCACTGGCTGGTGTTAGCTCCTTGGGGGTCTTTAGGATCAGATGATGATGCAGTTTGCTATCTCTTCCCTGGGAAATTAACTCCCCACTTCTTGTTCCTGGGGAGCGGGGATGGCCACTCCATCTCAGACAGCACTGGGTGCAGGCTGCACAGCAATCACCCACTGGCTCCACAGCTAATCTCATAGACCAGGAGCTCCTGAGAGCAGGGCTCTGTCTTCCCTGGCCTGGTACTTCTACCCAGGGTACAGCACTTGCTTTCCACTGCCTTCCATAGGGGATGGATGGGTAAGCCACCAACTTATGTCAGCTAGAAACCAGGCTTTGAAAAACATGCATTATGTTTAAATAGCTGTTTTCTAAGTCTTTAAAGAAAAACAAGCCACTTCATTAAACTAACTAAATTGTTCACTCCCAGAACAAACTCTTCAGCAAAATCTAACTTTTTTGATTTGAGGTGCCCTTTCTGCCACCTGGCACGCACCTGCCATCAGCAGAGGAGAACTCAGAGACCCAGTTCTTCAAGGCCATGTGCCAATTGCAGGCTGCCTGCTGGGCATCTTTGTCCAGTGAGGGCCAGAGAAAACAGAAGAGGAAGTCGGGACTTTCTAAGCAGAGACTTACCCTCAGTCCTCAAATTTAAATTACCGAGTGACTCAACAATATTTTAAAATGTAAGAGTGAAGTCAAACCATCAAATTCAAGTGATACTTCATACCTTGCCTACATTCTAGTTTTGGTTTATGACATTTGTGGTTTTTTTTTTTTCTGTCATTTCTGGAATGCAGGCTTCATAAGGGCGGGGTCACCAATGCATCCTCACCTCTGAACCATGGTCAAGGAATAGTTCCCAACTGACTGAATTCCTATGTGTAGCAGTCATTGGGGTAGATGTTTACTACTAAAAATTCTGAGCTACATTTTTGTCTTCAAGAAAAATGTCCAAAGACCCAAACTTGAAAAGAGCATAGAAATGGGCATCAAAGATGAACGGTTTTATTGTAGTGATTTTTCGTCTCCATTAAGTAAAAGAACCTCCTAAAACTTGTAGAGAATGAAGTCAAGAAGATTTCCCCCCAAGATGTGGCCCAATCATTCCAAACAAAATCTTTCCTTAGTAGCAGGGGAGGCACAGACATGCCCATCAAGAACATGGCAGCAGGGTCTTGGCTCTTGGACTTCGCCAGCCAAAGCTACAATAAATAGCCTTAGCAGGATGGTGGTGGGGGGCAAGACCACAGCTGTCAGCAGAGGTGTTGGAGGTGCACATGAGAGGGACCTCCTAGCCCCACTAGGCTGCCCGAACTGTACATGCCTGCATGCAGAACAGATGTGTGTAGCACATACGCAGAATGGGACTCCTTACCCTACAGTGAGTAGAGTGGCAACAAACAAATATGAACTCCACATGGTTTCTGAACACTGGGGTTCCCATAAGTGACACAAAGGGTTTGTAATTTCCACAAGAAGCTCTTTGCCAAGTGACTCACTCCAAAGCTTGTGAGAGAAAGGTTGTTTCCCACACCAGCCCACAGTGAGTTGTCATGATGGCAAAAGAGACATTGGGAAACCAAAGGAGGGTGTTCCAGTTCTTCCTGTGCCCAGACTCTCTGCTCCAACCCCTTTGGGAAATGAAGGCTCTGACTCCTGCATTGGGCATCTGACCCTCAGCACAGTGCCTGGGCAAAGACTTCTGCTCTGCAGCTATCTCTGGATGCACCAAAGACTCCTGGGAAAAAGCAGCCACAGGCCTGGAACTTGTCAGCGTGTATTTCTTCATGGTCATGTGTTACTTGGCCTGCATGTACTTACATATCTGTATGTGTATGTATGAATGAGCATAAATGCTTTTGTATTTATGTGTGCATGTGTCTCTGCATGTGTGTACATGTGTGTAAATGTGTATAGATGTATGCATGTATATGGGCATCAATGTGTGTACTAGGGTGTGTGCACATGTGTATGCAGTGCATGCACACATGTATGCATGTGCTCGTGTTTGCATATGAATGTATCAGTACATAGGTGTACACATGTGTACACATGGATGTGAGTTTCTTGAACAGCATGGCTATGATGAAGGAGGAAGATTTTAAAAGAAGACAGGAGAGTTGAGGCCTGACTCCCTATAATTATTACATCTTCCATCTGATCAAGTCCTCTAGCCTAAGAATTGGCTTGTCACCTGTGAAAACATGACAGTGACACATTATACTGGCTGCTTTCCAGGGCTGCTGAAGCCCTCCCTCAGCCACCATGTGCTATGAGCATGCAGGCAGTCCCTCCTTTGGTGCTTTCTTCATGTCTCTTGCCACAGCTGCAGTTAGATTGCGTGGTAAAGCAGGTGGCCAGGCTGGGGCTGTGGCTACAGAAGGTGGATGTCTGGGCTCCCTAGCCAGATGAGCTGCTGCAACCCTTCCCAGGAGGAACACTGGCCTGCGGCTCTGTCAGGGCACCATTCTCTCATCAGAAAGGCTGGTGTTTACAAATTGCTGCTCTCTAGATAGTGATCATAGCCAGGACCATAGTGTGCCCCTCATTGCTGGGCCAGGCACTTTGCCAGACACCCTGCAGAGAGAGAGAGAGTTTATCTACTCAATCCTCAAGACATTCCTTAAAATAAACTGTTCTCTCATTGTTACAGATGAGGCAACTGAGGCCTTGAGAGCATCAACTCTTGTCCAAACCAGTGAAACTCAAGGGGTCTGCCCCTAACTCCTTGCTTTGCAGCCAGACATGCTGCATTCCAGCTCACAAGGACACCAGGAGTTTGGGGAAGGAAGAAGAGAAGGACTCTGGATGTGTGAGTCCCATGTTAGTGAAAGGCCTCTGTTCACATCCTTGCCTGAGCCTGTATTATGTGCTCCCTTGGCTCCTGGGAAAGAGGTGAGAGTATGGTTAAACCTGTCCCCGGATGGTTCAGGTTTTCTCTCCTGCCCTACAGCAACTGTTCTCCAGTCTTGCTCTGGACCATTTTGCTCAGTGCAGTACAGAGGAGAACATTTTCCTGGAAGGACCCAGCCAAGCAAGAATACTGTGTGCAGGTGACATCCCCACGGGGTGCCCTATTCTGTCACTACCTTTCCAGCTACACAGGCTTACTGGGGTCTGAGCCTGTGCCAGGTGATCAGGAGCCTGTGCTGGAGCAACAGGGGCACAGTCATAATACTGGGCACAAGTGGCAGCTGAGCAGAAAACAGTGGAGCCCAACACAGGAACCTGGTTGTGGTCTGGGTCTGAGGCTGACCTGGCCACACCCACAGAAGCATTGAACTTCTCTGAACTTGTGATTCTCACTCCTAAAATGAAAAGAGAAGCTGGGACTTCACTTTATTTCTAAACACTCCTTTAGTTGTAAAATCCAGGGCTTTAAAACCTCTTCACTTCTGGGTGACTCCCTTTCCATCCGCTGGGGTTCAGTGGTGGCCTTCATTGGGGTTGGCGATAGAGCTCTGAGGACCGGGTACAGCTGGGAGGCCTGACTAGAAACACCACCCAGAGTGGTGGCAGCAGCTGGCAGAGGAGGAAGTATGCTCTGGGGAGCCCTTGCCCAGAGGCAAGTTCCAGGGCCACAAAACCCTCAGGGCTTTTAGTGTGTTTCCAAAGTACCAGCCCCGGATGGGAGTTTGTTGTCTGGCTTACTTGGAGGGACTGTGGTCTTGGCATTAAAGATTCAGGAATGTCTGTTGACATATCAATCGCCCATTGTGGTCAGCCATGATAGGGTGAACTTCACAACACCCCTATCCTAACCACCCCAAGACCAAAGGACTCCTCTTCCCACTCAGCTGCTCAGAAGAGTGACACCGAGTAAGTGCAATGGTGACTGTGACTCCAACCTGAGGGCAGTGCAGGGGGGTGGTGACTGATGAGCCTGCTGGCTCCTTCCTGGCCACAGGAGGCAGGACTGGGAGGGGCTGACCTCTTTGCCCACTGCCATGTGGTGCCTTTCAGCAAAAATATGCCAAGATGAAAGCGAAGATCAAGTTACAGGGCAACCAATAGTGACGCTGGGTAAACGAGGGAAGAGATTTCACATGGGCCATGGTTGACACGTTTTCTTATTTGTGGCTTGTGGTGGACAGACACAGGAGGAGTAGGTCAGAGGGCAGATCACCAGTGGGGACACATTCCAGCCGGTCTTTCAAGTGGCGGTTTGTTCTCCGAATGTTACACTGGAAAGGGATAATTGGAGGGTCTGGGTAAGCAGGCGAGGGAATCACAGCTTCTCTCAAGGAAGATAAAAGCAGCGAAGCAGCTCTCAGCTCGAAGCCAGCCGCCCTGTTTCTGCAAAAATAGGCCCTCTAACATGGAGGAGCAGAAATCTAAACCTCCTTAAATCCCCTCAAATGTTTTGAATAGAACAAACACCCATTTCATGAAAGAAACACATTATCAAAGATCCCAGCAACAGGAGACATTAGCTGCTGGGTCACCTAAGTGTTTTTGGAAAAGGAGAAGAACTATTGGGCATTAAAGATTCAGGAATGTCTGTTGACATATTAAGGAAACAACCTCAGGGGACAGCTGACAAGGCTCCAAGAAGCATCACCAAGGGAACAGTGACGCAAATGCGTTCCGTTTTTTACAGGCTGGCAGGCTGCCAGGCTCCCTGGCCTGTCGGCTGATGTAATGCTAATCCCTATCTGGGTTAGTGTTGCTTAGATAGCAGCTCAGGCGTCTCCGTCAGCTGCAGTCAACAGCAGCTGTTTTTATAAAGGATAGTAAAGAAAAAAATGTATATATATATATACATACATACATACAGAGGGAGAAAACTCCAGATTCTGATGTGTGGAAAACCTGCACGTTATGGAAACACTGGGGAAGGAAAAGAAAGGAGAGACCAAGCCTTACCTTAACACACTCAGGTGTTAACACACACTTGGGGTGGAGGAAGTCTGCTGGTGCACAAAAGATAGTGCTGTTTCATAACACCAGCTCGGATGCTTTTAAGCGTAACTAAGCAGTAGGCCTAATTCCCAGCTGAGCTAAATAATGATGAAAGAAAACAGGAGACATTAGGTAGGAATGTGAAAATAATGATCTTTTTCATCATTGAATAAATGGGCTGATTCCCTTTCAATTTATGTGTAAAGTATTGCTTCTTAAAAACTTCTTGCTTTGAGACTGCTCCTTTTCAGTTATTTGATAATAAACAACAAGAATAACAATTATGCGGATTTTAATCAGTCTGGGATGGAGTGCTTGTGTGAAGTGTCTCCTGAAATGTGTTAAAGGGTCACTTTCCATCTCTGTCTCAGCCATGGTGATTTTAGCTGGCCAAGAGCAGCAAGGAGCACAGTTTAAAAACTCACCTCAGTTACACGTATTGTTATTTATTTGCTGGGTTATGTTTAGATGGAAGGACCAATGTTGCCCTACAGAAGAGCAGTAGCAAATACATAACTGGTTTCAAGATTTTCAGAGCACAGATCATCAAAACTACTCCCCTACCCCCTCAAAAAACAGAACAAAACAAAACAAAACAGCAAAAAATCAACCCTGGGAGATGGAAGACAAGCACCACTAGAGATAGCAGAGTTATTTTATTAATAACAAATGGATGTTATGGTGATGACATGGACAGAAGTCCTCAAAAATGCAATGACATGCTAAAAATGACATTTTATTAATCTTTTGCATGTATATGGCACGTCTCTTTCAAGGTAAGTTTGATTGCTTTGTTTTGTTTTCAACCTATGGGAAGTTTAAGCATAAATTTAGGTCTATAAACCACCTGAATTTACATGAAAAAGGAGTAGGTATGTGCAAGTTTTTCTGCAAGGAAGGCTCATAAGTGTCATTAACTTCTCAAAGGGGTCCAAAAGCCACACCCTCCAAGGTACCAGGTTACAACTGATGAATTCTAAGGAGTTAAAATCCTTTAGAAATTGGATCTCAATTATCCTCCACCTTCCGATGAGATAACTGGGAAACTGAGAGGCTAAGTTGCTCACCCAAGGTCAAAGAACCAGTCTATTACTATCCAGGCCACTGGATCAGCCAGCCTCCGTGTGTGGGTTTCTGTGACATGTCCATTAGTCAGGGGTGCCCTGGTGGAGCAGTGCTCATGAGAGAAGGGCAGAGGATCTCAGGACACTCCTGATGAGCTCAGTTTCAACTCAGCAGACACACACAGCTCAACAGCAGCTCCGGGCCCACCTTTTCTCCCCAGGCCTTGCCGGTTGCCCAAGAGTCTCTCCAATCAGGCCAAGGCGAAGCTCAGGATGCCACTGTGATAGTCCGGCATCTTCACAGTCTTGCCTGTGAATGGACACTTAGCATGGACTTTCTTCTATCAAGCAATGTTGGCTTTAGAAACTCGAAACAGTTCATGTTTGGCAGAAAGGATACAGAACAGGAAGCGAGTGTGCACAGATCGGAATTCCCCTGCGCTATCGAAAAGAAGATGTAGATTCAGTTCTCCACACTTGTGACCCTGTCCTTTCCATGTGGACGGGGCCTGTTCAGCAGAGAGACACAGTCCTGCACTCTGAGCTCAAGTCTTTGTGCCTGCAGGAGAGCCCCCTCCCCTCCCCCCGCTTCCCTGAGGGGCTGAGAAAGAGCATGCACTACAAGCAGCAAGACCTTGGCTCTTCTATGAAGTAGTAATATTTAATGTCATTTTCACAGCCATAAAACCGTATCTTCTTAGTGTAGAAAATTTGGGGGAGGGGAGTAAAAAGAAGTGTGCAGTGCCATCTCTGCCAAATAGCATTCTAAGTAAATACCTTGGCTCTTAGGATCAAGCTCCCCACTTACTCACTGGTACTCTGAGCATGCCAAAAAGATAAGAGTGATGAAACCCTTCTCATCTGCCTCATGGGGCACCCAACTAAGTTTATGGATTTGAAAATGATTGGTTAATCCCTCAAATCTATAGCACACAAGTAAGGGATTCATACCATTATCCTGAGAGGTTTCTCTGCCCCTGTTCACAGTTGCTAAGACTGATCCCCTAAAACACTGCTTCCCATGCTAACTCCCTGCTTTATAATTTTCCACAGCTGGATGTGGTGGTGTATATCTGTAAACCCAGTAGTCTGGGAAACTGAGGCAGAAGGATAAAAAATTCAAGTTCAGCTTGGGTAAGTTAACAACTTAACCAGCCAGTGTTGCAAAATAAAAATGAGAAAAAAAAATTAAGGTTGGGGCCATAGCTCAATCAGAAGGATCTGAGTTTAATTACCAGTAAAACACACACACACACACACACACACACACACACACACACACGCACGCACAGAGGTTTGCCATAGTTGCCTGGGACTGTGATTCACCCCTGAGAATCCTGGTGAGATCTCTAGGTGCTGTCTCAACTCAGAACTTGATTTTGCTTCTCACTGATCTCTGACACAAACTACTCCATTCAAGTAAATCTGAACATCACTGGCACACACATTGCTGGTTTTATATTCTGAAACTCCCTTTATGCTTTCTCTCTCAAATGACAACTCAGCCCACCTCAAAATGCAGATCATGTCTAATGCTTCATTTAATATCACTTCCATCAGAATGCAATCCATCAGGGAAAATGGGGTAATCCAAGAGAAACTTCTCATATACATGGAAATTACGTGACATGTCACTTAGATTTGCAAAACTTTTCTGATTTTTCTTCCCCAAACTTTTGTTTTAATTCTCTGTATTCTTTCCCAAAATGCTTGGAAAATAGATTTTACAAAACATTGGACATGAATGTCATTTGTTGTGTACGGATTTGCTAAGAAATAGGGTTTACCACAGATGTTATTTTATCCACATATCCTACTCAATCTGTCATACATTTACTGTGTTTTATAAATATATGACATATTTTGAAATATATTATTCACATATCTTGCATGTTTCCATTCGAAGCATGCTAAAAATGTATCAGTTTGTCAACATGGTTTTCAAAAACAACAAGAACCTCTCAGTTTAAAATTCTAAGCAAGTCCATAGTTCAGGACAAGCAGTTACTTCACTTCCTGTTTCTTTGCTCTATTTACGCACATCTCTGCCTCACATGTAATTAGTACTTGAAGATCTCAGATACCAAAATATCAGACGTGTGACCCAAAAGCAAGGTGGGTCACTCACATTGCTTCATATTCTAAGTGTGTGTTAATTTTGTTACAGGAATGCAAGAGAAAAAATCCAGGCTGGGCTGGGCATTGTGGCCTGTCTGTAATTCCAGCTACTTGGGAGGCTAAGGAAGGAAGGTTGCAAGTTTGAGGCTAGTCTGGGCAATTTAGTGAGACCCTCTCTCAAAATAAGAATAGCAAAGGAGCTGGGTATAGTGGTGTAAAGCTGGAATCCCAGCACTCTGGCAGGCTGAGGCAGGAGGATTATAAATTTAAGCCCAGTTTGGGCAATTTAGCAATTTAGTGGGAACTTGACTCAAAATCAAAAGAAATTTTTTTTTTTTTTTTTACAAAAGGAAACAGTGCAAAAGTACTGGGTTCAATCTCCAGGACAGCAATAAACAAACAAATAAAACACACAGCTGGGAATTCTTGCTTAGTGGTAGAGTCCTTGTATGCCTAGCATGCATGAAACCCCGAATTCTATCTCCAGTCAGGGTAAAAGGAAGGAAAGGAAGAAAGAAAAAGAAAAAGAATAAAAGAAAGGAAGAAAGAAAGACACAGAGAGAATCTAGGCTCTCTCCTAAGTGAAAGTCCTCTCTGATGAGGCAGTAACATTGTGTGAGACAGTGCTGTTGAGATATGTCCACTGGCTAAAAGCTTTGAAGTTTGTAGATCATAAGCCAAGCTGACTCCATAGCATTGAAAGCACTTGTTAGCTTTTTGTGGAAACAGTAACTGCCCTGGACTGACAGTGAGCTGCTGTAGCTCCCTGGAGAGTTCAGAACCCAGGCTCACCCTTGTGTCTATGACATTTGGGGGTAATGAGGAGAAGCATGGGGGTGTGCAGAGTAGAATCTAAATATCATTAAAAGAATCAAAACAAACCTACTTGCCCTTTCTAAGTCTGAAGAATAAGGTAATGGTTAACTTGGGAAACCAGTCACCCTTCTTCAATTCTTTTCATTTTTAGATCATCTTCATTTTTATAAAGTACACCTGTCATTTCTTTTAAGTACGGGCAAAATTATCCTAGGAAATCCAAAGCATAGATTTCACATTTTTAACAGAAATAACCATTGCAATGATAACCATTGCTATTGCAGGAACATTATATGTTGCATGTTTACTTTCTGCATGACTCTAATCCCAGTGCATTATCAGCTGAGGTCTTCCACTGCAGGACAGAAGTCTGCCCAGCAGGCTGCAGAGCTATATCCCAGCCTGGACTGTAGCTGCCATCCTAACTGGGGAGGATTCTTACTTGGTTCTTTGATCTTGCACTGCCTTTGGGTGCCTGGAAGAGACGCAGAGGAGTAGGGTAAAGGCTGCTTGAGTATCTCTGACCCAGAACTCAACTTTGGCTTACAGCTTTGGAGGGTACTTGGAAGGGGATTTGTGTGCACAGGAAACACAGTTACCTTACTTGACAGGAAAGATTCAGGCTTTCTCAAGAATGTTTCACTAGTGGTGACTGAAAAACCCCAAAAGACTGCTTCTCTGGGCTATGACCACACATGCACCCAGAGAGACAGCAGCGTATCATTAACTGCTGGCCTGTCACCATCTGCATCAGTACAATATGACCTTTGTGCTCACCGCTTGTTCTTTCCAGCCCACTCAGCTCTTTGTCTCAACTTGTCTGCTCAGCAGCCTGGAAGGCAAGGCGGGAACTCTCCTCACCCCTTCCCTGGAGAGAGGGCACCTTGCCTTCCCAGAAAGACCTGGATCTTTACCCTGGATTTCCCAGCTCACTTTTCCCCCTTTAAGCTCACTTGCTTTTCTTTTGACAGCTACTGGTCCACACTTCTCTCCATTCCATTCCACTGAGACTCTGTAAAAAAATAAAAGTGACCTTTCTTAGGGTGTGCTCTGCAGGAAATTTTGTGTTTTAAAAACTTGAACTGGTTTCCAATCACTAAGTTCTCCATGCCCATTAATTATTTTTCTGGTGTACACCTATTGCTCTGCTAAGCATAATGATAGAACAAAGAGTACATAAGATAAACCTCCTGTCCATAAGTAGTTCATTGTGGTCAGCAGAATTCTAAGATGACACTCTTTCCATGTCCCATGACCTCTGCAATTCCCTCCCCTTGAGAGTGATTGGGACCTTAATTTGCTTCTCACCAAGATAGAGTAATGGTGAAGTGTTACGGATTCCACGATTATGTCATGTTATAAGGCAAAGGTAAAGGGGTTTTGCAGATGTAATTGAAAGCTCCAGTGCCTTGGCTTTAAATTAATCAACTAGGAGATTATTCCAAGAACCTAATCAGTGAGCTGTTTAAAAGGAAATCAGGGTGGGTATGTAGCTCAGTGGTAGAGTGCTTGCCTGGCATGCCTGAGGACCTGGGTTCAACATCCAGTATCACAAAAACAAGCAAGTAAGCAAGCAAATAAATAAAGGAACACATTTCCACTTGAAACAGTGGGTTGTTTTTTTTTGCTTTCTGACCGTCAAGAAACAAACTGCCCACATGAGCTCTCTAGCTTCAAGAGAGTGAATTGCATCCCAGGAGCTGAGGCGAGGACCCTGAGCTCACATGAGACCCTGTCCCCAAGTGACATGTCCCTCTGAGTCCCTGAGCAGAGGCCCAGCCAAGTGTCCCTAGCATCCTGGCCCTGGACTTGGGGACATGACCTTTGGGATTGCTGCTTTAAGCTGCTTGTGACAGAGCACTTGCCATTTAGAAGAGAGCTGCTACTCAACTTTGTCCAGTGTGTGTAAAATCCAAATTTGTCAAAGAAAAGCTAGTTAGCTTGTGGGAGCATTTGGATAAATGAAGTAAAGGTGACATGCAACACTAATAATTATGCCATGATCAGAAAACCAGTCTCACATTTAGCAACAATGGTGACAGCTGAATTCCTCTTCCCCTTGTCTCACACACGTACTGGCTTGACTGACTGCCAACTGGAGGACCCTACTGCTCACACCAAGATACTTTCAGATGCATCAGATAACAACTTTCAGGCAGCATTTTTAATTTCTCTCACAGGTAGAGCTGTCACCTGGGCAAAAAGAAGTGCAGAATCACAGGGGAAGGTTTCTCTAGAACTCAAGATTTCCCAACCTACACTGTCGCTAAGTACCAGGACTCTTCAAGGCATTGCCTGGCACACAGTAGGCCATGGAGGCACACAGTAGGCATTCAGCAAATGTCAAATGTACAAAACTGGCACCCATACTTGAACATAATCTTCACTTTCAATGTCAAATACAATATTTACTCTGAGCTGGGTGTGGTGGTGAATACCTGCAATCCCTTCACTCTGGGTGTAGAGGCAGGAGGTTTGCAAATTTAAGGTCAGCCTATGTAACTTAGCAAGACTCTGTTTTAAAATAAACATAAAAAAGGTCAGGAATGTAGCCCACTGTGAAGGCTTTGAATTCAATCTACAATAATTAAAAAAAAAGGAATGTCTATTAACTAATTAGCAGTGGATTTGACCAGGAAGCTTACATTTTAGCAATCTTTTTTCATATTAACTTTATTAACAAAGTATGGAATTTTCTGGCAGTTGTGGAAGCTGGAGGGTAGGATGCAGGAGAGCAGGGCAGAGATGGATGGGGTAACACAGAAACCCTAGCCACGCTGAAGTGACAACTCAGACCTGGTCTGTAGAAGTGACAATACAGCTGGGAAGACAACAGAGGTAGACTAGCACAGTATTGACAGAGCCCTTGGGCAGAAGGGAAGATGCTCAAATTTGCTGAAAAAATAAAAGAGAAGGCAAGGTAGCTCTCCAGAGGCTGGGCTGTGGCCATATGGGAGCATCATTGGGCCACTGAGCTTGGGTCAGGCATTTTCCAGCCATGTGAACTTGGTCAGAATGTGTGACCTGATCAAGCTTGGTGGGATGATTTTGGCTCTTACCTCATGGTGGCCGCTTCAAGGACCCTGTAAGACATGAGGCACTGTATATAGAAAATACAGTGTGTGTTTAAGTGAAATTTACTTCAGTAAAAGATGCATTGCCATGCATCTATTCTCAGAACACTCTCTTTTGCTTTCAGACACATATCCCATTATTCTTGCCACTTCTGAAGCAGTTCTGGAAGTTCTCTTACATGAATGTCTTTAATTGCATTGTCATGACTGCCTCTATGTTATATTTCATGGTCATTTTGACTTTGGGGAAGAATCAAAGTCACTTGGTGCCAAATCTGGTACGGTAGATGAGGACACACCATCATGCTTTTACAAGCCTACTTTTCTCTTGGATGGCACTTGGCAGCAGCATTCACTGTGCTTCTGATCACATCTCATAAAGATACTCATGAAAGAGGACTTCCAGAACTGCTGCAGAAAGTGGCAAGAATGAGGGCATTAATGTATTTGAAGCAAAGGGATGTCTTTTAAGGGGAATTAATGGCAACATGTCTTTTAATGTAATTAAAAGAATTAAACATTCACCATATTTGTTGACCACAGTTCATGCAGAGATGTAAAGAGATAAAAAAGTGTACAGTAGATATTTCTGTATAAGTACTGCATGCTAACTGATTGCACCACTGGAGCTCCTGCAGTAGATATTTCTGATTACTGTCTGCAGAGGTAAACTTCCTCGCTAAGTGACATGGGAACTGGTTGGAGGTTACACTGCCTGGGGAATGTCATAGCTCCTCATCTGGGAAAATTCCATGCTTGTCTTCAGGATCCCACTCACGCCAATGCCCAGAGAGGAAGTGTACCCTGTGGTGCTGGGCAGGGATTGTCTGGTCTTGGTCATTGTCTTCACCTGTCATGGCACTGGCAGTGGCTCTGTCTTCTTCCCCACCCTTCTGCTTCTCCTTGTCAGCTCTGTCCCTTAAGGCCCAACAGTGGCTTTCTGTGCTCTCTTGTGTTGGTTCCTCTCTGGGGGACTCAGCCACCTCGTGGTGCAGATCTGTCCCTGTGTTCTGGGAGTATGGGTGTTGAGTGACTGACCGGCATAGCACTGACTGGGGAGCCTGAGCAGGGAGAAGGGCCAGAGCCCCTCCAGCTGAATGGAATCCAAATCTAAAGCTTTGGGCTGAAATGAGGAGGCTGTGTGCAGAGTGTCTGCAGGAACCAGGGCACAAAACCCTTCCTGGCTGACTCCCCTGACTCCAAGCTTCCTCCAGCTCCACAACAAAAGTCCAGGAGTACAAGGAGAGGAAACTGAGAAAATGTGTCCTGTGCTCCAAATTCAAGCCAAGAACAGGACAGACACTGGGAGCCAAATAGAAATGAGACCAAAAGTACTTTCTTGGGGCCCTGGCTCCCCCATCCCCCGCCCGACAAATGCCAAAACCTGGTTAACTGCTTAGTGTGAACTCCAGTTCTGGGAGACTTTCACTCTGGGAAAAGAAATGTAATTAACACTGGTTACCTCACCTCCATTCTTAGGACAGTATAGAGAAAGACACATTCACAGTGAAAGCTACCCATTGATCACTGAAAGAAAGAAAAGGGCGAGACAGAGAGAGAGAGAGAGAAAGAGAACCAGAGAGGGAGAGGGAGAGCTCAATACTTTAATTAAGGATTAATTAAAGAGGTCACCCTACATACTGCAGGATCAGTGGAATCAGTGCTTGTCCCTCCCTGCTCACCCCAGTGAACCCCCAGATTGCATTATGCAAGCTGTTTCCACCCATAGTTGCTACATTTTGTGCATAGTAATTTGATAAATTTCTTCTACAGCTTGGACTGAAAAGTAACAACCCACACTTGCACAGAGCTTTACGGTTTGCAAAGCAATTGCATAATTGTTATGATGTTTTGTCCTTCATGACTGTGCTATGTAGGAAGTATTCCTGTCCTCAGTTCAGAGGACACAAAGATACCAAGATTGAAGTCAAAATTGGATGCCAAATCTCATGACTTCTCTCTGAGTATTGGGCTCATCACATCCTGGGAGAAGGGTGATATGCAAGTACAACCTTTCTCCCAACAGAAAGGGAAACTGAGGCACCGTCTAGAATAATGACTTAACGTGAAGGCACAATTGAAATCATTAGCTCTTAGTTTGAAAACAACTCAGAGTTTTGCTTTACTAAGATACATGATTATCTAAGATAAAAAAGCCCTCCAAACACCAAAGGGATAAAAAAGCGACCCAGAGGCACCATGGAGAGGCTGAATCCAGACGGCACAACACTCAGCAAGCTCGGGAAGGATCTCCGTTCACTGGGTCTCATAGTGTGCTTATGCGATTATCTCATCCTGGCTATCATCATGCCTTACGAATAGTGTCATTCCAGGGCTTCTGGAGCAGAGGCGTGGAGCTGCAGGCCCACAAACAGTCCTGGGCCGAGTATGAGTAATTGTGAACATCTGAATCACAAGAGAAGATCCGTCTCCCTTTGGAATCAGAACTACATGATGAAACATTGCTGAGCCCTGTGAGGAGAGAGCTGAGGCAGGACCTGCTGTCCTGAGGGCTGGCTGCGTCTCTGCTGCTTGCTTTTTTCCCTTGGCTTGCTTGGTGCACCCTCTGGGGCCCACCCTCCACTTGGGAAGCTGCCTGCATGGCTGGCAGTCTGGGGGACTGGCAGCAGGAGGCTGAGCTCCACGGTGAAGGTGTCTGCAGCAGCCTGGCATCTCAGCCCCAGAGAGGCACCTTTGCTTGTGGGGTGACTCTCTACTCTAAGCACAAATCTCAGTGAACAGACATGCCGTAAACAGCGTGGGTGTGTTCTCTCCTGCCAAACCCTTTTGTTGTACTGAACTGTTTTTCCTACATAGATATTAGGCTGTCTCCATGATGTGAGACATCCTTCCTTTCTAGAATTTCCAGGAAGCATAGTTGGCTCCCACACATTAGATTTAATGTAATTCAAACCAAGGTTTGAGGCCATCTCTCCCAATTCAGGAAAAGTTGTGATCTTGGCAATCCAAATGGAAAAAGACACACACACAAAATATGGTAGTGGATTCTTTGGGTGTTTTTCTCATTTAGATTGTGTGTGTGTATTTCATAAAGCACATAGGAGAATTAAGCTCAAAAAGCAACTGCTTGGAGAGATAGGAACTCTTGTAATTCATGTTGTGCATAATGGATTTGGCAGGCCCAAGCACAGAAATTTCCAGAAGTGTTTGCGTGGCAGCAATTCTTAGCCAATTCACATTTTTTAGCTGTTCTGGCCAGCTTCCCGGCCTGCAGAAAAAGTCTTGTATCTCCCCAAGATTGGCTGGCCCCACTGACGAGTTTCCAAACTGCACAGCAACATTGGATGAGCTTATTTTCAAGTGCCAAAAAACTCCTGCTACTTATATTGTTACTAAATACCAGATGTGCTTAATAAAGCGCAAGCAGAGCCAAACCTAGGGTAATCAAATAACCTATCATTAACATTTTCTAAAAACAAAAAATGCAATTGGAACACCAGATTACTGTTTTTCTTTGTTTGCTTTATGCCCTATTACTGGAACCCCTGGAGTGACAGGAACAGGACACAGGCGGGGAGGCCCGCTCTGAAGATGCTGTTTACAATTGTACCCCACACATCTGAAACATGTGTGAGAAAGTCAAGGCTGCACAGATTTCCCCTGGGTTCTGGTCCTTAAAACACCCTTTTTCAACACACACACACACACACACACACACACACACTGGCACAAACACAGAGACACACACACTGACACACCCACCTACTCCCCCCCAGACAGACACAAACACAGAGACACACACACACACACACACACACTGAGACACACACACACACAGACACAAACACAGACACACTCACATGTGCGCATGTGCACAGAGAGAAGAGGCCCTCTGGACTGAGACTGTTGCAGTCTGTAAAGCACTAAAAGGTTGAGGGGCAAGGGAATTTGCCCTTGAAGGAGAGACAAGCAGAAGAAGGCAAGAGGGTAGTGTTAGGGAGTTGGTAAGAGTTGGAAGCCATTGCTGCTCTTGGAAAAAATATAGAGTTCTAAAAGGCTTGAAGAGACAAGAGGAAGCTGTGAAGCACTGCCTGTTTCAACTGAGAGATCTTAAAGTATTTTTTCATACAAAAGTTTCCAATTTCCTTTGCCGTCCTGTTATTACTTTTTTTGGTAGGGGAGGAGAAAGAGGTAAATTTCTTGGGAATCCAATGGTTTCCCATTGTGGCTAGAAGATTTTTGTCTTTCGCTCCATATGAGGTTATCCCTGTGCCACCAATAAGATGAGGGTTCTTTTGTTCAATTGAGATGGAAATCATGAGTTGGCAAAGTGCAGCTCTGTTGGCAACTCTTAGCTCTGAGTACTGGTGGCCCCCAGCCCTCAGTATTATAGACCTGGTCCTCAAGTGCTTTCAGCTGCCAGCAACTAGTTTATGGTTTCCAGCAGCTCCTGGTTATTCTTCAGCTCCTCAGCAGCTGGCTCATTGCCCTTTTGGCAGCTTTCTGGCTTCAATTGCCTCTATGGGGTTCTCTACCAGTCTCTACTGTAGGTCTCTGGAACTTTTCAGAGCTGGAAGCCCCTAGTGTTACCAGTGTTTTTAGTGTGACCTGCTGTGTTCACATTGTGTGAGATAAGAATTCCAAGTAGGTGTACGGAGTCACCCAAGAGAGGCTTTTATCGGGACCTGTGCTAAGCACAGGGGGTGGCACCCAGGAGGGAGCCTCTTTCACTGACCCTGGATGGTGAGGAGCTGCTTACATAGTATAGGAGTGGGCCACACATGTGCAGTTTCTGTGTTTGCAGACCTGCTTCAGACGGGAGCCAGGTTGGACTAGGACATCAGGGTTCATCTGGGACAGGTCCAAGGTTCAAGCTTGCTGTGGCTCAGGGAGATTATCCTGGAGCATGGGGGTGGGAAAGATGTCATTGTCCACCAAGACTAGCTCCTGGCCTGGAGGCCCTAAAGTCCCCTAGTGATGATGGAAGACCCAGGGGAGGTAGCCTGGCCACTCCTGAAGAAGGGTGTGATGGATGCAATTTGTCCCAGACCCTCTGGCCTCAGAAGGAAGAGCAGAGAGCACCTTCATTGCTTTTCCACCTCACATGTTACCTGGGCTCCACCCTTGCCCATGCTCTTGCACAGTGATGGTGAATCTGTTAGAGCTTTCAATGGTACAGGCAGCCTATTGCAGCATGTGTGCCATTGGCTCACCACCACTGCTCTAGGGCCTTCGTTCACCTGTTTCCCTTTCTCTGTCCCTCCTCCTCAAACTCTCAGTTCTTAAGAACATCCTTCTCCACCCCAGAGGTGGTGGGTAGCCTTGGTAGACGGTGAGCAGAAGTGTTTAGGGGCAACGAGAGAGAGAGATGGAATATGACAAAATGAAATTTTATAGTTAGAGATAGGATCTTGTAATGAGAAATCCTAGAGCCAGAAGTTCTTTTGAAAATATTTGTTATCTGTTTGTGAGACAACCATGTAATGAAGGAGCCCTTAGAGGGTTCTTTACTACAAGTATATTATAATACAACTGTGCCTCGAATGCTGTGTGCCAAGCCAAACTCTGGGCCGGCAGACGCAGTGTTTCTCTGTGGTGAGCAGCCATGAGGGGATAAGCCAGCCTGCTCTACTTAGCAACGAAGGCTTTGAAAATGTTTGGTTGGAGTGGATGTGAATTGTAAAATCATGTGATGTCTACCACCTCTTCTGAACTCGCTATAGTCACATGTGCTTTGCACTCCAGATGCGATTTTGGAAAGTGCAGTGTGAATCCATATGTGACACAGAACGTAGTTTTCTACGTCTCAGTGATAATCCCAGGGTTCCAGGGAAGAGGTTGGAAAGGGTAGAACTCGACCTCATGCCCTGTCGCTGGCCCAGACAAGTTACCATTAGCATCAGCCTCTTTCCCTTTCTCTGTTGGGCTGTTGAAAGGAAAGGGCTGTCTCAGAGAAAGGTCAGAGCGGGGCTGTTTTGTTCCCTGAGATGCCGGAGGAAACCGCCCAGGCGACAGTGCAGAGGGCAAGTGACGGCTGAGTCTCCAGAGCAGCACAGCCCATCTCCTTGGAGCTGTTTATGTTGCATAACTCAAATAAACACAGCCGTGCTGTGGCTGCTCCTGGTGGGACCAGGACAGGGAGCATCAGACAAAGGGCATCTTTTTCAGAAACAGCCCCTTTAGAACAGTAAAAGTAATAATACTGGGGATACACCAATATAATCCAGCACGGTAGCATGAGAAAATTAAACAAAGGAGTTGCTCAAATTAGGACTTTGAAGCTTCCTTTGTTTTGTTTAGTGTAGGAAATAAGCCCTCATCAGAGCCCCAGAGAGGCAGAGAAATTGATCCCAGATTTCATTTGCAGGGTGGGAAGAGGAGGATCCCCGTGGATTGTCTCGGCACAGGGAGGAGCAGGAGAGGTGGCCAGGAGTGTGTCTGCTGCCTTCTCAGCCATTCAATGGCAGTTAGCTTTCTGGGACTCCAGCCCCTTCTCAGCCCAGGTGATGCAGGGCTTCCCCTACCTTTTGGAAGTTTGGGCAGCTGACACAGTCTGTGTGAAGAATGAAGAAACATTATCTACTGCGGGCCCCAAGCCTACAGAAAGCCCTTGTTGAAGTTGAAAGCAGGCGAGACCCTGGGAAGCCTCTTTCATCAGCACCCTGCAGTCTCCAGGGACCGCAGCCTCATCGTAGTCTAGGATAAGAATAGAAATACAAATTGAGAGCACAGCTTTTAGCTGGGGTTGATGGCATCGGCTGCCAACGGTTGTCCCATTAGTAGGCTATGGGGACATGCGAGGGAATATTCTCTCCGTGAAGCTTGTGTTTAAAAATGCATCTTTCTTCAAAGCTGGCCCAGGGGTGGATGAGGCCTAGGAGACTTCCTCTCTCCATGCTGATCAGGTGCAAACATATTCTGTGATTTGCTGCAGCTCATTTACTTCTGTGGGCGGGTTGGGACCAGGTGACAGCAATAGGGACCCTGTGTCTCAGCAAGTTAATGTTTTAGACAACTTCTGGATGAAAGTCATGCTTCAAAACCCTTCCCTCCAGGGAGCCCCCTGGGTACCCAGGGGGCCAGGAGTGAAGGAGGATATGGCTCTGGTGGTGTTTCGCTGCTTGAGTCCGGCACCTCCCCTCCACGAGTGTGTCCCTGAGACACGGCTTTCGCAGATTCCTTATTCTCAAAAGCAGTACCATCCCTCTCCACCTCCCACGGCTGTTTTAGACTAATAGTTAATAGGTTAGTCAGAAGTACTGGGCAAATGACGTTCAGGCCCCAGTGCTGAATGATCTAATGATCTTTTCCTCACACCAGCCTCAGGCACCCAGTACCCCGTCACCCTTTCCATGCCATGCTGACAGATGGCCCCGTGGGCCTAGAGACGGGTCTGTAACAAAATGTCTCAGCACCTCCAGAGAGGTTTGCTTTGCAGGAAACTCTGAAATCCTTGCAGGTCCTAACATGTGCTCTGGCTAGAAAACAACAGGTGATGAACTATGAGGCCAGAGGTTGCCAGGACCCCCCATGGACTCCTGGCTTTGGCATCCCTTCCTGGGGGAGATGCAAGTGAACAGATCAGCACAGTGGGTCAAGTGCAAGTCTGTCTCTGCAAAGCCCTGGGGACTTTCTTCTTGAAAAACAACTGGGACAATGTGACAGCTGTTTAAGGATGCCAAAGACAGAGGTCCTGGGGGAAGCCTCTCCAGAGACAGGTCTGCTTGGAGGAGTCTGCTGTGAGTGACAGAAAAGACAGACAGCAGAAGGAAGGTGGCCAGGCCCAGGTGAGTGTTCTCATTAGCCAGTGCAGAAGCACCAAGCTAAAGAAACTCTGCAATGGTCATCACTGAAGGAATGGTGTAAAGATAATAATAACAACAGAGATTATTACTGTTGTCTTTGGGGCTGTGGAGCAAAAGAGAGCCCTCAGGCTGTGGCCCCTGTGAGAACCTGGAGAGTTACCTCCTGGCAGTTCTAGACTCCCCTTCAGTGGTTCATCTGGGGTCTTCATAAGCAAAATGAAAATCAGATTCTATGTGGTGAAAAACACAGTAAACATTGAAATTAGAGAAAAATTTGCCATAGTAAAAGATGCATTGCCATTAATTCCCCTCAAAATATCCCCTTTCACTTCAGACACACTTATTTTATTGTTCTTGCTACTTTTTGAAGCTGTTCTGCAAATCCTTTTTTGTTGGGTGTCTTTTGTTGCAATGTTGTGGCTACCTAGATATCTTGAACTGATTTGAAAATATGTACC
The DNA here is from genome assembly GCA_004027455.1 of Hydrochoerus hydrochaeris. NCBI lineage: Eukaryota > Metazoa > Chordata > Mammalia > Rodentia > Hydrochaeridae > Hydrochoerus > Hydrochoerus hydrochaeris. The sequence goes on along the minus strand of PVLA01000532.1, from coordinate 308,529 downwards.
TTTCATGGTCATTTAGACTTTTAGAAAGAACCGGAAGTTGGACAGTGTTAGATCCGGTGAATAAGGTAGGTGAGGATTCCCTGCCTTTTGGTTGGATGACATTTGGCAGCAGCATTCACTATACTTTTGATCAGACTTCATGAAAACACTCACAAGAGAGGATTTCCCGAACTGCTCAGAAAGTGGCAAGAACAATGGATAAATATGGGCCAAGGGAAAGGGACTATACTGAAGTAGATTAATGGCAATGTGTCTTTTACGGTAATAAATATTTTAAGTTTAAGCATTCACTGTATACTTCGATCATTCTGTGTAAAAATGCTAGGTGAATGTTTGGAACCACTTTAAAATCCAGTTATGTGAGACGCTGTTCCTCATGGCAAGTGGGTGATGGGCAAGGAGAAAGGAGGGAATAAATCTCCACCTGGGAATGTGAAAACAGATCACACTGGCCTGAGAGTCCCTGCCTCTGGGAAGGCTGGGGAAATTCCTTTCATGGATACCACTGGACTTGGACCCAGCAACCTGGCTCTGGCTCTGGCTCCTGGCACAGCCCCTTCCTAACAGTCCTAGTGGGACTCATAAGCTAAGCTCCCTGCACCTCCAGGCCTCACTTGAGCTGGAGTCCTGCCAGGTGGTCACGTTGTCCCCACCAGCGGCTCAGTGCATGTCATCTGTAACAGCAAAGGCTGAGCCTCTGTGGCAATGAGGCCTCCTGCCTTTGAGAGCACTTAATATGAGGTTCTTCTCTGTCCCCTAGAGCAGAGAACAGAGCTAAAAAGTCAGCCTGCCTCTTCCCTCTGTGAGCTGGTCGTGGAGCCAGGAAAGTGTCACCTGTAATCTAGGACACCTGCTACCGGGCTCTGTGGCCTTCTCAGCAGCTCACCAGGTGGCAGATCTGCTTCCATTTCCCACAGGCTACATGGCTCTTGCTTCTGAGGGGCACTCCCTCTTCTTGTCCCCAGGGTAGCACTGGGGGCATTGAAGGCCCAGAATGAGGAGATGAGCGTGGACCCCACGCACCCAGGAGAAGGTGACTGCTTCCTTCTAGATGAATCTCCAAGCTTCAGCAGCCCTGGAAAGGCCCAGACCTGCAGCAAACCTGTCTGTGTGGTGTTGTCTCAACATGCTCTTTGCAAAGTTAAGGTCTGCAGTGTAAACTTTGCTCTCCCTTCCCTTTCTCCAGTGATTCACACATGCTGCTCTTTCCTGCCCTTCCTCTCTGTGTCTCTTTGGTGCTGAGACCTGAGGTCACTCACTCCAGAACATGCCATCTCTGTTGGAACAGGCCCACGAGGCAGCCATCCCGTGGCAGAGGGCAGCATGGTTGGCGGTACTGGCTCCCAAGCCTGCTGCGGCTTGGGCTTCTTAGTGGCACTATTTTTGGCAGATATTTTTAATCCTTGCTCTTTATCACAAGCCTGCCGGGCAGAGGACAGTGGAATTGCAAGCTTGAATGGGCTTGTTTGACAGGTCAGCTTTCACCTTAGATGCTGCTTCAGACTTAAAAAGGAGCTCTGAGAGGAACAGAGTAATTTCACACTAATTCCTCACTGTAATTTGCTTTTGAGTTCAGAATGTCGTGTGTCTATCTCCTCAACGTGTGAGGGAGAGGATAGGTTGTGTGTGGTCACTGTGTTTGCAGTAGATGCACCGAAAGGCCACCTTTGCTCCAAAGTCCTGCCCTGGGTACACCGATCGACACTTCAAGTGAGCCTCTTCCAAGGACAAATGAGCGTGCTCAAAGGGATTCATGATAAACTGCCAGCTCGAGCAGAAACAGAGAGGCACCTTTAACACAAAACCTTACATGCAGCATCGCTGTGATTCAAGCCTTTCTTGGGATATCTTCTTCCTCTAGGCTGGAGGTAGAGGAGTTGAAGTGGATTTAGACAAACTCCAATGTAGGGAGGATCTGAAAGGCTGGTTGGACCTAGTACTCGGGGAACAGACCAGATCCAGCCAAGGAAGGCAAAACTCAGCTTGGAAAAGGAGTTAATGGCTCCCAACCAAAGGGAATAAAAGACCACGGAGTCATAGAAAGTGGGTGAAGTTGTGCTTGGAGCACTTGAGGGAGAAGGACTCAGAGCAAGGCCACTGAGCACAGCCCGTCACCCACTTCAACAGCAGGAAGCAGTTGCTTGTCTTGCTTTACAAATCTGCTCTGGAAGGCCCTACTCCCACCCCTCACCACCTCTCTCCGCATGTGCTCCCGTGCTCTCATGGCCACTCTGCTTCCACCAGAGGATGGCCACTGATGCGTCAGAGACTGCCCCTTGCACCTCCCCTGGATTAGAAATTCTTGAGATCAGGAACAAGTAGCAGCCCCTGACTCCTCCCTAGGGATCAGTAACTACCTGGAATATTTTGAAGACTTTCCTACATTGCTTATCAAACTTCAGAGAGGCTGACACTATAGGGCCATAGGGCCACACAGGTCTCTCTAGGGGACCCACCCATCCTCCTCATTGAGGCATCGGAGCCTGCTGGCCCCTGCACAGGTTCTGTATGTGGTGTGATGGAACAATGTAGTGAATGTTTAAATTTAAAAAATTATTACAGTAACAAATTCCTTACCATGAGTCTCCTTTAACATACTTCCCCTTACTTCAAATACACTTATCCTGTCCTTGCCACTTTCTGAGACAGTTCTGGAAGTCCACTCTTACAGGTGTCTTTATTGTGTGTCATGGTTACCTCAGAGTCCTGAATCAATTCAAAATATTTACCTTTCATGATCATTTTGACTTTGGGGAAGAGCCAGAACTTACATGGTGCCAAATTCAATGTATCAATGGATAAAGATGCAGCATAATATTTTTAAGACTTCCTTGCCAGTGGATGGCATTCAAAAGCATCACATAAGGACTTGGTCACATCTCAGAAGGACTGTCATAAAAGACAACATCCAAAACTGCTTCAGAAAGTGACAAGAATGATGGGATATGTTCACAGTGAGGGAGGGATAGTATTTTGAGGGATTAGTGGCAATGTTTATTGTAATAAATTTTAAAAGGTAAAATTCACTGTATATTTTGATCACACCACATATTTTTCAGATGAGCAGAACTGAGAGACTTTGAGCCTCTTTGACTTTTTGGGCTGTGCCCCCAGCCTGGCTACCCTCATCTGTTCCCCCAATTGTGACCTATTGTTTCAACTCCAGGTCATGTTTTTCTTCTGAAACTGCCAGATGGGGCGAGTAGGTGGCAAATCTGTCAGGACCCAGGTTGCTGCAGCATGTGGCAGCCAGGGCAGCATGTGGTCTTGGAGTTAGCGCTGCCTGGTTGACCAGTTAGCCTGTTCTCTTTGGCTGGGAGTACCTGAGGCCAGAATATCTTTTTTCTTCTCCACTGCTCCTGACTCCCAGCAGAGGATTATGGAATGCACGTGCTTCTCACATCTAGCGGATCATAGGGCCCAAGCACACCACATAGGGACTGAACCAAAAGGAATTCCCCTGTGCTCCATGGGAAGCCAGCCAGGGCCTACAGGTGAGCTAAGATACAACTCCTCAGTTGTGATCTTGCTCTCTGGAAACCTGCCCTCATTTTGTCCACTTTCGGTGTGTGTGTGTGTGCGTGTGTGTGGGGTCTTACTGTTTCCTATGTTTGAATCTCCATACAAATGTCTTTTTTCTGCCTTCATTTATTCCACTAGAAGGTGATTGATAACTCTCCAGATAGTGGGGGTGGAGGTATGTGGGGGTGCAGCTTGGGGTGAGAGGAGGGGTGTGGAGGCAGGAATGGGTGAAGGTCATAACATGTCTACTCACTGAGCTGCAGCTCTGAGCCTTCATGGTCCAGTGACAATGGAATGCGTTGTGTGACCTCATACCAGTTGCCAATGCCTCTGCTCATGTTCTCTGGTCTCTGAGCTGAGGGTGAACGCTGGCTTTGGTGAGGATCAAGGAGATAATGGAAGCAAAGGTGTTTTGCAAGATCTGGGGTCTGTCTGAGACCATTGCTAAGGTATCTGGAAGAAGGTGGTGGAGGGTTTGGGGGATGATGGTGCCTCGAAGATCCTGATAAATAAGAGCTGCCCTTATAGAGTTGAGACTATCTATTAATCATACCTTTAATTTCTGTAAAATGGTGCGCTACCCTCTACTAAGGGCCTATTAGCACATCGTGACTCACCTGTGGTAGTGGTTAACTGTATGTCAAGTCGGCTGGGCTAGGGTGCCCAGATATGTGATCAAACATTATTCTGGGTGTTTCTGTGAGATTGTGATTCAAATAAGTGGGCTTTGAGTAAAGTAGACCACCTCCTGTAGAATGAATGAGTCTCATTTAATCAGCTGAAGGCTGGAACAGAATGAAGAAAGAAGAAAGGGTACCAGTGGACTCGACTTGCCAGATCAGCTCCTCTCTGGGCCTCTAGCCTGTTGGTTTGCCCTGCAGATCTTGGACTTGCTCACCTCCATAGTCACAGGAGAAATCCTTATGTCATATTTTCTCTGTCTTTCTCCCTATCTGTCCCTTCTTCTCTCTGTGTCCCCACATTACACACACCGACACAACAGTTTATCAAGTCTGCTTCTCTGGAGATCTTCACTGAGGCACCCTTAGAAATCTGGAGTCCTGAGACAGTTCTGGACTATGCTCTCCAACAGCCACAGTGAATGCAGGTTTCCCAGGCGTGCCACTAGCCTAAGACTGCTTGTTCCTTCCCGTGGAAGCTACTGTAGTATCAATGATTTGTCCCCATCACATGGTACTGGATGCCCCAGCCCTCTTTTGTGTGAGATCTGGGACTGAGAGAAGTGGAAGTCAGTTTCTTGAGCAGCTTTACCAGAAAAAGTGTTCTTCGCATAAACAGAGATCACCACCATCATTACAGATGTGAGTCTGGCCCCTCTGAGGGCTCACAGATGAACTTGATCTCAGTGGGGTGAGTTTTGTCCAGATGAGGGGCAGTGTTGGCATTCTAGTCCTCCTTCCAGGAATGACTCAGTCTCAAAGCCTTATAATTTCACAGGCTGGGAGAGATCTAGCAGATCATGTAGGTACAATGCTCTCATTTTAAGAAAGAAAAAACCCTAGTTTAAATAAAATCTTCCATTCACCTGCGATTCCTGTTATGGAGACCTAAATGAATGCTAACTGGAAGACTGGTTTGAAGAAAGCTTTAACTACAGCCAGGGTTCATTTTACAAGATGTCTATCAGATTCATTCATTGACATCCGCATGCATTTATCCATCTATTCCTCTCCCCAGTAAGAAGCCGAGGCACATACACCAAAGTGCAGCTTTGGTTTTTTTCTTACTCCTTCTCCTTCCTTTTTGTTTTCCTATCTGCATTCTAGCAGAGCTTGGTGCATGTATGGATGAAAGAGCAAGCCCACCTGCTGTCAGTATCCTAGTGATGCTTTGGAATTCTTTAAGTTCCTCCTCGAACACCATGGTGGGAACCACATCTGCCAGGACTTTGAGTCCCTGACACTGAGTATTGAGAAGAGAGCTTTGTGGAAATATCCACGTTAGCAAAGGGCTGAATACGAGCCTTCCCTGTCCTATTGGCATCTTCCAATGCCAGAGCTGGGGCAGCCAGATGAAAGCTAAGGACAAATAAATGTAAATAAACCATGCTTGAGAGCTGCAGCTTTCCCATTTCCTGTGGCCTGTGATGGGTCACTGAGTTAAGTGTTACAGCTGACTGTGAGGGGGACTGAGACAACCCAGGAGCAGTAGTGACGTTGGTTTTTACATGACCTAAGAGAGGGACAATTAAATCTTGTGCTTCAGGCCATATAAACTGATCTCCACAGGAAGGTAAGAATTAATTTAATTCTACCCACACAACCCCACTCACCCCTCCACAGCTTTGTATAATGGACTAAGTGCAGGATGGGGGAGACAGAGGGAAAGCTGGAAGATTCGTTCCAGGCACCAGGTATTAACCACTGCACATATCAGGAGCTTGAACTTGATGGGCTTCGAGGCTGATCAGGTGCGGCAGGTCCACAGCTTCTTACAGCACCTCTCTGTACTTGGTTTATTGCACACAATCTGTACAGGGGCTGTTTTCACACTTAATGGCAATACTGAATCACTATCTATTTCCCATCTTTGCCTGCGAAACAGCAACCCAGATCGAGGCTGTACCATAAATACCCGGCCCCATAAAGTCACTGCTGTAGAGATTTGCCTTTTTCTGTGTGTGCATCTGATTCCCAAGCACTTTGGCAGTCTTCCAGGTTGGAAGAAAGGGGGGAAAAACGGCCAAGCATCCCAGCAGCCTCATTCTGATCTGTGATGCTGAGCAACTCATTTCCACTTCACAGTCTCTGCTGAGCTATGCCTCAGAAAGACAAGTCCCAGCCGTGGCAGACAGGGGAGGAGGAGGAGCAGGAGGAAGAGGAAGAAAAAGAAGAGGAGCAGGCTAGAAGGGAGGACAGAGCAGGAGAGGGAGGGAGTGAAGATGAAAGCACAAAAGGGCTGTATTTATTAAGCTGTTTTTCTTTTTGGTGAAAAGAAACATTTATCAGTGATTTCATATATCATGTGAGAGGTGGCTTCCTGCCAATTTCCAAGAATCCAAACAACCCACTGACATCATCTGCTAAATATAGCCCAGCCTTTGCTGGAGGTGAATAAATAATGTGGCTGGAAAGGAATAGGTTCTCCTCAGCTATGTGTTTATTATGGTCAGGCTGTCAGGCTTGTGTAATCAAAAGAATAATGTCCAGCTCCAAGGAGGCACAGCGGCTAAGCATCTTCAAACACTTTTGGCAGATGACTGATGATTCCCCTTCCTATCACCTCCCCAGGTCTCCAGCTGAGCTTGGCCTCGGAAGGGACAGTGGGCACTTCCACTGTTGTATCTTCAAAGCCGTGATGTGTGTGTGTGCGTGTGTGTGTGCGCGTGCACGCGTGTGGATGTGTGCGGGGGAACACATTGTATTTCTCTCTGCTCGGCCCTCCAAACCAGTAAAGGAAGATGGCTGGTTTTGTCAAAGGAAACGCACAGAATAAAGACAGACATTCACACCCACAGTTGTGGCCATGAAGTCTTGAGATGTTAGGGTCGTCAGTGGAATTTGATACATGGATGGTCGAGGCTGTTGCTGTTTATTCTGTAAGCTTCCAGGTACGGGAGCTTGTCAGAGGGTGATTGGAGAACTGCCTCTCACCCCCAGGCCCAGGTACCTTTGATTCTAGAGGGTTCCTGAGAAGTTTGTATTTAGGGGCTGGTGCCTGTCCTTCTGTCAGAAGCCACCTGAAAGATTAAGATTTCTAATGAAGCCTCTGCCTCTCCTTCAGTCCCTCCCTTTTTCTCCTGCCTGTCCCTTAGGGAAGAGAAGCCTTCTGGAGCTTGCATGTACTTGGAGGAAGGGGCAGCTCCAGGGAGAAGAAAATGGCAGGAAAATTAATGCAGGGAGTTAAGCGGACTGTGTATCCCAATAGCTACTGGAAGGTGTTGGATCCTTATGAACATCTGCATGATTTCTCTTCACAGTCGGGAATACAATAGAGGTGGTTACTATGGAAACCAGTGTAAAGGCAGCACAGGGAAAGGAGTGTGCTGGGTAGAAGGAGGAGAGAGGGAAAGACACATAACATAACACTTCTAAATCATCAAAGAGCAGTGCTATAGCACTCTTCATTTCCCAGGGAGAAAATAAGTCAGAAAATGGGGGAATGCTATGATCACAGGCAGGGTCTGGAACTATTTGGCACTATGATCCCTCCGTTCTCTTCCCATAAACCTGAGTATTGAAACTGGGCACTCACAGTAAAGATCATCAGCTAGAAAAGTTATTTCTAAGCTGTTCAGGGTAGTTGGCTCTTCAGCAGACTGTCTGCTGTGCTAGGTCTGCCCATTGCCTTTGGGAACAGTCTTGGAGACTGTGGGTCTTTTTTTTGTGGCACAGTTTCATCACTTGGCATCCTCTGCAGAATGCCAAAGCATCTTACTCAAGAAAGAAATGATAGTGCTGCTTAAGGCAGAGATACTCCAGTGTTGGAAAAAATTGTGTCACTTTTGCCAGAGCCCAGAGGGGCCAAAAAGAGGCTGAAGTCAAAGCCATGTTTACTCCTCACCGGATTCACTCTTGTTTCAGTGTGGACATCAGTTGGGAAGGTGTCTTCTCAGGCTGAGGGAGCTTTAACTAGTCACTGGCTCTTTTCTCCAGACTCGAGCATGCAGTTCCTTCTCAGCCCAGTCTGTCCAAAAGTGTGATGCCAGCCATGTAGGTAATTCCAAATGTTCTGTTGGCCACCCTCAAAAGGCAAAAGAAACAACAATTTAAAACGTTTTAATAAAATTTATTTAAGGCAGTAGATCCCAAATATGATCATTTTAACAAAATCAATGTGGAAATTATTATGAGGTATTTTATGGTTTTTTTACCCTAAGTCTTTGAATATCAGTGTGTTTTCCAGCTGTAGTATATCTCAGTGAGCCCTTACATGAGATCAATAGCTGTGTGCGGCTCCTGTATTGATTGCTCAACTCTAGAATTTTCTATCATAGACAAGGGGAGCACCAAAAAGCCAGAATAGAGGGCTGGAGCTGGGCATGGTGGTATAGTGCTCAGGATGGCGGGGGGCTGACGCAGGAGAATCCCAGGTTTGAGCTCAGGCTGGGAAACTTAGTGACTTAGCAAGATGCTGTCTCAAATTAAAAGAAAAAGAGCTGAGGATGTAGCTCTGTATGAGGGCCCTAAATTTGATCCTCAGCACAAAACAAGAAGTAAAAATAGAAAACAGGTCTTTAACTCAGGTAATGACTCTAACCACAGGCCTCAAGGTACTATGGAACAACAATTATGCATACATCCCTTCTTCGAACAGGTGGTCAGTCTTAAATGCTTTTCTTCGCCGCTGGACAGAGGCCACGATGGAAATAAGATGAAACAGTTTCCATCTTACACTGCAGTCTAGGGCCAGAATGAACCAGCTGACAGCATGTTCTTTCTTTTCAAGTGGGCAAGGTGGTACAAGTACTATGTTTGAAAAGGTTTTTAATGTCTGAGTTTTCCTCATTGATAGAGGGGCTACTATTAGGTAGGGCACCAATGGTTTTTAGGATAAGATCATGGCCAAAATCAACTCTAGCACAGAATAGGTGTTGATGCAGAGAGCTCCCTTCCCATGCCTTAGCTGCCAGCTCTGGTTTTTCAGTCTCTCCTGAGCGTTCAATCTTCCTCAGGCCTCTGTGCAGGAGGAAACTAGAACTGCGCATTTCTTTAAGTGATTAGAAAGCCTGAGTTTACTGCATAGTAACTGCAAGCTGGCAGCTGGGTGCTTTCCCTGTGCAGGAGGATACTAAGACTCATTTAGAAAAACTCATGCTTTGGAGTTTTGGTCATAAGCTACATGCTAAGACATTTAGAAAGATAATTAAAATATAACCCTTTACCTGATGAAGCTGCACTGGTCAATACAATAGTCACCAGCCACATGTCTATTTAAATTTATATGAAAAAATTTTAAAAATTCAATTTTCCATCACAGTGGCTGCATGTCAGGAGTTCAGTGTTACATATAGCAGGTGGGTCCTGGTTGGGTAGTGCAGATGCAGAGTATCCAAAATCTCAGGAGGTCCTGCTTGGCAGGGCCATTCTGGAACTCTGGACATCCATTCAATATGTAGCTAGTTTGAAATGCAGAGACAAGAGGACAGTGTGAGCAAGCTGTTCCAAAACCAGCCAGGAGGTCTTGGACCTTGACTTCCCTGGTTTAGAGATATGTCAATTTAAGAGGGTGTCTTAACCTCTCTGTGCCTTAGTTTCATCATTTGCAAGATGAGGATGTTCTTAATAGGACTTAATCCAGAGACCGCTTGCATATCTCGGGGGTCTTCAATGCCAGGACCCTAGACTGATAAGTTTGGGCCAGTTAGGACTGGTCCACACAATAGAAGGTGAACAGTGGGTTAGCAAATAAAACTTTGTCTGCATTTACAGCTGTTCCCCATAGCTCACCTGAGTTCTGCTTCTTGTCAGATGAGCAGTGGTATTAGAGTCTCATAGGAGCTTGAGTTCTACTGTGAATTGTGCATTCAAGGGATTTAGGTTGTGTGTTCCTCAGGAGAATCTAATGCTTGATGATCTGAGGTAGATCTGAGGCAGTGATGCTAGTGCTGGGAATGTAATTAGTATATATTACAATCATATATTAACAGAAAAAGAACCTAACCCCCCCATTCATAAAAAATATTGTCTTCCATCAAGTGGGTCTCTGGTGCCATAAAGTCTGGCAACTGCTGGTGTACAATAGTGCCTGGCATATTGTAACTTCTCAATAAATAATATCAAGTATTTCTAATCACTGGGGAGGAACAGGGTCATGTTGAGAAGTTGGAGGTGCCCTCTGTTAACTTTAAAGCTTCCTGGGAGAGGTGAGGTAAGGAGTTCTCTGGGTTCCAAGCCCTCATGATGTATTTGTTGGTCACCTCTTTGTATAGATTACCACTGGAAATAGAATGATGATGCCAGAGAATCTTCCATGTAAAAGTCCCAGATCTGAAGAGGGAAAAAGGTCAAGCTGCCTGAGAAGAAAGGGTGGTGAAAGATTCATGTTGAGTGCTTGAGCTAGAGAAGGAGCCTAACCCAGGCAGGAGGCCAACGAGGATGACAACAGGTGACCTCTGCAGGACCCTGCACCAACAGGAAGTGGCAGAAGACAGCATGGAGATTAAGCAGGACTTAGGTGTTAACAAAATTTATAAATCTAACACTGATTACAGTTCATCAGCCAAGTGACAAGAGGCTTATCAGCTATGCTTAGCACCCCACAGAGCAGCCCCCAACCCCTGTGAAACCAGTGGCCCTGGGAGACCCAGCCCCTGTGCTTACTGCACCACAGGAAACCTGTGAGATCAAGCAAAGTGCTGCCCTCAGAGACAAACCTAAGCTAAAGAGTAATGAAGATCAGCCCATTACTATTCTGGTCACTGGTTGTTCTTACAAAGTTGAAACGTTAGTGTCCACCACAGTGGTTCATCTAAAGGGGCCTGGTGTGTTCTTATGGAAAAAAAGTACAAGCTGTGGCAGCTCTAGAGCTAGGAAGGGCCCATTGGTCTAATGTGGATACACTAAGGCCACATCTGTATGCAAATCAGGCACTGCCAGCTAAGTCAGAAGAAAATCCAGGGCACATGTTTCTGGTGGAAGGGAAGCGGTTGCCTGAGTCACCAGGCTGCTTTTTTAATTGAGCTTTAGTGGTAATGGGGTGCAGGAGGAGGTAGGAGATGTGCAGAGGAGAATAGGATTCGTCTCCTGCATGGCATGAGCTGATGGCCAGAAGGGATGAGGGTCAGAATCATTTCCAGCCTCTACAGCTTCCTTCCCAAGGCCCTGGAGTTCCTATAATTCAACTCCTGAATGGATGGAGGATGGAGTTCTAGAGCCCTTTATGCCCAAGAGCAGAAACACTGTATTTGCCCTTGGCCTTTTACTCTCTTCCCACACTTTCCCACCCTTTCCACTCTTGCTTAGGGCAGAAGAGGCCTTTCCCAAAGGGCAATGTTCAGATGGAAGTTCTCCAAGAGTGATCACAAACAGGTTTTACTGAGTTTGAGCAAGGGAAGTCCTTGCATCCCATTAAAGTCCTAAGTCCTTGACCAGCTGGGTCTGCTGGTCACTTGCCCCATGTCCAACTCCTATCTGGGACTCAGCCTTTGATCTGTACAGGGCCACATTGGAATCCATCCTTTAGTCCCAGCAAAGAGCTCTACATGTTTAAGTAAGCACAGGACAAGCAGAGTGTGGCCATTTATGTTTCCGCCTTCATTGTCTGACCAGGAGTTGGATCTGGTCAGGAGACACAGAGCTGCCTGATCTACCATAGTGTTTGTGCTGATCATCTGAGTTCTGAGTGGTTGGAGGCCCAGCTAGTAATGGGTGGGTGCAGAGGAGGTGGTACAGGAGGAGGCATGACATCCAAACTGCTGAACTTGTGTGCAGTGGTGTGCTGGCAAATGCTCATCAGTTGGCTTCCTGGGGCAGTTAGCAGAGTGAAGCCCTGGATTGTAGCATTTGCCAATTTCTTTGGTGTAAACACTTCCATGGTTGATTTTCAGCCCACAGTGTGATGCCACTGAGTGCTGCATCAGATGGAGGCTACAACTGGTTCCCAAATCAAGGCAAGCTGAATGCTTGTACCCAGTGTGTAACTGACTATGCCCACTGAATAATACAGCCAATTCTCTGCAAGGCATGCAAGATGGAAGTTTGTAGGGTGTTATGGTGAGATTTAGAAATTTGGATTTTTCTTCAGTGCTGTTCATTGGTACCACAAGCTCACTTCCTCTAACATCTTCAGCATTCAGATGAAAGGTCCCCAGAAACAGGAGCTGTAAGTGATGGGGGTCAGTTATGAGGAAATGAACAGGTCTAAGTGTGAGTGATGTGGGATGTCTTCTGAAGCAAGCTGAAGTTTCATTGGGTCCATTCTTTTGGGTACAAATATTAGAGAAGGAGGGGAACTGAATGATACTCACTGAAAAACAAAATGGAAAAGGCGAGCAGTTGTTGTTCTTCACCACTAGAAAACATTATTTATGTGGTTATAACCTAGAATCAATTATTAAATGTCCCTTATGGATAAAATATAACTTTTAGTCAACTGCAAAGAGGGTTGTTTGTTTCACTTAATGATAAATCAAGTGGTGTTTGACCAATTTGATGAAGACAGTAAGTCAAACTTAAATGGCCTGGCTGTTGGTGTTGCTCAAACTACAAATCTTATTAAGGAGCTTTTTATATTTAAAATATGAAAAATGCAAACAAAATTTAGTAATGAAAGTAAAACTAAATATTTAATGACATAATTAAGTCTTATTAATGGTATGTTCTTTATTTTGCAGATTAAATATTCACAACGATTATCATCTCTTTCATCTTTATTACTTAAGTGATATGTTTTTCATAATTATTTGTTAGGTATTTTCATTAACATTTGATGAATATTAATAGGTAAAATAAAAAAAAACAGTTTTCATTTCTGTTACAGTGACTTCATGGTGATAACAATATATAACTAAGTGTTTATAACTTGCTCTACTTGTTAATATTTAGATTACTGATTTTGTTGTCACATAATGGAAATGTGGATCTTTGTGGGTGACAAATGACAATCATCAGATTCTTCTATTATTCTTTATTTATTTAGTTAATCTACTATTTTAATATAGCTTCATTGGGGAGAAATGTGAATTGCAAACTTACAATTATATTTTAGCTTAATTCATATTTTATTTTAAGCTTAATTCCTGCTCTTGTGTTAATAATGCTCTTGTCACATATGCTCTTGATATCCTCATTCATTTTCCATTTTTACCTCATTCACCTTCCAGTTTTGGTCCCTCAGAGTTATACCTCCTTGGCACATTATTCCTCCATGACATGTGAGGTTTAGGCTGACGGCTGCACAGATATTTACCTTCTGGGAAAAGGATTGGGGGTTTCCATTCTGGACAATATGAAGCAAATGCACAAGGCTCTCCTAATTTTCCAGTTGGGCAGTGACTGCCGAGAGTACACGGGAATGGCTCCAATGGACGTGGGCCAAGGATGTGGGATGCATGTGGTGACCATCCCTCCCTGGGCCAAGTGTAGCAGCCACGTTGCCTTCAGCAATATCCTGGAAAGCCTGCCACCCTCATTGCAGGCTGGTGGCTGTTGCCAAGGCTTCTGAAAGCTGAACTGATGCCTTTCAGGAAGATGAGAGTGATGTATTTGAGTCTAATAGTCAGGCCCACAATCACACTTCAAAGCAGCCTCTGCATCCTGCTCAGCACTCTTTGATGGATGTGGGTGTAAGCATTAGAGTTCAGACAGAGATGGTGCTAATCAGAACAGGATGCCCTTTGGCTTTTTCTTGGGAAAGCTTTTTCCCCTTTGCAGGATCTATTTGCATTTTTAAAGCCACAGCCTGTTCAAAAGAGTATTGAGCCACAGGAACATGTAGCAGGATAAAGAGAGTTCCTGGACATTAGTAACCTGCAGGTGAGTCTCCATTTTTGTGTGAAGGATGCTTATTTGTTCACAAACAGCTATAATGTATTGAGGATCTATCATGTTGGGACTTTCCAGTTCAGTTTCTGAACCTCTCAAAGCCCCTGCTGAGGAGGTGGAGTTACCCAGATTGTGGACATGCAGGTGGAAGCTGTGTGTCAGCCACTCTTTAGTGTCTCTGGGCTAGTAAGGACATGGCTGAGATTCCAGATTGGGTCTTCCAACTCAAAATCCTGTGCACTTTTCACCACAGCTTCATATCACTCCTTCGCTGCCATTTTTTTTTTAAAGGTGGCTATATAGGACATTGCCTCCAGATAAATAGCATTGTTATGAAAAGTCCAAATACTCACAAAAACAAGCCCAGTGTGGTGGCACATGCCTGTAATTGCAGTACTTAGGAGAATGAGGCAGGAGGATACCCATGAATTTGAGGCCAGTTTGGGCTACATAGTGAGTTCAAGGCCAGTGTGAGCCATATAGTGAGACCCTGATTCGAAAACAAAACAAACAAAAAACAAAACAAAAAACTATGCACAAAAGCACAGGTCCCACTTCATTTATGAACTAAGGATAGAAATTTGGGGGTGGAAAGATACCCCTACATTGTCCCTGATCCTGCTATGCTTGCTGTCTACATTGATTATTTGGCCTGGAATGAAAAATGTGTTCACTCTGGATCTTTATGTGTGAGCGTTTGCCCCTCTAGTCAAGCTGTCCTCACACCCTCCTGAGATGGAGCCAGCCCGAGGAGAGTATCTCTTCCAGGACACTAAAAGGGGCTGGCGAAGGGTAGCCAACACTCAAGTCTCAGTGTCACGTGCTAAAACCACTTATGCTACATGACTTTCCAGCTCTAGCCACACCCAGGAACAACAGCTGCCCTCACTGTAAATGGGTGACACTGAGAGAGCAGGTAAAAAAGGTCACATAAGGATTGGTCCACACCATACCTTGGGGAGCCCCAAGGGTAGGCAGTGCTAAGATAGCACCTTCAACACAACCTTGGGAAACAGACCTCAGTTTCCACCTTCTTGCTTTTAGCCCATCAAGGAAAAACATATTAGCTCACAAGGCCAAACATAGTCTCCCAAACCCTGCAGACCACACGCAGTGGTGACCACACATGGTGACGTCAGCTGCCCAAGCCCCCGTCTGTAACATCTCTTCTTGTTGAGCCGGCAATGTGACCATTGTTTATTACCTACTGAGCCCAAGCTCCATATTTGGCTCTGCATGCAAGATTGATAGATTCTTCCTGTCACTGGCCTCACTCTGGTGGCAGCTCTCCAGGTCTCTTCTGTGCCCCCTCCTTTCCTCTACCTTCCAACAACTCAGGGATAGAACTGGCCTCCCATGTTTCCCTGCTGCCACTGTGGCAGCCCCTTTTGAAAAAGACATTTCCATGGGAGAACAGAGCTGATGATGGATGCCCAGCCAGCCGCCATGCTCAGGAATCTGTAGGCCGTGAATTAGCTTTGCTAGGGCAGCTGCTGACAGTTTATGGGGTCTTTCTGGAATCATCTCCTTTCCCACCTTGGCTCCCTGTGTCCTCAGAGAACAGAGGCATTGAGACTGGAGGCTGAAAGCTGGGCACACACCACATGTGGTGGGGGGAGAGAAGTTTGGATGTAATGCCCAGTTATGCTGCCTGGGGTTGGGGGGAATCTAACTTGGAATGTGGGATGGGAGTAATGCAGAGCTGGGAACCATTTTTATTCTGTTCTAAAGCAAGCTGCTAAAGCTTCATGAAAGACTCAATCTTGTACTGGTCCTATAGAATTAAGTATTGTAGCTTCAAATGAGGAAGGATGCTTTGGAAGTTTGGAAGACAATAAGGCATAGGGACAGTGTCCCAATCACTGGGTCCTTGCTCTGTCACCAACTTTCATCATGACCTTAGGTTTTGTGACCTTGAAGGCTATGCTTACCTTCCTGACCTAGGGAGTGTCTGTTTCACTAACTTGACTGAAGATAGAGAGGACACAAAGCTACAATTGGAGATTGAGTACCTGACACCGCAAAGAAGGGACAAAAGCAGGTGTACCACCCACTCTGTGGCCTGCTGTCTTAGAACCAATGGCTCTAGTCTTGCCCTAGACTCAGGAGGCTTCTGTTTCAGTGGAACTACATAGTGGCTTTTCTAACAACATCAAAGTCATTCTCAGATTCTTCAAATACCAACTGGGTATTCTATAATTCAACTCAATTCTGATACTAACTGCCTGGAATTAGCCTACCCTACAGGTCTGGTCTCTTTTCAGATGCAGGCTATGGACAAGGTCTCTAAGTATTGTAGTTTTGTTTCCCCCAAATTCATATATTGATAACTCATTTTCACTGCAATAGTATTAAAGGGTGGGGCCTTTGGGTGATTAATTCTCGAGAGTGGAGCCTTCAAGGATGGGATTAGCACCTTCACAAAAGAGGCTCAAGGAAGCTCATTCACCTCTTTAGGCATGAGAAACATACAGAATGTGCTATCTATGAGGAGTGATCCTCATACACATACAGGTTACACATACTTTTGAACCTTGTACATGCCATCCATAAATGGTGTTGAGAACTGCAGTACTTCCAGGTTAACATAATAATACTAAATTTTTGCACCATGTTCTGTCCTGCGCACCATGCTTTGCATATATCAAGCGTTCAATGAACCTAAGCTATTCTTGGATGATCAGGGTCATGAACAGGACTAAGGAAAACCTCAGGGAATCATGAACAAGTGTGTGTGGCTTAAGTCCTGGCTGTGTAATTGACTCTGATTCTCCTCTGCTTCATCTATACCAGGCAATGGGCTCCTGGATAACTGCTCAATGATCCATGAGGTGACCTTCCCCCCTTCACACGGGGGGTGCAAGAGGGCTCTTCTCCCAGTGTGAGGGTCCTGAAGGCCTGTGGATTTTGCCTATGTTGGCTGGCATATGATGCAGATCTGGCAATGCCCCTAATTAAAAAAAAGGTCAACTTTGAAGCAACCACCATAAGATAAACCAGAATATTTTTGCAACAAGACCAAAACATTTAATCAAAACGTGAGAGAGGGCCATGTTCTTGTGACCAGGTCTTTCAACTTTTGATATGTATGATCCAAGAAAAGACAAGAAAAGCTGGGGCTCTAGGGTTTCAGATGCTTTAGAAGGTGTAAGGATACTCAAGGAAGGCAGTGATTGCTTTGGGGGAATCTATAGGAATGGAGGATGGTTTTGGGATTGCAACCAGCTGGTCAGTATGCGCTGAGCCAAAGGTAAGCCCAATGTAAGGAACAGGTTTGCACCTCAATGAATATTAGCTCTCTGATCTATTTCTGCCACTATAATACCCAGCCAAGGGAGACAGGAGTAGACAGTGGCTGAAGACTTCACATTAACTGTTCCCCTCTGCATACTCAACACCCCACTGGTTTCTTCCCTGCCCTGCCCTGCAAAAAACCAAACCAAACCAAACCAAACCAAACCAAACCAAACCAAACCAAACCAAAAAAACCCCCCAGTACCCTGCATTAGAACCTTATGTGGGTCAGGTCTGCCACTCATATCTCTGCAGCCTTGTGGTTGTTTCTTTGTCTCCCCAGGATTGGAGGGTCAGGGATACAGCTCCCTGGACTTTGTGACTAACACTGCTGACCCTTGGTCCAGGCCTGAGACAAATATGCCCACAGCCCAGCTGCTGCCCTTCACTCTGGGTGGCCCCACAGGAGCCAGTGCCAGGCTGCTGGGCTTTTAGTTCATTTCCTGTCACTGTTCGGTTAAAGGACAAGAGGAAGACTTCTAAGAAAATATGGCATCTTGGGACCTTGTGGTGCCCTTTGCAGTCTCCTTGGCCTGAAGCCTGCCTGGAGATGCATAGGAGGGCTCCCAAGCGCTGAGAAAATGAGATGCCCTCTCATGTGCACAGCTGTGGAGACAGCTTGTCCTCCCTTCCTTCTGGAACTCCCTGAAAGCCAAGGTGCGCACTTGGTGTCTCCCTTTGGAGCTCAGAATAATGAAAGCCAAGGATCTGCCACACACCAGCTGGAAGTATCAATCCCAAGGGTCACCACTGGAGACTCATTCCTGCACAGGCTGTTCCAGCCATCACAGTCTTGCAAAGTGTCATGCCTGAAAGAAAAGGGAGGGTTCCTGAGAGGACATGGGGTGTTTGTAATAAGCATAGGAGGTTCAGGGTAGGATTGGGGTAGGTTAACTTGGCTCATCGAGAATTTACTGCCATCCAGGAAATGCCTACTGGGCTCTCTCCTAGGTGAAAGGAAGCTGGAACCCAACATAGACCTTGACAAGGAACAATATGTCAGGTACATTTGTTCTCAGATCTCAGTGCAAGACAGCTCCATCTGGGTGTCCCAGGACAGATTCCTAAGCCTGCCTGGAGGGAGGGCCAGAACTACTTGTAACCCACCCCTTTATGGCTGGTGTGGGAACTGTTGGACTAGAGTGAGCTTGGGCCCAGCTGGTGCCTGGAACCCTGAGAAGGAGGCTTCGGGAGGCTTCTGGGCATCAGTACCAGAATGAGTGGATCTTGAAGATGAGGTGAAGTGAGGAGTGGAGTGGAGAATGGGCTAGATGTCCCAGGCAAAGCCCCATGGGAGCAAGGAAACTGAGAGAAGACCCCTAAGGATCAAAGCTGTATTCATGGGGTGTGGCCAAACCTCAGTTCTGTGCTTAGGGTTTATTGCATTGCAGTCACAGTTTAATAATATTATCTTTAATAATATCATCTTTTGATTTGTGCTTGGAGCATTGCAATTTCACTTTTTTAAAAATTAATTTTATTCCTAAGAAGAGAGAAGCCAGAAAGTGCCTCCTGTGAATCGGCAGAAGACCTACTGGGTCTGGAAGGAACCCATAAAGAAATAGAAGCCAATTAGATCTTCTAGTAAGCAAGCCATGTGGGGTCCAAGGAGCAAGAACCAGAAAGCACCTCCCATGAGTGTACTAGTGCATGGGCTGAGAATCAAGAACTACCCCCCATCCCTCCCTGGCAAGCAACTGGCTGGTTAGGGGGACAGGCTGAGTTGATAGCAACTGACATACAAAAAGCAACTGAATGCTTGTATTGTTTGGTTGACTTTTCAGGCCTGGGACTGGTGGTCTTAGCATCTACTGGGAGGATAACAGTATACAGTTTGGCAAATATGGAGGATTTCCTTCTATCTTGTTTTTGAAATCCAATATTGTTCTGCTTGTTTTGTTCTGACTTGTTTTGCTTTATTCAGTGTTCTGTTTCAGTTGGTTTTACTCTGTTTTGTTTGGTTTGATTTTGCTATTTCTGATGCAATGGACAACTATTGTGAAGATAAGAAATACTATGGTAGACATTGTTGATTTCCTATTATCCTTCTTTGAAGTTCTGTACCAATTTCACTGCTTTGTTTTGATTGGATTTTACTTTTGTTGCATTGGGTTTTGCTATCTTTAAAATAAAATTTAAAAATTTTATTGATACATTTTATATATATGTAATAATAGCATTTATTATATGGAATTTGTACCTGATATATCTTAATTTTTCTTTTTTGCCCCTTTCTTTCCCTCCCTCCAATTCCTTTCCATTCTTATTTCCTAAAACTTTGTTTCCATTTCTTCTTCTATTCTCTTTTTTGCAATTTCAGTTTGTACTAAGTCTTGTCACTTATGGACTTAGCCATGATAGGTACAAGGGGTTATAGGAATATCAGATGTTGTTGGGGTTTGAGACAGGAGGGAGTGTAGCAGAAAATGCTCCCTAGGTCAATATATTTCAGTTTGTTAGTTGCCCAGGAAATAGTTCCTGTTCCAGTTTCAGTTGCTTCTGTTCTCTTAGAAATGGTTGGTCACTGTGATGCACATTGTATAAAATCCCCAATTATTTGCTGGATTATCCACTGTAAGCCCTAGACCACCAGAGATCAGGGCCTGATATTTTGGGAATGATCCCAACGAGAGCCTGTTGACATAAGTAAATCTGTCTCCAATTCCTAAGTGTCCTTTTGGTGTTTCTGTTTGCTGTTGCATCTGGTGCATTGGCTGGGAAGACCAACCATGCTGATTTCTTTGGTCACTGCTTGTGGCCCTTGCAGATGGAGCAAGAGTGTCTCCAGATCCCCATGGGAAGATACTCCCTTGAGATTTTTTTGGGTCACCTCAGAGCTCTCTGCTCAAGCAGTTATCATTAGACCCCAAAGGGAGGAGGACACGATCTATCTGTTTATCTATCAACTGCCTGCCTGCCTGATTCTAGTAAGACCCTCAGGAGTACCTCAGTTAGTCAGTCTGTCAGTCCTGCTCAGTTCAAGCAGAAGAGCTTGAGCAATTCTTGTTAGTTAAGCCATCCTCAAGGAAAGCTGGGTTGGAATGTTTATGTTCTGAGTGCCTGCTGAACAAATGTGTGAGTGTGTGGACTGGACAGTGTAAGCAATAGGCTGCTCCATCTGTGTACCAAGACTGGAAAGCACTGGTTGCAATGGTTGATTTGGCCCTCACTTGCAGGTCCATGGCAATTTACATATGGTATAACAGAGGTCTTACATCCTCCTTAGCTAAATTGTGCTTAAATCTCCATGAAGAGCATGGCCAGGTGAGCATCTGAATGGTCTCTGCCTGAAAGGTACCCATACTTTGTCTTTTGTGCCATCAGGTTCAAGGGTTCACAACATACACCATAGAAATAGGTGGGAACTAATTAGTTAAAACCCACAGCCCCTGACTGCAGGAAAAGGTCTTTTACAGAGTTAAAAATGAAACCAAACCATTCCGTGCATCTCAAAGGCAAAAAAAGGAAAAAGAGGCCCATTCGTCCTGAGAATTTTGCCTTGGCACCCTTGTTGGCTGCTGCAGCTGCTGCCAACACTTGTGGTTTCACTCCCTGCTCCTGACTTATCTACTTCCAGCCAATTTTACTAGCTACAGCTAGCCATTTCCTGTATTCAGTCACAAAAGCTCTCCCTCCAGAGCCTTCTCACACACCTAGCCTGATCAGATGGCATTGTATAACACCCACTTGAGATGACTGTCAACAATTCCTTCTGAGTTTCACATTTTGACTGAGGAAAAATTAGGCTGTCAGCCCTAACAAATGAGTTGTGCACTGTTAGGCCTGAATAGATTGGACAGACTGAGCTCTATCAAATTGGACTCCATGGTTATTGCAAAAGTCAGGGGCAATCAATGGGATAGAAATCTCTGCCTTCAAAAGTTTCCTCTGTCAAAAAGTTACCATCACTAGGGCAACCAGGACTCTTGCCTCTCAACCTTTCTGCCAGCACAAACTTGCAGCCTGGTAGGATATTGCCTTTTCATCAAGTCAGCCAGCCTCCTTCTCATTTAACCCTGAACTTTCAATTTTGACTGTTTGCCAAGAAAAAGATGATGCCTGCATCAGCCTGAGACAGATAACTGCAGTCCTCAAGTTCTAAAGACTCTCCTCCTTTAGTTCATATCTCAGTGATATGAACTAAAGAATCGCCTTCAGACCTGGCCATCAACCATGCCACCTCACCAGGACCCCCATTGCTGTCAGATGTCACAGGAAGCATAAACAGGCATCCAGCCACACATCAAACCTGATATACTGTTAATCACTTTGGGCAAGATCTCTGTGCTATGTGACCATCACCTTGCACTCTGTAGTTCCTGACTCATACGCCCCTTTTGAACTGTTTTAGATTTTGAAGAGTCTTTCCTCTGTTTGTGAGTTATTCTCCTAAGCCCCTTCAACTGGAAAAATCCTGAGATAAAAGACCAGCTCACTTGGACTCAACTGCTATAAGGGGTTAAAAAAGCTCTCTCACCTTGGCTCCACACCTGTGTCCTGCATGACAAGAAAGTTGTCCTAGTTGTCAAAACAAACCTACAAGGCTATCTGATAGGCTGTTAGAGTCAGCCCAAGCAAGAAAAATTTTAACCTCAAGTCTGACCTGCCTCCTCCTTACACTGGTCAACCCCAAGCTGCTCAGCCAGCCATGATGCCACCACCGCCAGTTCTACTGTCAGTAGCTCCTTCTGACTCTGTTTAATACTAAAGAATGCCATCCTATTTTAGATGGGGCTCAAGTCTGGTTAAAGTCAAAAGTTCCTGCCATTGTGGTTGGTCCTGCTAATTGAGTAAACACTGTCCTCCCCTAAGTAAATTTTAACTGGGACTGCCATGTGACTGACGGCCATGAAGCCTTAGATCAATACTATACTGCTCTCCTGGGCAGACCTTGAAGAAGGAGGCAAGCAGTCAATAAATATGTCTAAAGTTACTGAAGTTACCCACTGGAGCCCCCACTAAAAAGTTCTGCCAAAGCAGATCCTATGAGATTGATGGACACTTTATGAAACACGAATTCCTGCACATGCTTGAGTGTCCCATACCTCTCCTGGGATATGAATGGTCTCTCTTAAACTCAGATCTACTGTCCCAGACTTGATCTAGACACTGACTGTACCCCAGGAGGAACTGTAGTGCCCACGTCACCTTGAAATGCCTGATAATTATAACCCTGCAGAAACAGCTTGCAATCAATAAAAAAGACCAGCTACATATTCCTGCACACATATATAACCCAAATGCATATTAACTACCTCTACAATTGTGTTTCATAAATCTAACCTTAGATCCAGTGAAAAATTTATCTGGATAGCTCCTCCCAGACTCATTCTGGAGAGACAACCACACTGACCATTCCATATATGAGCAAAGCCTGAGGACACTCTTCACAGGATTGCTCCATACTTACTCCCCTGGGTTTGTGTGTCTTTTCAGGCTGCTTACCCCAGTCCTTGCTTCCCTGCCCTACTGCTAGCTGTGGTTTTTTTAAAAAATCGACCTGGATTTTGCTTATCTCAGTCCTTGCTTCCCTACTCTGCCAGCTGCATTTTTTTTTTTTTTTGCCTTAAACTTTATGGATGGTTGCTCCAAGAGAATAGAACAATCAAATGCTTCACCAAGATTTGATGCACATCAAAGATACATCGCACACTCTCCTTACATCAGATTAACTCCCTCACTACCTTGCTAGAGTAATAGTACAGAACAAACAGGCCTAAATTCTGCCTGGCCTTGTCTTAGAAGATCATATGTAATATGCCCAGCAAAGTTTCACAGGGAAAATTACAAGAGGGGAGAAATCACCCCCCACCCCAGCCAGTATATTTCAGTTTGTTAGCTGCCCAGGTAATAGTTCCTGTTTCAGTTTCAGTTGCTTCTGGTCTCTTAGAAACAGCTGGTTGCTGTGATGCATAGCTTGTCACTATGATGCACATTCTATAAATCAATCCCCAATTGCCTGCTTGCTTAAACAATATAAGCCCTAGACCATTAGAGATCAGGGTCTGATCCCGATTAGTGCCTGTCAACGTGAGTAAATCTTCTACCAAACCCTGGGTGTCATTTTGGTGTTTCTGCCTGCTGTTGCAGCAGGAGTGCTATAGGTGACTAGAGAGGTAAATGCTAAATGCTACATCTAGGAACTGACATTTTGTATCAGAGAGGAAAGGATTTAGGAGGGAATAAAATAGTTAGGTTTGCAATTCCCAGATCTGCTCTGAGAGCTGGGCAAAAGTTTCTCTCTGCACAGGGTGTTGAGGGTTAGGAATCTCTGAGGACTGAGCCGGGATGCCAGCAGGTGAGTGTGGGAGGGATGGCCTGGGGAGACACTTAGAGATAGTTTGGAGTTGGAGGTGAGGTTGAAGGCAGGAAAAAAGTCCTGAGTAGTTCCCAGATTATGACCTGGGGAATCAAATTTCTTGTGGAGCCACCAACTGGGGTATTTCTTTTTTTCTTTTATCTGCAGTGGTTCTTTCTTGTGAGCACATTAGTATTGTTCATATTTGTCAATGAAAATCTTTTTCCAATATAAAACTAACTGTTGTCCTTCAAGACAAGAAAAGTGACAGGGAAAAATGTAATCTGGTCTTAATTCATTTGCCCACTATTTGCTCAGGAAAACTAGTATGGTGGCGAGCAGGTGGGTTATGCATGGAAAAGTGGCTAATAGGGGCATCTGTGAGGTAGTTTCCATACAGTCAACTTCGACAGCTGACCTGTCCATGTTTTTGGCTGGAACTCCAGCACTGACCTTGGAACCATCATTCTTGTTATAATGTATACTGGTTTTTATCAGACATGGACATCAGTACTTTAGATGTGACCTCCAGACACCCTTGCTACAAAAATAGCGACCTGCAGAACTGAGTGGAGGTGGGTGATCAGACTGTGGATCTGAGGCTGGAGAGGAGTTGTTTAAGCTAAGCGTGTACTTGGTTGGGCCCATTTAATCTAGAAAATGTGAGTGATCTTGGAAGGCCCAACTGGGAATGTTCAGGAGTTGCCTGGCTTTTGTTGTTATACTTGAGAGCAGGGATCTCAGGACTTGGGCTTTGACTTACTTGCTGTTACAAATTAAAGTCACCCTGAAATATGACTGAAAGTTTTAAAAGAAGTTAGATGTTCAAAATAGACACCAGGAGATTGGGAACAAGGGCTTCTCTTGAACTGGTTTACGTATCTGCAAGATAAACTAAATTTGGCAAAGAAAAAAGCTCAATCCCCCAGTGCTCATAAGGGGCCAGTGAGAAAATATCACTGTTATAAACAATCATTATTAAACAGATACTTGAATAGTGTTTTCCCTCGTTACAAAAGCAACACAAGCACATCGTGGAAATTATGAAAATCAAGGGAAATATGAACTGAAACAGTGAAACCACCCACAGACAGCCCCCCCGCCATGGACTAGAGCATCAGCATTTGGAGTATTTTCTCTCAGCCTTGTTTCTATCCTTCTTGAATGGAGAGTGTTGCCTAAGTAGTTCCATAGCCATTTTATAGAGATCATTAATTAAATTATAATGCTCATTTGAAAAGTAGATTCATTTAGTAGTAGACTTTAAAATCTTTTTCTTCTAATTAAAAAAATGAAGAAAGTATGTACAATGTGGAAAAACAAAAGACAAGAATCACTTGGATTCCCACCAAAGAACTATGATTAACATTTTAGTATATAACCTTCTGTATTTTTTTCCATGCATACATGTGTATTTCTCATTTATTAAACATAAAAACAGTGTATCATTTTTATGATGTGTATTTTTCATTTAGTGATATAGAATAAACATTTACCATAAAAATAAATGTTCTACAACATGCTTTTTTATGACTATCTAGATGGCATTCCTCCATACAAATGTATCATAATTTACCTAGACCTTCTCTTACTGTGGAGTTGGTATCTTGTCTGTAATTTCTCATATTGTAAACAATGTCATAATTAACATACTCATGAATAATAATTAACTTTATAAAACAAATAACTAGAGTAAAAAGAAGATATAAACACATATTTTATTTGATAGAGAAAAAGTAATAAAAACAATGGTACAAAATTTCAAAACAAGCTAGTAGGAGAGTAACAATGGTTAATACATTCCATATTGTTATCTTCAAAGTAGTTGCTCAGATTATAAGATATAGGCATGAAAAATTGATCAAATAATGTAAGCACAAACCTTTCTCTTCAATGAACTAAGAGAAATTAGTAGTATAAGTATCTTAACTATCATATATATATAAATATATATATTTATCTTTTTATTTTTTCTTTTCCTTTCCTTCTTTTCTCTTCCCCTATCCCAGTTTCTCTTTCCTTTTGAATAGTTTCTTCCAATTTCCCAATATCTATTGTACATGTTGGATCTTTCCCCCCCTTCAAATTCATTTTATTTCAAAAAGAAAAGAGAAAAAAAACCTCACAAAATTTCAAAACACATCAGTACATTTTGGATCTTATTTACTCTTTTAGCTTCTTGCACTAAGGAGACAAGATAATGTTTACATATGTGAGTCTGATTTATCTCACTTATGAGTATGGTTGTGTCCACTGATGTGTAAAAATCTCAAGTTTATCCTTCTTTATAGTTGAGTAGTCCTCCATTGTATAAAAGGCCACATCTTTTTTATCCATTCCTCAGTTGATGGGCCTTTGAGCTGTTTCCAAGATTTAGCTATTACAAATTGTGCTGCTATAAACATGGGTGCACATATATTGCTGTGGTATGATGTTTTCAATTCTTCTGGGAAGATACCCAGAAGGGGCATAGGTGGGTCAAATGAGACCTCTAATCCTAGTTTTTTGAGGCATCTCCACACTGATTTCCATAGCGGTAGCACCAATCTATATTCCCATCATGTGGAGAAATGTTCCTTTTTCTCCACAGCCCCTCAAGCATTTGTTATTGGTTGATTTCTTGATGATAGCCATTCTTTCTGGGGTAAGATGGAATCTCAGTGTTGTTTTAATTTGTATTTCTCAAATGACCAGTGATTTTTTTCATATATTTATTTTCTGTTTGTATTTCTTTATCTGAGAAGTATGTATTCATCTCAGATGCTCATTTTTTGGATTAGGTCTTTGAATTTGGGGGGTCTGATTTTTTTCAGTTTTTTATATGTTCTAGATATAAGTCCTTTGTCTGAGAGACAGCTAGCTAAAAATTTTTCCCAGTCTGTGGGTTTTCTTTCAGTCTGTTAATGATTTTTTTGTGATGTGCAAATTTTCTTAATAAGATGAGATCCAGTTGTTGATTCTTTGAAGTATTTCCCATGCAGTTTGAGTTTGTTCAAGAAGTCTCTTCCTATACTTATGTCTTCAAGATTTTTATGTACCTTTTCTTCCAATAGATTCAGTGTTTCTATTTTAATATTTAGTACTTCGATTCATTTTGACTAGTTTAGTGCATGGTGATAGATATAGGTCTAGTGTTAGTGTTCAGCATGTAGAGAGCCAGTTTTTCCAGCACCATTTATTAAAGAGGCTATCTTTCTTCCAGTGAACATGTTTGGTCCCTTTGTCAAAGATATGATGGATGAGTGTGTTTGTAGTTGTGCCTACATCCTCTCATTTGTTCCACTGATCCTAAGGTCTGGGTTTTTTTTTTTTTTGGCTAGTATCATGCTGATTTTATCATAGTAGCTTTGTAGTATAATTTCAAGTCAGGGATTGTGATGTCCCTGACTTGCTTTTGTTGACCAGGATTGCCTTTGCTATTCTAGGTCTCTTCTGGTTCCCAATGAGTTTTAGGAATATTTTCTCTAATTCTGTGAAGTATGCTAATAATATTTTGATCCGGATTGCATTAAATCTGTATAACAAGTTTGGGAGTATGGCCATTTTTGCTATGTTAGTTCTTCCTGTCCATGGGCAAAGGATATCTTTTCATTTTCTGATATCCTCTTCAATCTCTTTTTCTCAGAGTACTGTAATTTTCAATGTACAGATCTTTTACATTCTTTGTTAAATTGCTTGCTAAGTATTTCATTTTTGGGTGCTATTGTGAGGGTGGAATACACATATTTCAATATTTGCCTCTTTTTTTGAGGCAGAATTTTGCTACGTAGCTCAGGCTGGCTTTGAACTCACTATGTAACCCCAACCTGGCCTTGAACTCTTAGTGATCTTCCTGCCTCAGCCTCTTGAGTGCTGCAATTTCAGCTTTGCTACACTACACCTGGCTACATATTTTAATTGTTGATAGCTAATACTAAATGGCCTGTAGATGAGTTGCACCAACTTGTACATTCACTAGTGAAAACTTTTGAAACCATGACTTAGTGACAAACATAATTATTTTTATTTTGTCATATGGGGAAATCAAGGCAGAAACCAATATCACGGTGAGGGTTGCATGTCGAGTCAATGGGAAGGATGTCTCAACATATAGGTCAGGTATGTCATTACATGTGTTTTACATATTTACATATTCTTATTGAATCCTCACAATCACCCTAAAGGAGTTCTTTTCCTGATTAAGAAAGAGGTGCTTGGAACTCTACTTTGCTATTCTATGCTGACCCCCTGAGCCCAGGCTTAGCCTGGTTACACAGCTTCTATGAAGTCAGAGTCCTCATATTCAACCCAGTCTTCCCAACCCTTTCCAGAAACAAATGTTTAGATTTAAGTAAGTCAATGTCTAGATATTCTTCCTTGATAAACATAGCTTACAAGATCTTGCCTCCAGGTTTACTTCCCAGGTGAAAATAGCTCTATGATTATGTACCCTTCCCTTGTGGACTGGGGCTTAAGGAAAGGATAGAGTTGAGGATGGGAACAACATCTTCCTTCAGGATGGAGCAAGGTGTGAAAGAATCCTTCCAGGTCATTGGCAGCCTCAGCTCTGACTCAGCACTCATGAGTTTGCTTTGGTTTCCTGACTGAGCTCCTTTGTTTAGCAGCCACAGGGCAGGAGATGCACCAGAGCAGTGAGGTACAGTTGATGTGTCACACTGGGGGAAAGGGAGCTGTTCACCAGGCTGAGTCACTGCTCCATTGCAGGTATGGGATGATGCATGCCATAGAAATTCAGAGCAGACTGCCAGACTGGGGCTGAATCACAAAGAGAAACAGGTCTGAGGAAGACCTAACACACCCTTATGATTCTGAAACTAGTAGACTGTAAAAAAAGGACAATGGAGGTCTCAGATAGATCTAAGTTCATGTTTCCTTCACAACAAAAGTCAACCCGAAGGTTGCATACAGGTAAGGCATTTCACTTACAAAATTGTGGCAGAGGTGACAGTTGTTTACTGCAGAAGACAGTACATTTGGCATCATCTGAGTTTTATATTTTCCCGTTCCCTTCTCCATCAGTTTTCACTGTTGTCCCTGGTCCATTTATTCTTTGCAAAGACTAAGTGTTTAACTGTGAGCCACATCGTCCGCTTAGCAGGCATAATGATGAGATGCGACAACAGAACTCATCCCATCCATCTAGAAAATAAAGGGAACTTGCTCCTTCTGTCAACGCACGAGCAAGGCCCCTACAGAGTGGCTCCACCAAGGACTAGCTGTGTGATCTCACTAGCAGGTTAATTGTTGTGTCTTAATTTTCTTTTTCTGTAAAGTAGGGACAATAATAAGTAAGGTAAAGGAGGGGGACACTGGCCACTTGACCTACCCAAGGATCCAGAAACTTTGGCACCATAGTTCTGCTTACTCCCACTCCTGCTTTATCTATTGCCTTCCAAAGCGAGGCTAGAGCACTGGGATTGGCATCAGAGGTGATGGCTTAGTTTAGATTGTTCTGTATGATATACCCATCATATGATCTGGATGCTAATGGTGGCAGCAGGTGTGACAGCAAACTGCTATAGTTCTTACTTTGTGCTTGGTGTGTTATCTCCATGTATTCCTAATAGTAGCTTACTGACATGTAATATGATTCTCCTTGCTTTACAGATGAAGCAATTAAAACTTAAAGAGATTGTATACTTTTATGAAGTTCCCACAGATCATAGGCATGAATCTGGAAGCCCATGATCCTAATCATTACCCTGCCTGAAATTTCCCAAGTTGATTTTTCTGCTTACGAGCACCTTTTTACTTAGCAGTGCTAGTAAAAGACGTTGCTTTTGTTGTTTAGCACCCTTAGTTGTGTGTGTGTATGTGATAGAATAACTTTTTCATACCCCACAATTTCTCTTAGGACTGTGGGTGAAAGGGTCATTGTTCAGAATCTCCCAATCCCCCTACCATAGAGACTTGTTCAAGTGGAGGGTCGTCAGTCCAAAGTCCTCTCAGGTGCATGTGTGTACAGTGCGAGAATTTTCCTCCTGAAGTTGCGTGGCTGGGGCTGCTGGGGAAGGCAAGGTCTTTCATAGCATAGTAAGCACTCCAGACAAAAATAGAAAATAAGACATAAAATGTGGATAGAGAATAAGATATGGCCACCTAGAGTGCCTAGTTCCAGCATGGAGGTCCCGGTTCTATTAGTTCTAGCATCCACTCTGTGAGCAGCCCAGTACTTTCAGCTCCTTGGGTGCATGGACTCGTGCTTTTGAAAGCAAGTCTGAGTTCTTTCCCTGACTGCCCCTTAAGAAGCCTAATCACTATGGTAGCACGGAGAAGTGGTGTGGGAGTTGGGTGTAGATAATGGGCATACACATGTGACACGTTACCTCTTAGTGACAAAAATACTATGAAAGGACCATTCACAGAAAACTCATGTCAGTAAGAAGCTGCATTAGGCCCAGATCACTCTTTGAAAAACATGACCCCAAACCTAATCTCACAGATTTGGACACTGGTTTCAACTCTGTGAGGTAAATGCCTTGGTGTTAGGTAATGAGTTGGGATCTGGCTGCACTCAGCCTTGGATTTTCCCAATCCTATGCCACCACCTTCACTACCAACCAGAGGGGGAGGTGGATAGCCAGATGGACACATAGATAGGTAAATAAACAGATAGTAGCAGATAAATAAACAAACTGATGGCTGGGCGGAGACTGATGAAAAGATGAATAGAGGCACAAATTTAACTGTACCATTAAAGTCATTACAAAAAGGAGATTATGCTGAGAGACAGAAGAGTGGAAAGAATGCTGGACTACAAGATGTCTAGATTCTAATTCTGACAGTATGCTAATTTGCTGTGTTACCACAGGCAGGTTCCTGAGCTCCTATGAATCTCAAACAGATCCACAAAAGGAGGTCCCCCCCCCGCCCATGAAAGTACCTGGTTACTTGTGACAGACTTAAGTTAACAAATTTAGGGTGACTCCCTCTGTTCATGTGTTCCTATTCCAGTGGTGAGCTCCATGAGGATAGGGGCTACTCTCATGCCTTTTTGTTTGCTGGTGCCAGAAGTTGACGGACATTTCCAAGGTAAATAAACACATTAACAGAATAGCTATCATGGTTAACATACAAGTATTCTTCCTTAACACCATGACCCAACTTTGCTCATTGTTATGGCTTGTACCTAGATTCCCTCTAAAACCTCATGTGCTCATAGGTGGGGCTTTTCGGAGGTGACTGGATAGAGGGTATGTGAAGATGGATTAAGGGTGAGCAATAACTAAATTAGCCCATAGATCGCTTTAGCATATTTCTGAGTGTGAATAATGCATGAGAAGGTCCACTGTGGGTGTGGGTGGCACCACCCAAAATATTTGCAGCCTGAATGGAATAAAAGGGAAAGGGAGGCTCAATGTTGCTGCTTTGTTGCTTCCTGTCTGCCTTGCCATAGACCATTTCTCATCTGCATGCCCCTCTGCCATGCCACTCTGCCTTGGAACCAGCCGACTATGGATTGAAACCTCTAGAAACTGTGAGCTAAAATAAATCTTTCCTCCTTTAACTTGTGGGCATTGAGTATTTTGTCTCAGCAACAAGAAAAATAATTAAGCTGCTCCTGGACATATCCAGTCAATATCGAGGCCACATTAAACTAAGAAGCAGGGAAATGGCCATGATCACTCTGTAGCTTGAAGGGCTTCATCCTGATAAACTCTGGCCACTGGCCTGATTTTCTTATCTTCTTGTAGTGTCCATCTCATATTTGTTTTCTTTATTTTAACATATTCACATTTCCAGTTGTCTTGGAAATGTGCTCACTTTAGAAGATACATACATAAGAAAGAAGACATTTGATCTCTCCTGTGTATACCATCAAGAAGTCAATTCTAGTTAGATTTCAGATTTAAGCAGAAAAGAAATTCTTTAGAAATTTTTGATCAAAGAAAAAATATTTCTCATAAAAAGTTTAATAATTTAAAATCCACTGGAATTCTTCTCATTAGAGACTGGGCTCTCTGACACTTTAATGTAAGAAGGAAGTTAAACAGAGATGGAGTGGGTGGGGAGGTGGGTGAGTGTCACCTCCAGGTATTTTTACTTCAGAGGTGAGATATGTGGTCAAAGGTTGGTGCCACCCCCAGTCTGGCAATAATGTAATGAGGGTTTACCTGGCATGAGCTTCACATTCCCACAAGGGCATCTAAGTGACTTATGGACAGGATATCAAGTGTGAGGAAGCCCTGTGAATCTTTTGTTAACTGTGAAAATAGAATTTAATATACATAATCTGACAGATATGTCACAGATATCTTGGCAGCATGGATCCTAGCTGATTTCCCTCTTCAGGCTTTAGGTAGGTTTGTCAGGTAGCCATTGATATAGGAGGGGAAAGATCATCTTCCTGATATGGGGGAAGGAAATTCCTGACCTACTATATGTCCAGTACGAGTTCGTGTTCTCTAAAATTGAAGAATGAATTTTAGGAACAATGGAGGTTAATAGCAGAAATATTTATTGAGAGTAAGAAAACTTCTGTATGAGAGAGACAGAAGAGGTCCTGAGTGGGTTGCCAAAGATTCTGTATTTTCTAGGGATTTTTAGAGTAAAACCATGAGGTGAGGTGGGTCTAAGGTGGGGAAAACTGGGAACTCACAAGGCAGATGGGCATGAGGTGGAACAGAACTATGATCAACCAATCAGATTGATTGTTCAGGTAGAATTGACTAAATCAGGTACAAATGGGGAAGTGAGTCACATAGCAAGTGGGCACTCTTATGGATCAGTGACTCTTCCTGTAGGAAGTTGGGATGGTGACTTCTCAAAGTGATCCATACCTAACCCCTAATGTTTGTATTTAGGGTGTGGTGGCATTTGTTTTGCCTTCTGTCTTGAGATCTGACCCAAAGGAGGAGGTGTGTGTCTCCTCAAAGGTCACAAGACATCTGGTCCTCTGTGCTGGCTTCTTCAAGGGCCCAGCCCTGTCTCATTACCTATAATATTTCTAACTAGCTCAGCTGCCTGTAACACTCCCTCGTACAGGACCACAATTCCAACTACCATTTTTGTCATGGACTTCTCACTCTGTCTTATTCATTACTCTGGGCCTGTCCGCCCAGTCTCAAACACCCAAAACCAAAAACCATAAGCAGAACAATCCTCATAACAGTGACAGCAGTCTTGTGTTTTACAGTTTACAAATATAACTTCTCATCTGAACTACAATAATCTGTGGGATCCAATATTATCCATTTGACTTTAGGATGAGGAGGCTGAAGTTCAGAGAGGTCATAGGACTTGCACAAGTCATACAGGTGGCAGGTGACAGAGCCAGGAATCCAAGGTCAAGAAAACTCAATGGGAAACAGAATTTCATGACTAAAGATAACTAATGGAATAGGATAAGATGAAGAGGACTGAGACTTTTGTACCAGATGTGTATTCTATTTCACTTTTTAAATTGGGGGCTTCTGTAGTATCACAAGAACTATCAAAGTCCAGGGGCAATAGTTCCTCCTTGGGGTGTTTGTTGAGACTCTCCAGGCTGCAGACTCCCCATCTCTTGTTTCTGTGTCTAACTTGATCTCCCTAACACTTGGAGCTCTAAGACCACTTAGAGCTCCCTAACTCTCGGAATGGGACTCAATCTTCCAGTATTCTTGTAACGCCACATTCCAAGACTGGTGATGTTTTTATCACAGTTATTACCAATAGCAAAAACGCTACTCACTGCTGCCCTCTCAGTGCAAGGAGCCCTTCTCATTATGGGCAGGAACTTAGCCTTTTCCCTATATTTTTGGATTGTTTCACAACAACTCTGTAAGGAAAAATGCTATGTTTTTCTCTATATGACAAATAAGTAAGCCGAGGGATAGAGAGATGAATCATTTTGCAAGGTCACTCTGCTAGAAAATGGAAGGCTGAAGACCACAGTGCCTGACCGCAGGCTGCTTACACTTACTATACCCCTACCACTTCTCCCTTTCCTTGGTTACCTGTCTTGGGCTCTCTGGCTTTGTCAGCCTCAGCTGCTGGCTTTGCATCACTCTCAGTTTGATGGGCTTAGAGCACCATGTGATAGTATCTACCTTACTGGCCTTATTGCTGGGTCTCTGAAGGAACAGTGTAGATCCCTAGACAGTGATGATGGAGCAGTCACTGGGATACCCCACATCTCTCTTTCATAACTGGAGTTCTCATTCCCCAGCTGCTTCCAGGGTGGGCTGCTGAGTGCGCACAGCTGACACCCTCTCAGGAGCTGCTCCTGCCTAATGGGATGTTCCAACCCAGGTTAGGCCCCTTCCCAGAGCCCACATCCAGTGACTGCTTTGTGTGGGATAAAAAGGCTCAGTGGTCTGGCTCCCCTAGGGCCAATTCTGGAGTGCCTGCCTGCTTCAGAGCTCCCTGGGACAGGATGAGTCCTCAGTGTACCTCAGGTCATCCTCTCACATCTCCTTTCTGCTTCCCCACTTGACAGGAGTTGATTCCCAAGTCCCCGATAAACGAAAAGTCCTGTGTGCATTCTACAACCAGACCTTGACTATCTTTAGAGGCCTTTTTCCTGTCCTCATAGCAGTCTAGGAAGGTTATGTTTTGTCATCTCATGAAAACATTATTGGAATCATGGCAAATTAATTTCAATCTACCACTTCGGTTGCAACCCATGGTAAGAATAAAGACACTAAGACATATTTACAGCTAAGGGCAGCCAAGGGGTCCCGAGTCTAGTCCAGATGAAGGTTCATGGAACAAAGACCCTAATCTGGGGTCTAACCCAAATTTTATTAATTTGTGAAGAAGGCAGTGGCTAAGGATGAGTGACTGTGAGAATGGTGGGAATTACGTGAGTACTGTGAGCTGAGCTTGCTAGGAGGCCAAAAGCACCTCTGCAATATGCAGAAAGAAATGTATACAGAAAGACTATTCTGCATAACACAGTTGAGGTAGGATTTATTGTTCAGGGGGCTTGTGCTTTAGTTCTGATATGCAAGCTTTTTTTTTTTTTTTTTTTACCCTGGGAAGTCATAGTCTCTTATCTTTATTCAGAGAGAGCTGTCCTAGTGGTCCTCTACAGTTCCCAACCTAACTGAGAAGCGACTCAGCTGTCTCTAGGCCTGGCCTGGTCCTTCTGGTGGCCAGTGTGATGCCTTAGCCAGGATGTGGGCTCAAACTCTTCCCTGAATTTTCATTTCCCATCTGCCTGAGATCTGGTACCACTTCATGCATATCAACTCTTTCTATGTTCAGGGGACACCCTGCACCTTCAGCCATACTTGAGCCAGGTTTTTAGGATAGGTTTCACCTGATGTGGCATCCTGTTGTTCCAATGATGACTACAAGGACCCAGCCTGGGGCCCAAGCCCTGCTGGCCACTTTCTCATGTGGTCCTCATTGGGAGGCCAGCTACGTACAGGACAGAAATGCATGTTCATAAAGCATCCTGGGAGAAGGTGCAGAGGAGCAGAATATCACCCAGTCCTGGCCCTGTGTGCCCCTACAGGGAAACCCAGGAATCTGGTCTCTCTGAGTCCTATTTGTCCTCCTAACTTTGACCCTCATTTCTTCTAGGCCAGTGTACTATAATGTTTCTGAAAGTATCTCTGTCACCTCCTCCCTGACTCGCATCTGCCCTACATGCTGCTGCTTCTTTCCTGTCCTTCAGGAAGCTCTCATGTCTCAGTCCTGCCCTGCTACAATCCCAATGCTTCTCAATGCACACCTGGTCATGACAGAAGGGGGCTGTCCTTGGGTTCCCTGAGCAACCTGAGCTTGTGACTGGGCTCATTCTTTCCTCCTCAGATACTTTAACCATGAAGGGCTTCTTGATCAAAGCAGTGAGCTGTGAATGGTGAAGACCACACTTCTCCAACTCTTTCTCCTTGTCCTTGATTCCCTGCTGGCCACCTGTGTGCTTTGTCTCTTCCTCCCAGATTACAGGCAGCTCAGGATATGTTGCACAGATCCCACAATATCACCCATGTAGGAGGCTCTCAAGAGAGAGGGTCAGGGCAGTCCATCATTTCCTGGTGGTTCTAGATCTGCCCTCCTTCCTCCCCTGTGTCCCACTCGTCTTGTGTTTATATTCCTAAATAAAGATATATTGATGTTATACAACCCAGTTATTTCATCATAAAACAAAGCAACATCCATTGAGACCCTAACCTAAACCACGCCTTGAATCAAGAGGGCTGAAAGCCTATAGTAGATCTTTAGCAACTACAAGTTGACAATTTACAATAAATTGCCAACCCAACAAGAAGAAAAATTATGATTTTGAAACGATGACATTCTTACAGTGCTCTAAAGCCAGAGCAGACTTTCAAAACAGTGAGAGCTGCCTGGACTTTGAAGATAAGCAGTGGTAAATATATAAAAAACTTCTAGCAAAAAAGGTCACCATTTTATTAGAGCAGTTCAAGTGTGGTGCATTACTTAAGGACTTTCATAGATTGCTGGACAGGTGGCCACTCCCTGACTGACCTCTAGACCAGGCAGTGTAGGCCACTGTCCTATTCTCTGCCCTAGACTCAGAGGCACAGCTCTGCAGTGATATCACTGTGTCCCTGCACAAGCTACAAGGCTAACTGTTGAATTAGCATTCAAAAGTGCTTTCCTCTTATTTTCTTGTCTTGCTCCCCTAAAAAAGACCTAGAAGCTTCTGGTAGGAAGCAAAGCTCAGATGAGTCTCAGAGATAATAAAAAAAGTGTTGATTCCAAGAGATTGTTAATGAACACAATATAGCCTATGAGTTGCAGTTTGACTCTTTTCTTTTCCTCTGGACATTTGTCCTATGCTATACATTCTAAGTTGTTCCTCCAAACAGGCTGTCCAGCTGTAGCACTGGCTGCCCAGTTCTGGACTTGGTCCTAGTGGGCAGCAAGAAGGGACCTCTCTCTACTATCTGCTGTATCAAACAATGTCAAAATGACATAGCCCCAGTGTTTAAAAATCAAGGTATCCAAGATGGGTAAGTTTGCAGGAAGACCCCAGACTCAAACTCAGACTTTCCCCTGTTGAGCTCTCATGACACAGATCTCTTCAGAGACCTCAAACTCAGACTTTCCCCTGTTGAGCTCTCGTGACACAGATCTCTTCAGAGACCTCAAAAGTGTGCAAGAGACCTTGCAGGTGTGCCCCACCAGCAAGCAGTGAATACCAGTTTCCAGTGGACACCAGCTGGGCATTCATTCTCTAAACTAATACAGAGATAGCTTCAGATCCCACAAGCTGTCCTCAATACAATTCTCTCTGACTTTAGATGCCAGTTACAAGTTCCAGGTTGCTTCACCTGTGCTTCTGACTAACCTGCTGCAAAGTAGGGTTTCCATGATCCTCTCCTTAGGTTCAATGAACTGCTCAAGTGGCTCACAGAACTCAGGAAACAGTTACATATATTGGTTTCTTATAAAGGATGCAAATGGAGAGACACATAGGGTGAAGTACAGGGAACGAACGCAGAGCTTTTGTGCTCTCTCGGGAAAACTCTCCTTCAAGAACCTCCATGTGATCAGCTTTCTGGAAGCTCCATGGGCCCTGTCCCTCTGGATTTCTATGGAGACTAGAGTGGACAGTGTGAGTGAAGCATTGGCATCTGTGTCAAAAGTGCCTGGACAAAAAACGGACAGCACTAACAGACAGGGTGGGGAACCCAGCAAGGCACACCTTCAGCTTCAGCATTCTTTCCTGTGGGTTGTAGTAGGAGCCCATGAATAGGGGTCTTATGGTCTATGATCAGATAAATTAGGCCAAAGAACTTCTTTATGATGAGTATGCCAACATGGGGGAGGATATGGAGGACTATATTTTTATTAGCTATGATACAACCTTAGGAAGAGAAATTCTAGTTTCTATGGCTGCCTTGGGGAAGCAATTGTGAGCGAGGAACAGTGGATAAAAACCTAAAGAATATATAACATCTCATAAAAAGGTACTGAGAATTGTTCTGCAATAAATTCAAAGTCATTAAAGGAAAAAATATGGGCAATAATATTTATAAGAAGAATTTGCACATTGCAGAAAAATTTATCTCAAGAAATATTTATCCATAATATGTTGCCTCCCTACATGGGTAAGAGAGGCTCAGATCCAGGTTCTATACTGTGAAAGAGACCCAGTTAAATACCGTACACATGCACATGCACACGCAAGCACACCTGGGCACCCTGCCTCTCAAGGCAAAGCCCTCAGTACAGGCACAGTAACCCATGATCTAAACATCCTCTCTTATAGCCAATGCTGCTCAGGCCCAGGGTCCCTTCTTCATATCACTTGACTTTGAATTTTGTCCTTGAAACCAAAGGTAACTGCATCCAGGTCTGAGAGGGCAAGGTGCACCACTGCCCATTTCCTATGTGGACACAGTTTTGGAATATGGAAGGACAATAGGTTCTGAGAGAGGAGAAATGATATGTTCATTACCTTGTGTGATTCTTCCTGTCACAGGGCAGGGACATAATGGATTCTTGCATGATGAAGGATTATTTCCCAATAGTGCCAAGAGTCCATTTTCTTGTTTTTCTTCACATTCCAATTAGGATTCCAGAGTACCACACTGTCACACCCAGTATTGTAGCAGCTACATGCATATTATGCAGCATTACATTACCCTTTTCTTTCTTGCTTTCCTATATAGATATAGCTGCAGATATAGCATATGAAAATAAAACCAGATCTTTATATTAGCAGCTGAATGGACTTTGCTAGAATTGCAAATAGGATTATTTTTGTAAAAACATTCTGTCAAATGTAATTAAATCTTAAATAAATTGAATAAAAACTTCAGATCTGGTTTTTGATAATTTTTAATAGTTACTGATTAATTTTAATTTAGGTTATAATAGATAACTTTGAATATTTTAGAAGAAAACAATTTTTAAAAACACATCTAAAATAAATTTTAGTCTTTTACACTGACTGACCTATTGATGAAAATACATTCAAATTTTATATTTTAATATGATTATATTTATTTTTAATCTTTTCAATTATTGCTCTCAGTGGAGCAGATTACACAATAATTTTTACTGTGAGTTCCATTAGTGATTCTAGTGAAACAAAGGCAAGAAAGTCTTAATGAATATATGTGTGTTTACTCTTACCACTCATTCAAACAAGGCCAGATGAACGCTATCCCACATGACTCCCAAATGCTCAGACTCCT
This sequence comes from Hydrochoerus hydrochaeris, assembly GCA_004027455.1. Taxonomy (NCBI): domain Eukaryota; kingdom Metazoa; phylum Chordata; class Mammalia; order Rodentia; family Hydrochaeridae; genus Hydrochoerus; species Hydrochoerus hydrochaeris. Next base: position 269,866 of record PVLA01000532.1, on the reverse strand, counting down.
TTCCTGAGATTTTGCTAATTTCCCTCCTAGGATTCTGTCAGCCGTAACACAGCTTTACATGTATTTCCTCTATCTTTGTAAAGAAATATTTTTCAGGATGGAGGCCTAGGATGTATTTTCTTTCACAGTCTGTTGGCTTGTTTTATAGCTGTTTAACCCCTGCATGTCTGGCACAGAGTGGCAGATGACAGCAGCGCACAGCAACACTGCCCACCCTGCTGGTGGGCACCCTGTGTTTATTAACTTGAATTGAGCCTCACCCCTGAAGTGCCTTCTTCCTGGGGTTCCCTGGGCCCCCTCCAGAACCCTTCAAGGTGGGGACCATAACGATCCGGGACGCAGGGAAGCAAAGTCACAGCACAAGGTGAGGGGCTCTTCTTCCTGGCCTCACTGACGCAAACCCTTCTGCAGCTGGTTCCCTCTCTGCCTCATCCCCCGCTCTCTGGCAGATGCTGATGAGCCTTGTCTTTGTCTGCTCTGCTTTTCAGAGACCGCTTGGCTCTGTTACCTGTTATAGATCTCCTTAAAAATAGTTGAATCAATATATCTGTCATGGGTTTCAAGCTTGTTAGGTAATCTAAACACTTTATATGCATGTGCAAATAGGTGCCTCTTAAATTACATTTTAAGCACAATTATATTTGTAAAATCTTCAAAACAACTTAATGCCTAATACATTTAACTGCATCAGTAACTGAGTCAATAAACTTTTTTATAGCCATTGGAGGACTCCTATACAGTAATCCATGCATGAAAATAATGGTTCTAAAGATATGATAACATGGAAAATATTTATGAAAAATATGGTATAAATTTTTAAAAGTACCATAGAAAACACATATATCACATGAAATTATGTAAAAAAAATCACAGATATATAAAAAGATACAAAAAAACACAACTAAATGTTCTTAGTACTTGTGTTTAACATAGTGGGTAGCAATATTAGTAGAGTGATTTGTTTTTCCTTTAGGTTTTCTCCCCTTTTTTTAAAAAAAATCATTTTAGGATTAGGTTAATCCCATAATGAAAAAGTGTATCCAGAAAATACTTATCTCTAAAAATGGAGATCAGTTTTGGCACAAGTTTATGCAGCTTCCAAACAAGCATAGCATCTGATCTTTTGTATAACACACCTGTCGTCTCCCTTCCCTCCAGTCCATGTATTTTTTAAGATGAAATCTAACTTGGTCTGCAGGGCTCTCCACCAGCCTGTTTGCTGTTGGCCAGTTGCCTCTTACAAGTGAAGCATTTTAGGCTTTGTCTAGTCAATTAGGAGGAGTGGAGATGGAGGGATCTCAAGGCCTTGAGGCTTTTACATCCCTTCTGCAAACAGAAGAGTCCTATCACTCTCAAGGCATGCCTTCCTTCCCAGGTTCCCCAGAAACCTGGAGCCACACATGTGGTCAGTGAGCTTGAAATGATAGTGGTGTTTGAGCAGAGCCTCCTTGTCTTAGGTGCCCCCCAGCGCCCAGAACTCTGGCACTCTCACAGAGATGCACTTGTCTATGGGCCTCCACCGTCAAATTTCCTCTGGGTAAAGTTATTATCCTTTTCTCAGTTGGCATTAGTAATAGTTTTCATGTGCATTTTTAGCTTATGTTATGAATAACACCGGAAATATATGTAACTGTCATAGGATTCACAGGCTTGGTCATGAGGACAGTGATTGCCTATGGGAGTGGAAAGTCCCCTGGCTGCTCCCACCCCAGCCTGGGAAGCTTTGTGGACAGGGATTGCAGGCAGGGATGGGAGCAGGGGAAAGAGGAAGTGGACATTTGCTCTGGTGAGGAGCATCAGGGAGGAGCTGGAGATGGCTGGAGCATATTCACATGACTGGGGCCTGAGGAGACAATTCGGAAGAGGGATTTTCTCGGGGTGCATCTAAGATATCCACTTCCTCTCAGGCTCAGAAAACCAAATGGCTCCCAATGCTTTGTCCCTTGGACCTGCAGGCTGCATATGCAGCTACCCCATGGGAGAGTCCTGCAAGGGAGGGGAAACACACCAGGGGAGCAAGGGACAAGGACCCCAGTAACTTCCATCTCTCCTCTTTAATGTTGCAGAAAGAAGGGGTACTAGGAATGGCATGGGGTTGGGTTTCATTATTTACTTCATGACAGTTTGTGACACCCACAACTCTTAAAGGAGGAAAGGTATATTTTCACTCACGGTTTTTGGTTCATAGTCAGCTGGCTCAGTGGCAGAGGGGCATTGCAGAGGGACATGGCAATAGAAAAACAGCTCATAGCACGGTGATGGGAAGCAGAGAGAGAAATCAAGGGAAAAAGGAGAGAGATATAACGTTCCAGGCCACACCCACACTGACTCACCTCCTTTGACCAGGGTTTACCTCCCAGCATCACATTTAGCTCTAAACTCATCAGTGGACTAACCTACTGCTGAGTGTCACAGCCCTATCATCCAATTGCCTCCCCAGTACCCCACCTGTGAGCACATGAGGTTTTGAGGGAACATCAAGATATAAACCATAAACAATTGTAACTCTTTGTTTTTATTGTTTTGAGGATGAGTCTTGTTTCTGCTAGGAGAGCCCTTCCTCACATCTGAGGTGATGCACATGTTTCAGAAAGGATGCTTCAGGAATGAAAGGGATCTTGGAGTTAGGGTACACACCTCCTATAGGGCATTCCTGAACTTACTAACACCAGGGAGTGGCAGGTATTTTCATTGGAGGAATTAGTGAGTAAAATGCAGAGTCCCCCAAGCTCCAGCATCACCAGGCACAGGCCTGGGCAGGACATTTGCCTGGTGGAGGGTACCTGCGCTTGCTCCTTTCATCCATTCTTTGACTTCCTGTTGCTCTGTGTAGAAACTGACTCTCGATATTAGGTGTTATTTCTAGGAAAATGCCTCAAAGGCCCTGGATTGAATTCCCAGTAGGGAAAAAAAGATTTCCACAGGAAACCACATGTAGTGATAACAGTTTATATTTCAGAGCATGTATATAGGAGTAAAAATTGTGAGTTTCTCTCTCTCTCTTTTGAGACAGGATTTCACTGTACAGTTCAGGGTGGCCTCAGACTCACAACAATCCTCCTGCTTCAGCCTCTCTGCTGTTGGGATTACAGACATGTGCCACCATGCCTGGCCAAGTTTATTTTTCTTGTGGTTCAGGAAAGAATAATCTATAAATTATCAACATCTTGAAATTTAAAAGAATGCTTTAAAAGTTGCCCTCTCTAAATGATAGACACACAGACCACCAAAAGCCAAAAAGAGTCAAATCTGAGATACAATTCTTAAGTTCACTGAACAAACTCACACTGGCGATAACAATCTCCTGAAAACTATACTGACATTTACTTACACAGGACTTATAAAGACAAGGAACATTGTCCTCTAGGACTGTGGCTATTTGTCACCCTATGCTACACTTGTAATCCCAGATGATAGTTATGGCAAAACCTAATGAGAAGCTATGGCACATATCTGCAATTCCAGCACTGCTGAGGCTGAGGCAGGAAGATTGCAAATTTGAGTCCTACATGTGCAACTTAGTGAGACCCTGTTTCCAAATGAAAAAAAATACAAAGGGCTGGGGATGTAGCTCAGTTCTATAGCCCTGGGCAAGATCATCAGTACCACAAAAAACAAGTAACAAACAACAAAAGCAAAATTGAAATATCTCAATAAGATCCATACTCCATATCATGAAGACAGAAAAGCATATTGCTTGCTAAAAAAATGTAGATTAAATTCCCATTAATTTATCGTAAGCACCATAACACCTTTTCTAGGATAGTTTGGAAAATATTTTGTCATCGTGTACCAGAGACTGTAGATCCATCCCTCTACTGAAAGTTCTGGGAGGCTGAGGAAAAGAGTCAAATGCACTGATCAGGCAGATCCTTACAGGAGGGCAATGCACGGGTATTTAAGTGCATGTGATTATTCCGGTTCACACACACCATGCCTGTTTAGATGAAGAATTAAATTCTTGATAGAAATACAACTTTCATTTATTCTAGCACATTTTAGAAGGCTTGCAAATGGAAAAACACAACATGAACTAACACAGAGTAGCAAAAACTATGCATCTTTGCCGTGGTTATCTGATGACAAATACTGATTTACAAATGTAGGGGCCACAATTTTGCTTGGACACAAACGACCTAGGTCAGTGGTGGCAAACCTATGGCATGCATGCCACAGAGGGCTGTTTGCTACGACCGAAAGCTCTAAAAGGCTCACTATTACTGACCTAGATTTTCTTTCTAAGTGAAGCTGCAGCTTTCCATTGTCTTTAAATTAAGGTAAAATATATTAATTAGACTTAGAAGAATAGCCACAATTTAGGTTTGGTGCTTTTCTAACCTTTCTTTGGTCAATCTTCTTTATTTTTTATTTTTAAATTTTATTTTAGAGAAAATAAAACCAAGCGAAATAAAACAGAATAAAGCCAATCAAACCAATAGTGTAATTGACACAGAATTTCAAAACAAGGTAGTAGGAAATTTAACAATGGTTACCACAATGCCTCTTGTTGTCTTCAAAATAGCCGCCCATACCTTCAGACATGGTAAAATCAAACAAAACATAAACAGAATAGACAACCAATAAAAACAAAAGAATGAACGCAATACAGGACTTCAAAACAAGATAATAGTAAATCCAAAATGGCCACCATAATATGTCTTGTTATCTTTGAAATAGCTGCCCATGCCATCAGAATCATCAAAATCAAACAAGATAAAACAGAACAAAACCCAACCAAACAAACAAATGAGAATGATACAAGATTTCAAAACAAGATGATAGAGAATTAGTAATGGCCACCTCCTTCAGAAGGAGATCCCCATAGATGCTGCACTGCAAATTGTTATCCTCTGAATAGATGATCAGACTATCGGATTTAGGCCTGCAAGTCAGTAAAACACTAAACACTACAAGCATTAAGTTGTGTTTTACCTCCTTAGCTATCATCACAGCCTGTGTCTCTCTGGATCAGCGGTCACTTACAGGTGAGGTGGGGGAGGAATGCTGGCTCTTCTCATCTCCCCGCCCACGCATGGCATTTGGCTCTTTCCCAGTCAGTCTGCACATGGCATTGACTCACGGGAGGTCTTAGCTGCTTGTTGACTTCTTGTTCGCCTCCCCAATTCTCTTTATTTTTCTCCCACCCAATTCGATATCTCTTCTTTTCTGAACACGAAGCGCATGTCTGGTGAGTAGCAGCTACCTCCTCTGCCTCACACCTCCACCCTCCTGCTCATGTACCTGCTAACTCCTACTTACCCAACCAGACCAAAGCAAGCATTTTTCCTAGGAAGGTCTCCCAGGAACCCACGTGCCCAAGGGAGATCACAAAGTTGTATATGAACCACATTAAAGGACCAGTAGAACTCTGAGGGAAGGTCAGTGAGCACACAGCAGTCAGTGTTGTCATTTAACTATAAGCAAAGTCTCAGGCACAAAAACCCAAACCTCGGGCTAAGACTAGACAACCTTACATTTTCTAGGGTTCATAAGCAGCTAGTCAGACATTTATTTATTTATTTTACAAAGAAGAATGGAGTCTAAATATTTTAAAGATCTTTTAATCTGGGTTAACTCTGAAGGCAAGTGAATACTGTATGTATGAGAATTGAGGTTAGGCTTTCTGACTCTCACCTGTGTGTGTGTTCTCAGGAAAGTTTATTTGATACCCTAGTTATTCCTCATGCTCTCCTGGAATAATTTTCAAATTTGTTTTTAAAGCCCATGACAGAGCGGGTAATCATCTGGCCTCTGAGCCTCTCTCTCCCTGTGTGTGTGAGTGTGTGTGTGTGTATGTGTGTGTCTTGGACAGGAGACCAAAGGGACAGGGCTAGTGAGTTGTGTTTCCAAACATGGGATGAGCCTTGGATCTGACGTGGACGCAGCACTGTGGCGCTGGAGGAGTGAGTTACCACATCAGTGACATCTTAAACCAGGATTCCCTTTCACTCCTTGCAGGCAGAGCATAAAAATATCCCTGCGGGTGCTTTCCCCCCCCCAAAGGGGGAGGCAACTCACAGTCCTGGGAAATGTTGTCTATTTAAATAAAAATGAAACATGGAAAACTTCACTAAGCTTTTGCTGGGGCACTTGGGATGGAAACTGCCCAGCCACCATAGGGAACCTAGAGGGAAATGCTGGCATCTCACATCCCCTCCTTCCCTGGCCTGGAGGAAGGTGAAGTTCCCCAGCTGTCTGGCCCTGGTGGGTAGGACCCTTTCCCCCCATGGAGCCCCCGGCCTCCCTTGCTTCCCACCACAGCCGCCGTGGCACCTTGTCCTCCCCGGAGCCAGCCCTATTTTCAAGCTACCCAAAAATAACAACATTTGATATGAGGGCTCTGAAAGCCTTGGCTGGGGTCAAGTTTCCAAATTCTTGACTCAAGTATTGTAAATGAGAACCAGTTTTTTTTTTTCTTTCCAGTCAGGCTATTTTTTCCCTTCTTTTCTCTCTCTCTCTCTTGAGATGTTGGGAGAACCCCAACTAAGGGATCAGTGCTTAATGGGTCACAGGGTATAAATAGTGGTGTTGAGACCATAACACAAGGCTCTTTGTACTATCTTGCAACTGAACCTAAAAAAAGCTTGCAAACAGAGCAGTTAACATACCGGCTGGGGCTCTATGGGGGCGTCCAGCCTTGCTGAGCACAAGTTGCATTCTGTATTTGTCCACTCCAGCATTCCACTCCAGATATCTAGTTCCAGCTTTGCCATGTGCACAGGATGCCCTATTCATTAGGTATGTGCTCAAGAAAAAAAATTCATCCCACATACTTGTCTGTGTGCTGCTGGTGGTTCACAGACACAAGCCAAGCAGAGGAGGGCAATAGGAAAGGGTTGGTCTGGAACTCTGAGCCTACACCCCTCACCCCTAGCTCCATACTTATTGCACCTCTTGTCAAAGCTCAGCAAGTCCTCTCTCCTCATCCAGAAAATGGGGATAAACACACTGTTCATGAAAGGTTGGCTCTGAGCAGCATGTGGTGCTGCTTTGAAAATTCAGGCAGTTGCATCTGTGGATTTCTTTGCTTTGAGGCACTCTTTAAATGAGCTATTATTCCAGTTAAACTAATTTTTCATCATGGGGTCAGCTCCTTGATGAAGTTAAATGAGATGATCCGAAGTATCTATTAATTTCCTACTAGGCATTGTATTTGGGGACCTTGGGGAATCCTGAAAGTTGATTAATTCTGACAGGCCTGACGATGTATTTCTGGGTGATTATGGCGCGCCTTGGGTGGTGTTATGAGGGATACCAATTTCTGTGTGACAGTGACATTCATAGGCTCCAACAGAAGTACTATTATCCCACAGGACAGACCAGGCTGCAGGGCATGTGACTTAGCTGACAAGTACAATAATTCTCAGAAGTTTGTGGCCCAGAATTTGTGCTGGCTACTAAGAACTGGGATTACAGAAATAGAAAGTTCAGGTTACAAGCCTACTGGGCAGGAACCCGAACTCCTGGTGCTGGCAGTGTGCCCTGGGCCCTCGGGATTGGGCCAGGGTTGTGGGCATCCAGTGTCCTATGTTTAAATTCTGAGCCTGTAAGCCAAAACATGCTGAAGGTTTCTCTTACATTTTGGAAACTGAAAAATAAAACCTCTTTTGGCAGAGAATCTCTTTCTTTTTGTGGACTCTCCTGCAGTGCTCCTGGGAAGGACTGACCTCGGGGCTCCACCTCCCTCCCCACACTGTCTGTGCATCTATGTTCCAGTGTGTGCCTGGGGGTGGGAGAGGATATTCTTGCTCAAGTTGTTGGATTTACCAGAAAATGAGCAAGGAAACAAAACTTCGAGGCTGGAGCTGTACTGTGATCTGTGCTGTGCTGTGAAGGTAACTCATAGACGATTCTACCAGTAATGAGGTTAGGATTTCAGGAGATGGTGCTTGAATTGGGTTACCAGGGCAGAGAAGAAACAAAGGGTACCAGCAGCACTGGATAGTCCCAGAGCCATGGAGACACGGTGACACATACACTTGTAATAATGCCATGATTGTGTATGAACATTTACTAGGCAGCCGGTCCAATGATAAGGACTTCATGCATACCACCCCACTCAGTGTGCATAGCATCCTTGGAGACAGGTGTTATCTCATGCCCAGTCCAGGAGGGGAGCAGACTGAGAAGGTAACCTGCCAAAGATTAAATAGCTAAGTTTGTGGTAGAGGCAGAATTGGAACCCAGATTTTTTGATGTCCAAACCCAAGCTACTAATAATCTTCTTAAACTTCATTCCTCCTCTCACCCTAAGCTTGGATGATGCATCTAGGACTCAGGGATGTCTCTGGGCTAGAGTGGGTTCCCATCTCCTAAGCCTTTCCCGGTCTGTAAGTGCCTGGCAGTCTTGGTGGCACGGGGGTGATTCTGAGCAGGTAAACTGAGTCAGAACCTCCTTCAGAAGGAATGTTTTCTCTGCTAGGCCTTCTTTGCCTCCTGTCTATATAGCAGCAGGTGGGCCTGCTGGAAAATGGCCTCTGCTTATGTTGGTGCCTGGAAGGCAGGTGCCTGGCATGGAGCTAGGCTCTCCACGGGAGTGATAGGAGCAATTTTTGTCTGACTACTCACTGTTAAGGGCATAGACTGATGATGACAGAAACCTGCATTTCATGACATCGCTACATCACCTATGACATACAAGGGTGATCAAATTATATAGTGAATGTTTAAGTAAAAAAAAAAAGTGTCAGGGAAAACACATTGCCATTAATCCCCTCAAACATACCCTCTTACTTCAGACACATCTGTTTTGTTCTTGCCACTTCCTGAAGACATCTTTCCTGAGTGTCTTCACAAATTGTGATAAAAAAATATGGTGAGGACCTTGGGGCACTGGGAAAACAGGTAGCCGCCAGCATGCTGCTCTGGTAAGTGGCTGTGGCCTGGCAAGCCGTGGCTGCCCCAGGGCGAGAACCATATCAGCGTTTCCTGAGATCCTCGACACACCATGTTGGACCTTTGGGCACTGGGAAAATGGGCAGCCAGTTCACCCCTCTGGTGGGCGGCTGTGAGCCTACCGGGGTGCGGGCTAAGAATCAAACATCCACCCTCCCCGCCGAGATTTGAGCATGTTTTATGAGTTTGACTATATGCAATATAGCAAGTAAGGGGGATTTTCTTCTGCCATCTCTTTGAGGGCAAATATTTTTATCTGTGTTTTGCTCTGTTTTGATCAATGGTATTGCTCTATTCAATATTCTTTTCTTGTAATTTCGGCATTTCCTTCGATATTGCTCTGTCTGATTGAAGGAACAACTATTGTGAAGAAAACCAGATGTACTATTGTGCTATTGCTGTTGTCCCGGTGGCCTGCTGTGAGGTTCTGTGCCAATTTCACTGCACTGCCTCAATCAGCTATGTCCTGTCTTGTTCTGCTGTATTTTACTACCTTCAAAATAAATAAAATAAAAAATAATAATAAATAAGAAAAAATTTTAAAAAGTAAATAACAACAACAAAACAGATCAGCGAGGTACTGAGCAACCTGAAACATGATATAACTAAACAGATAATGGGCTTAAAAAGCGAAAGGAGGAAAAGAAAGTGCTCTAAGGGATGTAACTGCATGTATGTTTAAGTGTGTAGGATTGATAACCATATTGCTAAGTTTTTATTGGATCATTGAACAGAACTGTTTGCAGCCTCATTGTTTGAATGTCCACTTTGTATGCTTTAATTTAGTAACTTGAACAACTATATCTAAGAAGACAATATGTAATTTATCAACTAGTGATTTCTTATTGTTCATTTTTTTTGAAATTCTGTATTGTTTCTACCCTTTTTTGTCTGTTTTGCTTTATTTTTCCCCCTCTCTTTAAATAAAATTAAAAAAAAAAGAAAAAAAATATGGTGAGTGCTGCTGCCAAATGCCATCCAACAAAAAGGCAGGCTTGTGAAACATTACAGTGTGTTCTCATCCACCTTATTCACTGGATCTGGTACTGTATGACTTCTGGCTTTTCCCCAAAGCCCAAATGGCTATGAAAGGTAAATGTTTGGAGTCAATTCGGGACATCAAGGCAGCCGTGAGAGCACAATTAAAAAGACACTCATGCAAGAGGACTTCCAGATCTGCTTCAGGAAGTGGCAAGAATGATGAGATGAATGTGGGAAGCAAGGGGGAGAATTTTGAGAAGGATTAGTGGTAATGTGTCTTTTATTATAATTAATTTTTAAATATTTTAAACATTGACTATGCTTTTTGATCATTCTGCATAGTGTCTAGAAATATCCTGGTTGGTGAAGATAAAACACAACTGTTTTTCTTCAGTACCATTTCATCCTTCAGTGCAGTAAGCTGGGGTTTTGGCAGCTTCTTTCTGGATACAGTGGGACCCTGACAGTCTGGCTGATCCCTTGGGCTGCTGGGACGGTAGCCCTGGTCTCCCTGACACACTGAACTTTGAGACACAGCTTTCTAATCCTCAGTCACATCACTCCCTGCTTTTTCCATACTCCTGCTGAGAGTTCCTAGGAGGTAGAAAAAAGTTCTGAAATCTTTACCCTCCTCAGTCCCTGTTCAACAATGTTCCTGTCTAAGGAATATCCCAAATGGCTACTTTGAGTGGTTTTCTTGGACTTAATGCTCCATGCCATGCTGAAAGTCTGGGACCCCTGCCTTTCCTGTGGGTTAAGAGCTTATATAAGACATGGGCCTAGCCCATGTCTTAATTTCTTCTGTCTTGGCCCCTAGCACAGTCAAATCACAAGTGTTGAATGAATGAGTCAGCGAAGAAATGTGACCATTAATCATCACATGTCAACTTGATTGGCTTGGAAGTTGCCTAAGGAATTGGTGAAGTATACTTCTTGGTGTGTATGGGTGGGCCGTGCTGGAGTGACCTTGGGTACTATATCTAGACAGTCTTGCCTTCCTCTCTGGCACTGTTCCTCTGCTCTGCTTCCTGGGTACTATAAGTGAATCAGCTTTGCTCTGCTATATTATTCTACTGTGATATTCTTGACTTGGAGGCAGCTGACCAAATCAAACTGTGAGCCAAATTAAATGTCTTTTTCTTTAAATAGTGAGTGTTTGGTATTGTGTCCCAGTGATGGGAAAGTGATTGATACAGGGAATGAATGGACAGCATTGCTCGTGCAGTCCAAACACAAGAGCAACTCATAGACTGAATGATTTGAAACACTGCTCCATTTACCTCCCCAGCACCTAGAGAACTTCTATTTGGGTCCTATGCTGCTTTGTCCCTGTGTTCAGCCTGTATCCTCCAGTTTGGACTCCCCTGGTCTCCTCCACTCAGGACTGCTGGGCCCCAGCTCAGCTCTGACCCTCCTGACTCATTTCCTCTTTGACACCGCACATTATTATGGCAGAATTAGGAGCAGGAGAGGGAAGCTTTTGCTTCTGCCCTGTGGCATGGCCTGGCAGAGTATCACAGCATTCTCATACACCTCTCTAGGCATTTATAAACTCTTCCTACTGCCGATGCTGTTCCCACTGTCATCAGTACTCCCCTTCTGCAAACTTGGAACCATACTTTGTACACCCTTTCCATTCATGTCCTGATACAGGTCAGGGTCTCAGCCTAATCTGTCCCTTCTTTGAAATGTCTCATCCACTTCCTGTTTTTTGTTGCTGGATTGATTATTCGGTTGGCCTGTCTGCAACTTGAACTCTGTATGCCCTTTGTTCCTTCCTTTATTAATTATTCTACCAGGCTGGACTACGCTACTTGCTGCTGGTGTCTGGTAACACGGACCCCTCCTATATTCATGGCCTTTCCCCATGCACAAGTCTCTGGACCCTGAAAAGGTCCATCTCAGTCAATTTAGTCAAACTTTATTTTCTATTATTTCTCCGAAATGATCCTCCTGGTATAACTATCTCAGGCTTGCCTTCATGGTCTTCAATATATACTATGACATTGCTGTTTCTGTTTGTCCACAATTGTCTCCTTGTTCCCATTCTGGTGTCTTTCTTCTCAGGTTCATTTTAGTCTGTCTTCCATGAAATCATCTTTGCTACTCCTGCCCCCTTCTTTGAATTACCACACGCTCCTGAGCTAAGTCACTCTGCACCTGTTCATAGGCACACTTAGATTTGACCCATATTTGAGTGAGCATTCACTGAAATTTCCAAGTTGATTGTAAGTTCTTTGAGAATAGATTCCAAATCTTATCTTGCATTTCTCAAAGTACCTGCCAGAAAGTAGAATTTATAGAAAATATGTTACCTGCTTGTGTCCATGACCAACTGACTGATCTATGCTGATGGAAACTGGGCAAAGCATTAGTTTAGAAATATTATACATATTTTACTTGGGGAAAGTAATGATGTGCAGTGGAGATTTTTGTTTGTGTTGGCTGCTGCTGCTATTTTTGTTTCTCCTTTTCTTGCTCTTTTTCCTTCGTGTTCACCAAATCTTTCCTCCCATCCCAACACGTCTTTGTCTTGCACATTTTCTGTACACCACAAGACAACTGGGTCTTAAAAAGATAACAATCTAAAATTTCCAGTGTTTTACATAAAGAATACACATGAAAAATGTTTGTCAAATAAATTAATTCATAAAATATCTAGAATATCCTTAAAATCTCACAGTGCTGAGATAGGAAGATCAGAAATTTGAATCCCACTTGGACAACTTAGTGAGACCCTGTCTTAAAAAGGAGGATAAGAAAAGGAGGCTGGGACTGTAGTTCAGTCATAGACTGCTCCTGGGTTTGATCACTACCATCAAAAAACCAAACCAAACCAAAACTCCTCTAATAATATTTAAATCGAATACTTCTTTCTTTGTAATTTATTCCTAAACTGCAGCCTTTTAATATTTCTCTCTTCCAAGCACTACATCCATTGCCATTTCTGCTTTCTATGCTATCTTATCCAACCTAGTATCACCTTAGAAATTATTTAACTTTCAAAATACCCTTTCATGAAATAAACTTCCATTATTATCAATTGCAATTATTGGACATTATCATATTTTCCATAACAAGAGGTAATCCAAGGAGATTAATCAGTCTGAAATGTGTAATTTATGAAATGACCTCTATGTACCCTAAGAAAAAAACTAGTACATTGATAGGAGATGAGCTTGCTGATACATGTTATTAGACTTGCCAAAGGTGTTTGTATATAATTCTAAAACTCACCTTGCCTTCTGGGATGGACCTGTGGATTCAAGGTATGTGTGGTCATGGATATTTTCCACAAAGCCCAATGTGTTGACTTTGAATCCTCCCTGTATTTGCCACAGGCTATCATGGAAGTTAAACAACAATGGCACACACTGGGATAATGCACATTGTGGAGTCACACTGTTCTGTGCTTAGGTGGAACTGAAAAACCTATACCAGTGACCCAGAATAAACCTAAATACAGAGCAGAGAAAATAGGAATGTGAAATGAAATATTTAGGTCCATACATAGATGGTAGGTATTCTAAAGCCAAAAATTTATATTTTCTTTTTGATAGCAGCTCCATATTTTATTCAGCATAGCAATCACCACAATTGATTCATAAAAGCAAAATTGCCTAATCAATGTACTAGAAACATAGTCACTGTGAATCTAAATTCTTTCTTCTTCTAATGATCCCAAGCTGATCATTTCAGCACCTCTGACTTGTATTCCTGATTAAACTGGGAGAATAAAGACAACAGTAACGTGTGACTCCTACATGACCAAACTAAGCATGAAGATAGAGAATAAGCCAGTCTGCAAGCAAAGGGCCTGGGATTTGTAGAATCCTTTCCATAGTACGTCTCGACTAGTATTTCCTGTAGTAGACAGGACAAGAAAAGTTACCCTTAAATGTTGAAAAAAAATAGTAAAGAGAAAATGTAATTAGAGTTAAGAAACTTTAAGTAAAAAGTCACTAGACTTGTCTTTGCCCAGGGTTCTGTTCTCTACAAGGGTTTCTCAAACTGGGAATGGTAACACACACCTATGGAATTCCAGCTACCTCAGGAGATTGAAGCAGGACTGCAAGTTAGCACCTACCTTGGACAATTTAGAGACTTAGTGAGACCCTATCTTAAAATAATAAAAAGCTTTGGAGGTGTAGCTTAGTGTGAAACCTTGGGTTCAATCCCCAATATCCCCCCTCCAAAGTAGGGTGGATGGAATGCAGGCTGTTAAGAGCACTCAGTGACTGAATGGTTTAGAATTCTGTGCCTGTTTATGTAATTTGTCCTCTGCTTAATGCCAGCAATATGTTGCTTCAAATACTTGCTTCTTTCCAGCTCAAGATGACACATAAGCAAGACAACTGCCCTGCAGATTTTTTCCCTCTAGTTGTCCTTGGGTCTGACGTGTCTGCTTAGATCATGGAGGGTCCTGATCATCCAGTAACTGATGGGACCCCATGCATATTTGCCATGTCTGGGTGGACTCCAGTTAGACACATGAGCACAGGAGCATATGTTCTTCTTAGCAAAGGTGCACAGCCACCCTCCCCAGGCATTGTAAATGGCAAGTCCAGGCCAACTGCCATGGTGGAGAGGTACACAGACGGGAAGGGGTGGAGGTGGTTTTTACAGCTTGTTAAGATGAGTCCTACCACCACTGTTTTTTTTTTTTTTAAACAAAAACAAATTACAAATCAGAATCTCAGGAATCAACCCCATCCTCTGTGCTGCCCCGACATGTCTCCAAGTCACTTTCTTTCTTTATTCTTTGTTCCTGCAAAGCCACTTTAATCAGAGTCCCGTGACTCATTCTCCTCAGCTTTGAGTGGCTCCAGTGGCATCCCCAAGCCCACACTTGTGAAGCCAGCTGCCGTGAGTTCTGTCCTATTGAGGGATCACTCCCTTGATGGCAGAGGGAGGGGCAAGTGGTTTAGAGACAGAACAGATCTGGAGTGAGCTCATGTCTCCCAGCCTCTTCCCTTCTCCTTTACACAACTCTATGCCATGACACCCAAGAAAGAGGTACCCTCCTTCTAGGCCATTGTCCTTTCTTGGGATAAGGATTGCTGCCAAGGACCTCCTGGGCTGGGAAACTAGACTCTGGCAGGTGCTCTCATAAGAGGCTGCAGTGCTGGATATGCCCCTGAGTATGGGCAAGGTAGGGTTCTTCTTGGGAAGCTGTTTGGTTAAGCATCAATTTAGCTGTTTCTGTGAAGGAAAGCACATATTGTTATACTATTACTTCATATTAAAATCATAGATTTTGAGTAAAGCAGATTACTATTCATAATGAGGATGAGCCTTATCCAATCCACTGAAGGCCTTAAGAGCAAAAACTGAGGTTTCCCAAAGAAGCAGAAATTGAGCCTCAAGTTTAGAATATAGAAGTCCTGTCCAATTTTCAGCCTGAAAATTTCAGACTCAGGACGACAACATTATCTCTTTAATGAAATTCTAGCATTATCAACCTGTTGTATGGATTTTGGATTTGCCAGGTGTGTCAATTGTGTGAGCCAACTTCCTAAAATAAATCTCCGTATGTCTGTACACATCCTATTGGATCCTGTCTCTTTGGAGAACCCTGATTAGTCCTTGTGGCACAGGACTTGTTCAACCAGGATGGGATAGGCTTTTGCTCAGCTGATTTGCTGGTGGGGATGAGGTACAGCATCCTTAGGCTCCAAGAATGTCAGGTGAAGTTCAGAAAGTGAGTGGCATTATGGAGCCCAGGAGTAGGTAGCAGAGTCTTACGGGTGGGTACAGCGCAGTGATAGAGGACCCAGGGCAGAAAGCTACGTTCTAGGACAATGATGGCAAACCTTTTAGATACTGAGTGCCCAAACTGAAACCTTAAATCCACTTAGTCATCACAAAGTGCCAGCATTGCAATTAAACCTAAGGTTTAATTGCAATGTTGAGGTTTTGGTTTAGAAAAAGCAACTGTTATCTGATGCTTGGCTGCTGGGGTCACTTGGCTGGCATGCTGACAGGGAGGGCACTGCCCTAGGAGATGCTGCCTTAGGAGATGTTGAGAAAGAAGCCAAACAGCAGACTCCTCATCACTGAACCAAAGATTGAATGCTTTCTAGTCTTAAGAGGCCTGAGGGGTGGGGGAAACCCAGGTGGACCTTAGGGTGTGGCAGAGCCCAGTCTCATAGACTTGGCCAACATGGGAGGAAGGGAGTATCTGAGAACAACTCAGGAGCTAAGGATAGTTGGATGGGGAAGGAAGTAGCAGGGGTGGGGGAGGTGTTGAGCAGGTATTTAAAGACGGACTGTCAGAGGTGTCCTAAAGGACCCATGGAAAAGACCTGAGTAGTGTGCGATAGGAAGAGGAGGTAAATTTCATTGCCAGACCTCTGCTGCTTTCTGATTTGGGATAAATAAAAAGACCCTACATTTATGGTGTCACAATCCTAAGGAGACTTTATATGTTCTTCTATTGAACTCTCATAGTGATTTTAAGAAATAGGTGCTGTTATTATTCTCATTCTACAGATGAGGAGGCTGAAGTTTAGAGACATCCAAGAATACACAGCTAAGTCACAGTGGGGCTAGGACCTGAAGGTGGCTGCAGCCTTAACCATGGCACTGTTCTGTGCCCACCCAGCAGTCTCCCATTCTTTGCCGCCTTCCTCCCAAACTCCATGTCAGAACGCAGACAACCAGAGTGAGGTATCACAGCCAGCATCTACCTGCTGTTCCAGTGACCAGGATCCAGTCCCACAGCTGCTGTGGGCTGAATCTGAGAGACAGTGCCACCTCCCACCCTGAGAACCTTCCTAGTTTATCTGCCCTGCCCCTCACACTTGCACTGGTAAAAGTATCTCAGGAAATATCACCCTTCTAAGTGGACTCTGGTGTGATTAGTTCACATGCGCCCTGATGTCTCTCCCTGATTTTCCTGGTTGGAGTACATCAGTGTGGCCTCTTTCTTCTGGCTGAATAGCATCCATAGGCTCCCTGAGCACATTTGACATGCCAAGGTCCATCCACCTGATGTTCCATACCTAGCTGATATTCAGAATTATAAGACAGTACTGTTGTGTTGTTTTAAACTACTAGGTTTGTGATAACTTATTACAGCAGCTATAGGATGCCCATACAGGATGATGAGGGAGGGCCTCACTGATGGGACATTACAGTTCAAATCTGAAGGAAATGAGCTATTACACACCAGCATGGTTTGGCTGTAGTCTGAGTGTGTCCCCCAAGGGATCATGTGTTGTTAGAAACTGGTGGCCAGTGTGGCAATGATGGAAGGCAGTAGGATCTTTTAAGAGGTGATGCCTGGTGGGAAGCGCTTTGGTAATTGGGAGCTCTGCCCTTGTACATTAGTTACAGTTCGCTTGAGGAACAGAATCGAGAGAAAATACGTAATATAAAAGGGGATTTACTAGGCGGGTTTGAAGAATCAGAGGCGGTAGAGTCCACAGTGGCCATCTGTGAGATCAGAAGTGGAAGAATCCATGATAGTCATCTACATGCTGGAGATCGACACAATCCAGTAGCTGCTCAGCTGAAAAGAGAAACCACAGAACAAGAAGGACCAAGGGTAGAGCACCAGTGTGGAGCACCAGAGAGTCACTCCGGTGATATGAGTCTGTGTTGGAAGGCTGAAGAAACTGGAGACGGATGCCCAAAGGCACTGGCAGTAAAGGCCACACATAAGAAGACTGGAGTTCTTCAAAAATGGGTGAATTTCCCTCTTTCCCTTTTTCTTTTACCCAGGCTATGAGCCTGTTGGTTGTTAGCACCCAATTTGCCGGTCTACCTGCCAATCATCTCCACAGACACACCCAGGCGTATGCTTTACTAATCTGCTAGTGTTTTTCAGTCCAGTCAAGTTGCCATATCAGGCCACATCTTGAAAGGGATTACTGCTGGTCTCATAGCACGAGTTGATTTTTCTCAGGAGAACACATTGTTATAAAAGAAAGTCTATCTGATTCTCCTTTTGGCTTCCTGTCTCACATGTGGCCTCTCTGTGTCACACACATTTTGGCCATCTGCTATGATGCCATTATCTATGGTGTGATACAGCCAGGGAAGGGCCTCATCAGGGGCCAGATGGAAGAAGCTTCCTGATTTTAGGTCTTTAGCCTCTAAATCAGTGAGGTAAATAAAGTTTTTCTTTATAAAGTACTGAGCTTCAAGTATTTTGCTCTAACAGTGGAAAACAGGCTCTTGTTTCACTTGTGCCAGATTTGTTGAGGGACTGAACACCTTAAATAAATTCCTGTTTGTGGCTGACAAACACAACTCTTCATGATTCTCAAGACTTACTTGTGAGTCCACTGTCTCCTGTGCAAAAAGGTGTGATTTAGAAGGAAATGAAGTAACTTTTTTACAAATAAAATATGTTCACTGAGGTAAAAACAAACCAAACATATTCTCCCCTCTTACAACACATTTTTATTGATTCATTATTTAAAATATTTTAAAGATGCAATACAGAAGTTGGACATGGTGGCATACATCTATAATCCCAGTGCTTGGGATGCTGAGGGAGAAAGATTCCAAGTTCAAGGTCAACCTGGGCTGTGATTCAAGACCCTCTCTCAAAAACTAACAACAGCAGAAAAACAAAAAACAAAAAACCCACCACCAACAAAAACCCCCCCAACAATATATGGAAACATATTCTCAGCTCCCCAAATGGGCCAACAAATACCATTCTTGCTCTTAAAGTCTTAAGTGGACTGAGGGAGACCATTTAGGGGGTAGAAAGTAGGCCAACCTTTCTGTATAGGAATCTGAACAGAGTGTTTTAAGAAAAATAATCATGTCTTTTATTTGTGGGCTATATTTTTTATTCCATTTCTAATAAAACTACACATGTCCCAAGGTGACAAATTGACAAATTCTCTGGCATTGACCCCAAATGGCTCAAATCTTTTGGCACCCCGGGGGACACCGAGGACTGTGGCCTCTGGATAACCTGTCACCTGGGAGGACAGTAGGGGGAGCTCTTCTCTCCGGTGTTTCCCAGCAATTTGCTGTTATTTATTTATTTATTTATTTATTTATTTATTTTTGGTACCTGGAGATCAAACTCATGCATGACCTTGCACTTGCCAGGCAGGAGCTTATGCCACTGAGCTAAAACCCGGGGCCCCTCTTTTACATAATAAAGGAAAATCTATGTTAGTGTTACCCAGCTACTTGATGATGCCTTTGTCACTTAGTGCTTTCTTGCATATGGTTGATGCATGAAAAATCAGAACTCTGTCCTGGAGGTCACCCAATCTGATTTCTTAACCTCTCTGAGGCAATGTTATTCCCTCCAACCTTTTTTTTTTTTTTTTGGTTTTTAATAATTGAGAGACATAGACATTAACTAGGTTACCTGAGAGGCCACATCAGGCCCAAGAACAAGTAGGCTGCAGTTATAACAAGCCAAAAGTTTCATACTGGTGGAGGCCCTTACTTTAGTGCCTTGGTGTAGCTGGGCCAGAATTGGGTAATTCTGAGGGGTGTTTTCATGAGCCCCTGGACTTGGGTCTCTGGACATTGCTGGCTCTGAGGTCTAGGTAAAGGATGAAGGAGTAGAGTCACATTGTGAATGCACTACTGCTGTCTCAGAACAGAGGAACCTTCCACAAATTGCTTTCCAACCTTGGAAAACTCTTCCAGGTTCCTTGATAAATTATACGAGGAGGGGACTCTTTTGCATAATTTCCAACAGAAGCTTCTAATATGGTTTTTGTGCCTATTATCAGGAAAACAAAACATGCATACACACAAAAAACAAACAAACAAACAAACAAAACCCAACCAAACCATTGGTTCAGGGATTTGGGCAAATCCTTACATTCTACTCATCCATCTACTACAATCACTGTTTAAACAATGACTAAAACTACCTTACAACACTCAGCATGTCCTTATTTCAGATAGCCACCCTCTTCTCCAAGCCTGGTGACACATAAATGTCATTTGTTGTGTTTTGTTTTGGTGCTGGGGATGGAAGCCAGGGCCTGCTATATACTTAGGCAAGCCCTCTAGTTGTACCACTGAGCTACACCCCTAGCCCAGTCCCTATAATGTTGTTTTAAAAAATGACAGAGGCAAATTGGAGTTAGACCTTGTCTCAAAACAAAACAAAACAAAAATAATAACAACAACGACAACAACAAAAACAGAAAAAGAAAACAAATGAAAGAAAAGATGGGCCTGGGTGTCAGGGTGTAATGCAAAGTTCTTGGGTTCAGTCTTCAGTGGTGGTTGTGTGTGTGTGTGGGGTGGGATGGGGGGGAACAAAAACAAATCCCACAGGAAACACAAAAAAGCCATGACAGTCACCATGGTTCTTTCTATTACAGAAGAATAATTAAATTCGGTAATTAATACAAATTGGAAATTGGTGGTACCTCAAGCACCCACGAGTACTATGATCAGAGAAAAGCCTTTCTTTTTAGTGGAAATAAGTGGAAGTCACCTCCCATTCAGCTGTCACAGCCCTTTGACTCGGTAGTTCCCACAGGGGCACGTCCTGAGGTTTGCTCCATAAATACATTTGGTAACATGCCTCTGTGCACGAGTGCCCTCTGCTAAGACAGATACCCCTTAAACATCCTTACTCCACCAGCATGGAACATTTGGCTTATTATAGCTACAGCCTTAAGGAGGGGGGGCGGTGGAACCGGTATCATGATTTCCAAAAGACGAGTGACATTTGGGGCAGTTCTTGTCATGCGCCATCTCCAGCTCAGCAAAAACACTCAGCTGGGCCAGCCTGGCGCGCGTCGGGGACTGGCGGGCGGCGGCCCGGCGCTGCAGCCGCGCTTGTGATCTTTTCCGGGCCTCGAGGGCGCGCTCCCCGCCGCGGCCCGGGCCCGCAGGAGCCAGGCCTTTGACTTTATTTGGCGCAGCGCGCGGCGGCGGCGGGCCCGCGCGCGCACATTCCTCGGCTGGGTGGCCACCCCAGGCAGCGGTCGCTAATTATAGCGCGGCAGCTGGCACGCGGCGCGTGGGGAGGGGGCTCACTGCGTCCCCGGTCTCCAGCGTCCGAGGTGGGGTCGCGCGGCTTCAAGTGCGCGCCGGTACCACGCGACTCGAGGCCGCGGGAAAGCCTGGAATGGAAAACCTGGGCGCGAGTCGAGTCCTTGTGTCAGCGAAGGGCGATCTGTGGGCTCCCAGTGGACCTCTCCTGGCGGGTGAGGGTAGGTGGGGTGGGGTGGTGACCGTGGTGGGGCGGGCGCCTCCTCTGGTTCCTTCCCCTCCTGGAAACAGAGTCGGCCCCAACTGGAGGCCACTTTTTTAAAATTTTAAGTCTTTCTGAGCGATGCAGAGTTTAAAAAAAGAACAAGAGCTACAATCTGACCATGCTGACCGGGTTCCCGTGATTCCACGGGGTCCTGGTGCTTGTGTGCAGATGAGAACACCCGGCAGCCTGGGATGGTGGTCGATGCGCAAAGGGCGCGGGACATCCATTGTGCGAGAGCTCTTTGAGGGGTTTGACACCATGTTCCTAGGTCAGAATCCTACAGTGTTCCAGATGGAAGTTTTAAGGAGAGATTCAGTTCTCCGAGTGATTCTTTTGCTCCGAGGATGCTTTGCATACTCCGTGAAGAAAAGCGACAAGTGGCTCACTTGTGGCTATGCACCCTTAGCCAAGCACACTGGCCTTCCTACCTGTGGGTTTGACATCAGTAACCTCAAGCTGGGGCCTGGACTTGCCTCCATTTAAAGCCTGGAAAGAGGTGCCTGATTGTAGGTGTTAAATAATAAGGGCTACAACCCATATGGTGCTTATTAGAACAGTATTCCAAAACTTCCCTAATGACTGTGACCTCCTGTGAAATTCTGATTACAGTTGTATATGGGGTACAATAAATCTTTACCTTTTTACCACCCAAAAGGCTAATTGAATTGCTGTTTGCAGCAGAAATAACAAAATGGGGGTAACAGGTTTCGGCCTAGTAAAAGGCCCGGGCAGCCTTTTCCTGTTTTGTAGCTTACACTGTAGTCTTAAGTGTTGCAGGCAGGAGAACGTGGCAGGTCCTAGCTTGAGCTGTGTTTAGAAGTGCTGATTTACTCTAACCCAGACAATCCTTGTTTTGAATGAAATATCTGCTATCTCCAGAACTCTTATTATGGAAAAAAAATCCAAAAACCAAAAACATAAAGCCCAGTAATTTGAATTTCACTTTTTATACTCTTTCCATATATTATTAAACTTAGACTTTTAGCTCTACTTGAAATGCTGTTTCTAGTTTTATGCTCCCTCTGCTCCCCTGCGAATAGCCACATACAGTTCAAAATATCCTATCTGAACTATCACAAGAAAGATAGTTTCTAAATGGCAAAGAAATTTGCAATGACCTGGATATTTACCTAAGGCTGTTAGGTGCCTGCAGTACACACAGCCTGATTTATGTCATGCCTGATCCCCATCCCCTCATTAACTGATGTTGATGATATACTTAGAAATACTAATTGCTAAGCAAAAGTGGTTAAGTGATGGGATCTACAGATTATGTAACATAGTTCATTTTCCCCCAAAGGAAACTATATTTAGAAATATTCAAATGTGACATTATTACCCTATACAGGATGTCTTATCTCAGCATCAAGGGCTTCTGCTGAGTTGCTGGAGGAGGATACTCAGATTATGCAATCTGGCTTCCAAAGCCCATTCAGAGGAGAACTACCAGAACACTGACGCTCTCAATTCAAACCAGAAATCCTGTAGGCTCAAGATCTTGTCTGACCTAGGAGGAAAACATTTCCTAGAAGCTCTTCATCATTGATGTTGTGATAAATTTTACTTGCACTTAAGACTCATTATTCTATGATTTTGAATACTGTGTGAATTGTAAAGGGCCGGTCTACACAATTTTTTTCAAAGAAATAGTTCAGATTGTATAATAGTAGGAACTGTTTATAGCAGTATAATTCCTTATTGGATTCCAATAAGGAAATTTTACTGAGTTGTTTTTCAGATTCAAGGTACACAAGTTTAAATAATGATTTGCCGATGGTAAGCTACTTTTTGGCCTCAAACACCTTTTCTGCAAGTTGTATGCATCATTTTATGTGCTCAGCACTATATCCCACAGGCATACAATATTCTGTGACTAAAAACCAGTGCAAATACAGGTTTCACATTCTATAATCTTTAAAAGAATGAACTACACTCAATTAAAAAAGCAAAAATGTTGTGAATCAAGCATTTCAGGTTAAATTATATTGACACAAGGAGAGAGCAGGTGCCAACTAATGGAACAAAACAGTTAACTGTTAGATTATTTCTCTTTTCTTCTTGCACTGGAGATCAAACCCATAGCCTCTCATATGCTAGGCACATGTTCTACTACTGAGTTACAACCCTAGCCCCATAAATTAATTTATTAATGTTAGATAGGGACAGTATGAATATCCCTAATTATAAACTTAGCTGGGGCATAACAGAGAAATCCATGGATAGTCCATAAGCCCTGTTATTTTTCCATCTTCCAGCCTCTTAACAATTTATAAATTATGTGTCCAGTTTTGTACCTTTCACATTATTGGGTAGAATACTGAGGAAGACGTAAGCTGTCCACAGGACAGAAAGGGCTGAAGACAACTGGTAACCTATAAATTACACCCATGTTCCTGCCAATGCAATGGGTTAAACTTCCCTCCCACTCCCATGGCTAGAACTCCAGGAGACGAAGTGGGTAAGTATGTGCTGCATTCACTGGCACATCCAGCTCTGGTCTGTGACCAAGGAAAGGCGTGTCCTCTCACACTGTTCCTATGAACAAAAGGCAAGCAAATGAGGGTGACTCAGGGTTTCTGGTGGCCTACACACAGCTAAACATTTTTCTGAATGCTTCCACGTATACACTTAGGAATCAGGAAGATAAACATTTTGCTCCTCACTAAACTGAATAAAACTATCTATAAATCATGTGAAGCAACTCTGAGTAAGAAAGGACTTACTAAAAAGGGTTCCAGATTTTCCTTTTAACTTTTCCCTCCCTTTGGGGAATAAACAAAGACATCTGCCACATCAAGAGTCTGGTTTGTTTTTAACTGAAAACCGAATGTAACCGTTTAAGTTTATCATTGGGAGCAGCTTTCTTAAATTTTAAAAATGACTTCTGTGAGGCATAGTACAAATAAAATTTAGCATTTTTAGAGAACAAAACTGATTAATAGTCAATCTTTAACTTATTAACTGAATAGTTTTTGTATAATTTATAACTTATTATAGTTTCTTGAAAAGTACAATAAGTGGGCTAACAATGAAAAAAATTACTAAAAGATAGTGGATCCAGGCCCCCTTAGTTATTGGACCATTCCAAAAGAAAATGTGTTTGACCACACATTCACTGTTGCTGTTTAAAACATATAAACTGGTGTATATCCTAGTCTTAAACTCTACAAAAAGTTTCACAACTTCCTTTCACAGAGGAGTCTGCCAAGCCATTGATCGATAAAGACTGCAACACGCAGGAAATTACTATGTAATAAACAGTAGTTTTCAAATGCATCTCAGTGCTTTCTACATTTTATCTGTTTATAAATTTAGGTTTCAAGATATCAACAAAGCTCACTTGTAACTTTAGCTTCTACTTCCCAAGTATATAACACCCCTTCTACCTCCACCCATTTTCCTTTGGTCTTCGGTGCATATCCCCGGGCCCAACATGGCTGTTTTATTCCAGTGCTTTCTCGAGAGCAGCTCCAGGTCTTGATGGTCAGTCTTCCAATGTTGTCACTATCTTCTCCTTCCAATCCACTACCGAAGATTGGCTGGCTCTACTGTTCACTGCAAATAAACAAGTGCTTTCCAGCTGCACTTCAATCAGCTCTTTTCTTATCTGTGTCCCTTATCCAGCTGCCCTAGCCACAGTCCCTGGCACTTCTTTTTTCAACCATCAGTGCCTTTTTGTTCCATTATTTTTTATCTCCTGTTGTTCTGCACTCCTGTCAAACCCCAGTCCCAAATCCACACACCATTTAGTCACACTGTCATTAGTAACACAAAGCCATCCTGAGCTTATTTAAAAAAATTAAAAAAGGCCTCAGAAAATGTTCAGTGCTCCCAATTTTATTTTTTATTTAATGCTAAAAGTTAAAAGAAAAAAAGGTACTATAAATCTGACAAATGACAGAATGCAGGTGATATTTCCATAGCGTGATTTTAAAATATAATGTTGATATCTGAGATTACACTTACTTCAGTTGACATGAATTTCATCATATATAGAAAAAGTATCACCTTCAACTTAAAAAAAAAAAGTCAAGGTTAAAAGGTGGCACACTTTTAAAATACTTGGTGGCCAAGGAAAGGTATATAGTAAAAGTTGTAAACCATGTGTACGTTCTCATAACTTTAAATGTGAGGCCACATGAAAGACAGCACATCTGTTAAATTCTATAAATTGTTAAAGCAAAAAAGGGAAAGCTTCAACACCCCAACCCCCTAATATTCTGAGTATTAAAAGCACAGCTGAAATATTAGGATCTGAAATCTGATACTGCCCATGTACACTAAGTAGCTGACATTTCTATCCAGCTGTGGAGAATCCCTGCACTGTCATCAGGTCTAACAAAGGATCAAACCCACATCCCAGTGTTAACTTTCTAACTTAAGAGAATGCCAGAAAAAGAACCCAGATCTACACTCTCCATCCAACTATAGGCCTTTCCCAAAGGCCACCCAAGGGCCAGTCAGACTCATGCAGACCTAATATTTTAATAGCAGGAACCTCAATATGCAACCCTTTGAAGGTGTTCAAATTTGTCCTTCATCATCAGCACTGAAAAACCACAGGTTGTCTTTTCCACAGCTGGATAGACCTCTCCACTACAGCACATTGGTTCTTTATTAATCTTTTTGGAGTGCTTATCTGTGTTAAGATTGCAAAACATACAGATAGCCACCACCAATTAGGTCAAATGACTGATCAAGTTGTAACATCTGTGAGGTCAAATTCCAGTTCATAATAAAGTGCCTAGAAACACATTTATACAACAGATCATAATAGCTGAATTCTTCACAAATATCTTTATGGACATGTAAAACTGACTGTTTTTGCATGTGTACGCTCACACAAGAGAGACCAGTCTGATCTGAGTCATACATAACTCCAATTAAAAAAAAGTGTAACAACAAACTGGTTAATCATGCAAGTCTGTTTGTAATATAACAATGACTGGTAACATGAATTTGCACAGCACTGGTAATAGATGCACTCATTTAAAACACTACAAAAATACTGTATTTGGTGCAGTATCTGATTTTCACGTGTTCAGTAACTTGACCACTGAAAATATTTTGAGCAATTAAAATAAAAAGACAAACACATAACTAAAAGAAGAAACCAAAGTTGGTAGTAATCTGTATTTTTCAGATTAAAATGAAAGCTAGGCTGTGAACACACACAGTGCAGTGGACCTAGAAGCCTTGAATCAGCCTAATTACAAGGCCAGGTTAAACACCTGAACATAAGATTTAAGTGTTCCTGTCAATGTTAAATCATAACAGCACAAAAGAAAAACCAGTATCACTGTGAGACAACTATTTCCAACAACTGATGATTTAATGGTTAAAAAATCATTTTACTGATGAGAAACAGTGATTAAAAGAAATTAGTTTACAAAAGGTTTCTAAAAATAGTTTTAGGTGGGGCCTGCCTAGTAGGTAAAACACTTAATTTAAAAATTTTCACTAATCATTTTTTTTCCAGAACAATATTATTCACTTGGTATTTCAAACACATGTAAGAAGGAAATTACAGGTTTCCTCCACCCACACTTGGACTGTCACTGATACACTGGTACAGGCAGCCCTGGCATCACCCGCAGCTGTTACTGTCATTGTACCATACTGTATTTAGCACTCACTGAAACAGGGTGTAGGTGATAGCATCAACAGCAATAGTACTACAGGTAAATGATAAAAACAAAACACAACACAAAACAGAAACAAAACCAGTCTCACAATCTCCAAGTTCACCTAGACTGCAACTTTTCTTGCCATTCTTTCAGAAGAAAAGACAGCAACAACACACAGAGGTCTGGGGTGTTCCGAAAGATGAAGGGGCGCTGCGGAGCCAGGCTCCACTCCAAGATGGCAGTGCCATCTTGTACACATCACCACCCCTCGAAACTGCCTCCATCGCTGGAATTGTGTATTATGTAACCAACTAGCATGCAGCATCGTAATCTTACAACTGATCACGTGGGAAGTGAACAGCGGTCAACTTTGTTTTTAAAAAAAAAAACAAAAAAAACAAAAAAACACCCTCTCCCCCCAAAACCATACAATTCGGAAAATCTCTCAGCAGCACCTCTCAGTCCATGTCCCAAGAACTGAACTTTAAGAACAAAATAGAGAGAGATTCAAAACATACTTCCTTACTCCTCCAAGACACATTTTGGGGTAAACTTGGTGATATTTCCCACTTGACAATAGCACCCCTTTCTTTCTCCACCAACTGGCCTCTAGTCTCAGAAACGGGCCAGCAATAAGGAATAACAGACAGTAAGGCAATCTTACAATGTCAGAAAATGTATTTGGCTTTTTTTTTTTTTAAAATAAGTGCATACAAATACAGCTAGAAGCATTTCTGATTTGCCAAGTGCTCTAAAAAAGCAGCCAAGTCACAGCCTACATAGAACGGTAACTGTCACCAGGATAATAAAGCACAAAGATATGCTAATAACATTAACAAAAGAAGAAAATGCCTTTTTAAGTACATACCTTTTGTCGTCAAAAAATATAGAAACACAATGTATTCAAAAAAAATCAAAATTATACAGCCATGTTTATGAAGTCTACATTTCCCTTGTCTTGGATATATATATATATATATATATATAGAGATATATATACAATTCAAGCAGTTTTGGATAAGGATAATCATTGGGTTTTTCTCAAACTGGAAAAGTCACGAGTCTCTCTCCTTTTTCACTTTCACATCTCCAGCAAGGATGGTTGCAATCTCCCCCTGCATAAAGGCCCAGGGGACATTGGAGCCCACCAGAGGGCATTTCTCCCCACTGGGACAATAGACCTCTCCACTAGCTCCCTGCTGTTTGATGCTTTGTCTGGAGCAAGGGAAGCAGAACTTGTGCGAAGGGACAGAGGGGCACTGCACAAAGTGGGTGTCCTCCAGCCGCTCATGACACAGGGTGCAGCACAGGGGGGCGCTGGTGGCCAGGGAGGAGTCTGGGAGGCTGGCTGGGTGCACGGGCTCCAGTCCTCCAGTGCTGGCGGCGCCCTGGCCTCCCACCTCTCTGGGGCCGAGCCTTCTTTGGTTCATAGAGGACGGAGAGGGCGGACTGCTGCTATTCCTCCTGGTGGTGGAGTGAACCTGGTTGGCATCTTTCGAAGCATGACTGCCCCCAGCATTGTCTGCCACTAAGATCAGGGCTGCCATAGGGGACTGGCCATTCTGGGCCGCTTCAGGCGGTGTGGTCCGGTTGGAATGAGGTGAGGCAGTGGGTGGTGGTGGAGACACAAAAGAGGATGTAGGAGTCATGGGGATCTTAAGCCCTTCGGTGGAGGTGGACAGCCATGGCTGGGCCTCTCCATTGATCTTGGGAGGCCCGACTTCACCCTCTGGTTCTGGAGAAGGCTTCCTTTTCCTTGCTGTTCTTGCAACTGGAAAAACAAAGAAATGTAAAAAGAAAAAGGGGAGTGATAAACTAGGGCTCACTGAGAGGGACTTATTAACGTGAATCAAAACTTTTTAGTTAATGTCTGTTCTCCAGAAACACACACACAGGATCACACTCTAAGTTCTGCATGCAGCTCCAAACACACTTTGGGGCTCTGAGGCCAAATGCTAATTTAAAAGGAAACTTAAGTCTCAGAAAACAGCCTCTGCTTTTGGACAGGCATGCCTGTAACCTGGCCTGAGCTGCAAGCATGTGACTTGCTACCGTCACGGACAGGTTAAAAGGTGACTGGTGCCCTCGTGCTCCCATCCAAGAATGTGCTGGGAAAGGAAAGCCCCGTGTCAGGGCCTCTCAGCCGCTCTGACTCATTCCTGTTGTGCTGCTTCAGCACTGGAACACGTTGCCACCAAGCCCGGGTTCCGCCTGGCCTGAGGCGCATCAGGAAGTGGGGCATCTGTCGTTTCTGGGCAGGCAAGGGCAGAACCACCCCCTAGCACCTCGCACCCGTCTCCTCGCCCCGCAGTCGGCACCCCCCTCGCTCGCTCGCTCCATAGCCGCCCCTACCTGCTTTAGACCCGTTGGCCCCGCTGGCCTCGAAACCCAACAACCTGCCTGCAGTCAGGGTCGGCTCCTTCTTGAACTTGCTCTCGAAGGGCCCCGAGTGGCCGTGCTGGTGCAAGGCCAGCAGCGTGTCACGCACAGTCTTGGGCCTGTTGACCCAGTCCTGCTCCGCGGGTGCGCCGCGCCCTTTGCCCGTGGCCTCAGCGCCCAGCTCTGCGGCCCCGGCCGTGCTCGCCAGGCCATCGGCCGGACCCCGGTGCGCGGTCGGCGGCGGTTGTTTCTCCTTGGCCGTGTCGCGGGACTCGTGTTCAGTGGGCGCACTGCCGCACACAGAGGCTGGTCGCTTGTGCGCGCCCAGTTCGGCGGCGGGCGGCGCGGCGGCCAGCCCAGAGGCACGGGTACCCAGGCCGAGAGCGGCTGGCAGCGGCGCGGCCGAGCCGTTCACAAGCGGCACGAGGGTGGGCGGCACGGCGTGGGCGCGGCGCGCGGTGGGGCTCTGCCGGTTCAGCTCAGGCGGCTCCTCCAGCTTGGAGAAGCCATTGGGCACCAAGATCCCGTTGGTGGGTGCGCGGCCCGTGAGATCGGCGCCCAGACGCGGGAAACGCTCTAGGGCCTGCGGCGCGCGCTGGGAGGCCTCGGGCGCAGGTGGCGGGGGCAGTAGCAGGTCCTTGGCCGACGACAGCGGCGGCGGTTTGGCGGCGGCAGGAGGCGCGGCGCCGGGCGGGGAGCGGCCCTCGGGGACGCAGCCGTGCGCCCGTTTCAGCTGCCGCGCTGTTTCGATTACCAGCTCCACGCGGTCGGCGCCCTCGTAGTTGACGCAGCCGCGGCACACGGGCTCCGTGAAGTCCCAGAGCATGGCCCAGGGCATGCGGGGCAGGTCACACAGATAGCACGACTGCCGCCGCGACGCGGCCGCCACCGCCACGGCCGCCGCCATGTCGCCCGAGGGGCGCGAGGGGGGGGCGCCGCCGCCCCCCGCCTGCACCCCACGCGCCCGCCGCGCGCCCCAAGCCCGCGTCTCCCCGACTGGCGGCAGCTGCAGAGCTCGCGCAGAGGCAGCAGCCGCGGGCAGGCGGCGCGCGCGGGGCGCGAGGGGCGCGAGGGCCGGCGGGGGCGCGGCGGGCCTCCACACCGGGGCGAAGACTGGCCGCAGGCGCGGGCCGGGGGGCGGGGAGCCCGCGGGGCGGGGGCCGGCCGCCGAGGCGCGCTCAGCCCGAGCGGCGGGGCATGCCGCGCGGGGCGGGCCGCGCCGCCGCGCTCTCCCAGCTCCTGGCGTCGCCGCTATGCAGCGTGCAGTCCGCCTTAGCGCCGCCGCCTCGCTGCTGCTGCTGCTGCCGCCGCCGCCGTGGTCGCTCCGCTTCTACCGACTTGATTCTTCGACAGCTTCGCACGGCGCCTGCGCGGCCCCCTCCCCTCGCGCGCGCTCCCGCCCGCCCTCTGCGCGCGTCCGCCCCTCGGCTCGCCCCGCCCCATTCCGCCCCGCCCCCGCGAGTTGCTTCTCAGCACTCGGCCTGCCGCTGGTCTCTGCGTGCCCCTTCCTGCCTTTGGCGACAATTCGGCCAAGATCTGCTCCCTCCTTGGGTTCCTCTGGGTTGAACCTAATAGGACTGTTTTTACACGCAAAGCCATTTCGTCACTCGGTTTCTGCCAGCCTAAGGCCCGGGTTTGGGATCTAGCGTGGTTTAGTTTAGCTTTTCCTGAAGTCGTGCTTGGGCGTGTGCTTTCACATTAGGTGAAAAACATGAAATTTGTTTTGGGAGAACACGTGGCCACTACCCCTTTCAAGTTTCGGCAACTCAATGCCTGGCATTCACTGTGTACACGAATGTGAAACCTCACAGCCCCATCGGGCCCCAGGTGCTGCCGCCCCGCCGCTTTATATTGTGCCACTCGGCGGGTTGGTGACGTGGGCTCGGGGGACGCCGCTAGTGCGCACGCTCCGGGCAGACGTGCCTGACGCCGCGGGGCCCGGGCAGCACACATTCTAGAGATCCGGGCTTTGCAGCCGCGTGGCGTCACGGCACAGGCCCCGCCCCTTAGTACCGTCTGTAGACCCCGCCTCGTCCCGCCCCACCCGGTCTCCAGCGGAATTTGGACTCGCTGACTGGAGATTTGGCGATTTCTGCGATCCAGCGCGCGTGTGGGGTCGCCTCCCTGTCGGCCTGGGCCCTCTGTTGCCCGGCCTAGGTTAGCCTGATGGACGCAGGTCGGTCTGTTGCGGATACCGCAGACTGCTCAGACCGGAGTGAGCACCGACATCCCCTCTTTAATCCGCAGGAGGAGCTGCGGGTGCTGGTCTGTCGGCTCGGACGCCCGGGGCTGGTTGCTCTCAGATGGACGCACACACTTCCGCCCCGTAGCTACGGCCATCGAGTTGCTTTTGTTGGGAACACAGTCTCACTCCTCTCCCTTACACTGGAATGAGTTGGTTAAGTGTGGGAAGAACAGGGTACTAATTATATTATCGTTACTATAACTGGATTGGTAGGTGGAGAGGGAGAAAAAAATCCTGACGTTTCTCTCCAGTTGCTGCTATTGAAAATGCCAGGTTGCTTCAAAGGATTAACCGCAAGAGGAAACACGCCCGTAAACAGTGGAGGAAGCTGCTGCTTAGTGCACAAGAGAAAACCTGTTTGAAAAGGCACAGGAAACGGAACGCAGGGCCCGAATGTGTGTGTTCACAGGCCAATCTTGAGTGTTTTCCGGGGTTTCCAGAGAGAGTACGCCTGCTGCCAGGGCCTCCCCATCTGTCCCCTGTCTTGTCCTGCAATTGCAATCCTGCCTCACCCTCCTCAAATAGGGAGAATAGGGCCTACCAGCTGCTGGTGCCAACGGGTTTGGGCACTCCTGGCCCCTCCTTCAGAACCTGTGCTTCTGGTCACTCCTCTTTGAGGCCCTGTGCCATTCATTCCAGCACATGACTTCACTCCGGCCACTGGGCAAAAAGGGGGTGATGCTGACCAGTCTTTGCTGCAGAGGGATGAGCCAGTTCACTGCCTCTGAGAGATGGCCCCACTAAGCAAGAACTGGAACGTATTAAAGGAAAATACAACTCACCACGAGATCTGTGGCCTAATTATACTCATTTACCTGGGAGCCGGTACTGGATGCCCTCAAGGGAGAGCCTGCCACTTCATCCGAAAATAGAATGCTGAGAGACAGTGTGTACTCTGAGAGACACTAAGTAAGGATCTTTGTAGAACAGAGGTTTGTCTCCAAAAGGAGATCATTTCCTTTTTACTTCACATTGCCAGCCTAATGTCGAAACTGACTGTTGGCACTTCCCTCCTGAAAAGTCTGTTGGAAAATGGAAAGGCAGTTTTAGCCCTGGGCTCACTTACCATAAAAGGATCCAGGACCCAGGGGGTTAAGGCAGACCTAGGATCTCGAGCAGCAATTTCTTATATTGTATCAAAAGTCTTTCATGCTGCCTGGCCTTTCATGTAGCTCTGAAGCAGCTTTATCGATGTATGCTAAGTAAACATAGCTTTGTTTTTGTCTCCCACCCACTGCCCTCCCTCTCAGCACAGACTGGAGTTGGATTCCAGCCAGAGCCACTGCTGCAGCAGTTAGAGCCGCCTCCTCCACACAGGAGCATGGTTTCCAGGGTGAGGCAATGCGTCTGCAATTCGCAGAGACAAGGCAGGAATTGTAATTGTAGCTCATCATGTGATGACTTATGAAAGAGGAAGTTGGTGTGTTTTAGTCACGTAGACTCTGCCCTGTTGCTTAAGGCTCCAGGTCCTCAGAAGAGGGTCAGGATCATCTTTGCCGCTCAGAGTCAAGGTTACCAGGTTGGTTGCAGCATGCCCCTGCACATTCCTAAGTGGTCAGGTGGGCAGATGTGAGCCTAGTGTTGGCACAGCAGTGAGTGAAGGCTGGCTTTTAACCAGAACACTGATACAGCGTGATTTGTCTTAAGAACTAAAGGAGATATTCTATGGGGAGCGCTCCTGCTGAGGCTAGAAAAGCAATAGTCTTTCCCAGCTGTAATTTCTCAGGTTTTTTTTTTTTAATAAAAATCACAGTTTAGGAGTAAAAGGAAAGCCATTTAGTGTGACACTAAAAAAGCAGGAGTAAGGGGAATGGCCCCAAAGGTGAGCTAGAGGAAACAGTTCTGAGGGATTCATGGTTGGCAGTACAGACCTGATCATGCTCACTGAGATGTGCAGAGCTTGCATCTTGTTAGTGGGTGTTCAGCTTTGAAATTGGAATGTGCCCCCCAGGTCACACCAGTCCTGGTGTCCTTGCTCACACACTGAAGCCCTGTAGCAATGGTCTACAGGGTGAGGTAAAGAAACACTCCCTAGGACCCTGACAGAACTCTGCCCTCAGGACATGCAGCCTGAGGCAGCTGTTGGGTGCTCTCCAGGAATGGCATTCCTTGGGACAGCCAAATTCATGGGTTCCATTCTATCTCCAGATGTGGAAGGACAGCCTTCATTCTTCAGAGTGCAGCTTCTTTAAACAACCATGATGTTGCAACTGTAGTAAAGCTTCTTCAACTCTGACCTTGGCATATTTGAAGAAGGAAAAAAATGCAGCCACATGCCATTTAGATTTTTGTGGATGTCATAGCAGATGCCTTGTGGGGCATCTGTACTGTAAACCTAGAAGAACACATGTAATATCCTGGGCTTTTCCACTTTTAAAAACTTATAAATTCATATTTGAACACATTTATTTGTTTACGTGAATACATCTACACAAACGAATGTAGTGACATAAATGAACCTTCTGTAAGTAGTAGGGGAAGCTTTTTTTAAAACAGCATTTTATTCGATAATTTCGCTCTTTTAAAAATTGCAAATATTGTTATTTAGAAGCACTTTCCTTGTGCTTGACTTCTCCCTGCAGCCTATCTCCCCTGTGCACAGAGAGCATTTAGGTATGAAAAAGCCTTTTGCATGTGGAGGGTCTAAGAATCAGCCAAATAAAATCACAGGAGCTCTTAATCATCCACATATTATCCACAGAAGCTGCTGCCACCAGCTTGTGTGTCTACATTTGTATAGCTCCTCATCTAGAACAAAATTTGGGGTCTTGATGTAGGTTAACTACTGACTGTGTTGGAATTTAAAGAGCTAAGTGAAAAGCAGACAAAACAGACAAAGGAGAGATTGAGGTCACACACTTGCTCAGTCTGCAAGGAAATTTGCAGGAGACCTGGAAGAGATTCAACAGCCATTTGGTGCCAGAACCCTCCTATTGGATTTTTGGAAAAAGCAAGATGAAGTGCACTTTTCTGAAATAATAGTTGGCTGTGGGTTTCACTGATATTTAAGACACTCAGTAGAATCCTTTAAAAGATATCAGGATAATGCTGACAAAATGATGAATTAACTTCACCGATAATGTTTGAAAATATTAAAATGGTAAATTTCCTCCCATTAGCTTTCCTACTTAAAAATGTATATTTCCTATATACACATTCAGTAGTAAAGGAACTGAACTAATCGAATGATTATATCATTCTAAAAGGCTAGAGGGTAACGTGATAGCATGGCATTTGTTATATCTTTCATATGGACGTTTAAAAAGATGTTTCAAGCTTATTTTTATCATCTTGTCATTCTTCTCAGAACTAAAATTTGAGGTATTAAGATATTGAGTGATTTGTCTAAAGTAATATTAAGGGTGACAAAAGTCTGAGTTCCATTGTCTAATAATATGGTTTGGAATATTCTATTTGTTTTAAACAGTTTGGAGGCTCAGTAAGAGTGTTTATGTTTGTTAAGATCTTCTGTTAACAAACAAGTGTTAAGATTTGCTTGTCTTAACCTATGTGTGTAGGAAAAAGAGAAATTCTAGAATAGTTCATAAGACCCTCAATCCAAAGAAAAGTCAGCATTTACAACAAATAGAGGTGACAAGTGAGGCACAGTTGCCTTGACTCTGTCTAGTGTAGTACTCTACCACACTAAGTGGCAAACTATATGCTGACCTTTAATGAACTTTTAAATATAAATCATTGTTGGTGTTAGCATGGAAGATTCAATTCTGTGAGTTTGCTGGGTAGTGAAATAGTTTTGTCACTCACCGAATTGTAATATTGTAGCTTCAACTCTTTGTGACCTATTTCTTTTAAAAAAGAGGAAAAACTCATGAAATCATTTTGTTCTTATTGTAGGGCTTCAATCCTGCCACCTTGGTACCCAGACAAAAAAATCAGTGATCCTATAGGACACTGAAAAAGAAGAAGGCGTGAAACCACATACTGCACAGAATTTCATGGTTATAAAGGGGCTACATGGAGACAAAATGATCATAACTTACATAAATAAGCTTTCAGATATTATTTGTATTTCCTATGAAATAAAAGCCAATATGAATTAGACTGACTTTCCCTCAACAAGATAAAAATATACTTTGTAAAAGAATGTCAGGTATATTTTGCCTCTACCAATGGAGTTTAATAATCTGTCCTGGTGGCTTATTCTAATCTAATGTACCTAGCAAAATAATAATAATGGTGATGATAATGATTACATTCTTTAAAGCAATTGTTTTAGGTCTATAGTTCAAATTCTGATGATATCTCTTATTTCAACGATCTAAACATTTAACAAAAAATTCTTTCTCCAACATTTTTTGAGGAGGGAGAGACAGTGGTCGGTTTTATAGATAAAAGATATCCAAGGAGCTCCCTGCAGAAGGAAGGAAAGCTAAAAAGGCAAATTATAGGCTGTACTTTATTAATTGGAGTGATTTTCTGTATGCATTAGTATATCCATTTCTGTGCCCACATTATGACATGTGTTTGCCAGGAAGAGTGCAAACCATTGAGAGGCTAAAAATCCATACCCCAAATAGAAGGGGCAGATAGCCTAAGGTTGAGCCCTTAAAAGAAAACTGGTGGACAGAAGGGAGAAGTGGATTTCCTAAAGTGACAGACTAGATAGTGTTTTTACTAAAAAGCTTGTCACAGACAACTAACATGCAAATATGAATGAACTTTGATGGGCTTACTGGCAAGCTTCCCAGTCCTTCAAGCAAATTCCTTCATGAGGAAGTTGATTCTCAATCATGCCTGGGAACTACACTCATGTGACCTTCCTGGGGGCTGTTATCTTGCATTTAACAGAGAGCTAGATTTTAAGCATTTGTCAGATTGCTTTTATTCTCTCTACCTCCTTATAGCTCTCTTTCTACCTTTGCATTATTAGACCAATTCATTATTCTCAACAGTGACTAAGAATATTAGCATCCATTCTATTTATGAAGGTGGTGACTGAGCTACCAGGTAAGGAATTTCCTTGAAACAAACAGAATGTAGAATTAAAGCAAAGCTAAAATTCAGATTTCCCAGACTGCAGTTCTTTCTTTAGCCCACTGGTGGGCTACCTTATATTTATATTTTCTTCACAAGTGCTTTTTTACATACATGTAAATATCAGCACAGGAAGTGTCATATGTTCTCCTCATTTATCTGGCATATGCTCTGGTCAATGTTTTTCTGGAATGCAGGAGAGTCTTGTATGCCATTTCTATTTTGAACCTTCACATGGTGGGTGGGGGCAATGAGAGCACAGGAAAACTCAAGCCTTTGGACCCATGTAGGATCTTACAGCAATGCAGAAAATATATTAGTAAGTGTCTCCCTGTTATTTTAAGTGCTATTCACTTAAAGTTGTGAGGTTAAGTGGTTCCTAGATCATCACAGCATCTGAGAGCATAACGTCTGCTTGGTTTGGGGTCAGATGCCAAGTTAGGAGTGTCTAAACCATGGTCTACACTTTGTTTAAATTAGCCAAGGCAAAACATTTGAGCATCAAGATGCCCAACCAGTTGTCCCAAAGCTTATAGAAAGTGTCCACACCTTTCTATTCATGAGAGACTGCCTTGTATTGCCCACTGTACACATACCACATACTTATATGTGTGTGTGTATATGTATATATTTACGTATGTAGTTGGCAAAAATTTAATGCTATGCACAGGGTGTTCCATGCACTGAAGAGGCCCTCAATTGAAGAAACAAACAAACAAATAAAATCCAGTTCTGTACACTGACAAGCATTTAGATGACTAGGTCAGCAGGATGTGGAAACTTGTTTTGAGGGTTCCTTTCTTTTCTTTTTGTTTGTATTCTCACCCAGGATTCTACTGTTTAATAGCTGTGTGGCCTTTTTGCCAGCCATATACTGAATTTATGAAAGATGTTACAAGAGTAAATTCAGGAAATTCAGAAATTTGTTGACTTTCTTAACTATGGTAAAATGTTACGTTCATAGCCTACTTGGCTTTTATTTATTTGGATAGGATCATGAGAAAATGTAATTAATTTTCTTAAATTCTATGTTTTAAAAAATGGGAAGGGCACATATATGTAGAATTTGTTTCATTTCACCTGTCATTCAGACATTAAAAAGTGCTACTACTTCTCATATAAAGATCATTCAGTATAGTTTAACATGAACATTCCAGAATTAGGCTTCCAGATTCCTTGAATTCAGAGTATGGAAAGGGATAGGCAGCCCTGTAGCTGTAACAAGAGACATCCTTTTAAAAGCCTGGAATGCTAAAGCCCTCTCAGATGGAAAATATGTCAGGACATGCCTTTTTGGGATGCTGTCAAGTGGTTTAGGCCCAGAATTCTACATTCCGTACTTTTGAGGTTGTTTTCTGCTGGCAGACAACCTCTTGATTATTTTCATGTGGTGGCTGTTCAGGCCAACCTCTCCGGTTCCAAGTAATAACCCACTCTGTGAGGGGACGTGGGAATGCTGGGTTTGTCATAGGCAATTCTGAAAGCATTGTCCCAGTTCCTAACAAGACAGGGGATTCAAAATCAGACATGCATTACCAAGAACATATCACTCACCAGGGTTCATTCCTGCTTCATCATGGTACAGTATCATCAATGGAAAACCATTTTCACCCTTTAGGACCTGTCATTTCCCTAAGAAAATTAAATAGGAATTTCATTCACCTCTCATTCTTTTTGAATAAAGGCTGGTACTTGATTGAGGCACAAATAAATGAAGGGACAGGTGCGTGGGATTTCCTTCTTCTGACCCAGAAAGATGTTGCATCTCCCTCATCTAGGAGATTTTAAGTTAGATGTAAGCTATTTCTCTCACTGCACAGAGCCCTTCTGTTTGGGGAAATTCTGACTCATGGATTGGAGAATTGCACTAAATTAGTACACTGCACAGCCTGGGCATGGTTAAGTTAAATGTTGGTGCTCTGTGCCCTTGGCTCTCACTCTGACTGGGAAGGGTTTAATCTCACAGACGCCACTATCTGTAGTTAACTCAAAACCTGTCTGCATTGGCTTATTATATACCTCATTTTGGTAGATGCTTTAACATTTCTTGTAGACCAGCAGAAATCTCAACATGCCTCTAAATAGGCTTGATCCTGGGGGATGTTGAGAAAATTCTCATGTAATTTAACATTGTGAGAATTATCTTTTAATTGTCTCATTGGGAGATTTTGTAGAGAATATATACAATGTAAAACTAGTCTGGAAGAAGATGAACAGGACAGGCATAACAGAGATGGAATTCTTTTAAAACAGTCTCAGTTTTAAAACTGAGAATATAACTTGTAAATCTTTTTTGTGCTTTTATTATAGTATATAAATTATAATATTTTAGCTGAAGCCGATGGAGGCATAGTAGAGAAAAAAGTCAGTTGCTTTCTTGAAGCTTTGTATAGGTAGTATAATTTAAATAATTCCATGGTAGAATTTCAACACCTCTGATTGAACATTTTTGTTTACGAAGTAAGAACTG
The DNA here is from genome assembly GCA_004027455.1 of Hydrochoerus hydrochaeris. Classification (NCBI taxonomy): domain Eukaryota; kingdom Metazoa; phylum Chordata; class Mammalia; order Rodentia; family Hydrochaeridae; genus Hydrochoerus; species Hydrochoerus hydrochaeris. The sequence goes on along the minus strand of PVLA01000532.1, from coordinate 231,071 downwards.
TAATCCTCAAGTAAAAAGGTGGTGTGCAACCCAAGACAGCAGATGGTGTTATTAAATACACAGGGAAGTCCAAGGTCACAAGGAACTAACAACCAGAAATACGATCTGTTACAATTGTTTAATGGGCAACCCGCCAGATCTATTCCAATTGTATTACTGTGAGTGTTGGAAGTATATGATCAAGCTTCAGAGTGATTGCACAATTGCCTAGAAATATTGTAATTATGCTCTTGTTTAAATATTTAGTGAAATCAACAAGCAAGGGAAACTGCGAAAATCAAAGTGATTTCCTCATAATATTGTCTTTTGTTTGCCGACTTTGAAAAATTAATTCAGATGGCACAATTTTAGTTATCTACAAACTAGTATTATCAAAAGTTTGCATTTTATGTTGATAGTCTATATTGTTTTAAGGTTGCTTCACATTGTTATGGACATCATTTTTGTCTCTGAAGATTTGGTAGTATGAAAGTGTGAGAAAAGATTCAGGAATACACAACAGTGAGCAGGAGCTTGAATGGGGACAACTGGAAAACAAAAGGAGGGAGGCAGACAAAGAGCTGGAAGGCAGTAGGAAAAGTGTGGTCTCACCTGTAGACAGTGGGTGACATTATTGAAGTCTGAAGTGTATTTCTGATGTAAGTCACTATTAACATGTCAATCAGGTGGGAGCATCCCACATGGAGCCCAGTGAGGGCTTCTCAGGTACAGTTTCCCATGGTAAAAGTCACCAGTTTCCTCTCTAGTTAGAGCTTCTGAGTTATAAATTCATTGAAGGGAAAGAAGAGCAGCAGAGCAGTAACTGAGTCTGGATCACAAAAGACAAACTACTTGGGGGATTTGGGAGAGTGAGCATCCCCCTACAGGCATACCACTGTATCCAAGAGTTGTGACTCCAGCCACTGTCTCAGCCAGCATCTGGGAAGAAGGCAGCTTGCCCAGAGTGCCGGCTGAACAGAAAATATACAACGGAAAAGCAGTTTTGGAGGCCACTGGCTAATCTGAGTAAGCAAGAAGTAGAGTCCAATTTTCGGACAAAAACTGTTGTTAGAGGACAAAAACTTATTAAATTTCCATACTGTTAGGTTTGGTGAAGAAATTTGAATGAGAAAAATGCATGCTAGTAGGAACTTTTTCCTCATATATTTATTTTATTATTTTTAGAATTTGTGTTCCTTTTATTATTATCCATATGTATTCATTTAGCTTTCTCTAAACTTCATTCAAATAAGGACAGTGCAGGCTCTCAGGCCCATAGTCTGAGACTAGGGTCTACAAGGTGGGTAGCTTGAATTCCATGAGGCCAGGATCCCCACTGGAACTCCCATCTGTCTTTGCTGAGATATCCTTTGGCTGAACAAGGGAGAACTTTCTGGAGAGTGGAAGACAGTGAAAGTGCAGCTGGGAAAACATATGGTGGCAGAGGTGGAAAGAACACTTTATGACTGGGAGCTTTACAAAAAAAAAAAAATCTGAAAGCTCAAGGCAACCACACACTCAAGGCTTACACTGAACATGATGGATGACCTTGTTTCTAGGACTGCCTCCAATTTCCCTGGACCACAGCCAGCATTGCATCCTCAGGCACCCCAGGGGATGGTGCATGCAGAACAGCGCCACACCACATCCCATCTCCAAGGAGAGGATCCCATGGCGGCCCCTCTCCCTCCGTTCCTTAGAAGGGAGGGAGAGTGCATTATTCTTGGAACTCAGGAGATGGCAGCTGACTGTGATGTCCTGAAAGAAAACAAAGTTTGCAAATCACTGTAGATAGTTTATTTTATAATAGATATGTCGGGTGGGAAAATGATTATGGTAAATTCCTTTCTTAACCACATATGAACTCAGACAACATTTTTGAGCTACACAGTGACATGGACTGAGCTCAAGGAGCAAAAGCAGGCAGTGTAGGTTTCAGTCTTGGGATTTACAGAAAAATGTACAGCCTTGAGGTTTATGTGGAAATGGAAAGGATGTTTGATTTTCCTCTGTCAATTCTCCTTTATAATCACTCTTATTGCTAATGACCATATCTGTTACTGAAAACAAGTATAATTAGCTTTAAGAACATTCTATATGGAATGCTATATCCCTTGGAAAAGCGAGAACCTAGGAGACTCTTATTTGGAGTTTCAAGTGAGCATGCTATAAAGTCTGGAATTTACCCCAGGGTATACTGGAAGAGTTTATAAATGTAACAGCAAATGCTTGTCAAAGATGCACACACCTACACCGGGGAGGTGGATGTCCACCCCTTTGCTTTCTCAGCTGTGTTATCTGTAATGCAGCCACATGGTGGTTTTCTCCAGCAGACAACACTGTCTGCCTTTCAGCCCTCTGGTAGATACTTCACCACCATTTTACTTTGGCTGTGGTGATAGTAGAAGCAGCAATTTCTGTAGTCACAAAAATCAGGGCCTACTTTCATGACCCAATCATTATGACAATTATCCCTCCAGCTTTGTTTGGCTGAGTATACACATTTCCAAGACACATATTTTTATTACCAGACAAAGAAAGCCTGTAGGTCAACTGCATAACACTTCTTGCTGATAAAGTCAAGCCATTCACTTTTGATTTAAAAAGAAGATGAAAATGAAGAAGAAGAAAATGAGGAGAAGAAAGAAAAAGAGGAAGAAGAAGAAGACAAGGAGGAGGAGGAAGAGGAGGAAGAGGAGGAGGGAGCAGTACATTCTAGACCTTGTATCTGGATGATGTTTTTTCTCTTAGGAACTGAAAACAACAAAGATGACCAATATATACTCTCCACCTCCACCTCCCCATCCCAGATATTTCTAGGGGGCATTAAAGCAGGAGTTTCTAAGACCACCAGTTCCTTTGCTGCTCATGGCCAGACTTCAGATCGTTAGGAACTGTCTGGCATGCTCACCACTCCATGGAAGTTATCACCAAAACTGCCATAGCTTCATTGTGACTATCTCCAGGAGACTTGTCATCAGTCCCTTCTGAGTCTTCTTTCACTTGGATATCCTCACTTTGACTCAAAGTAATATCTTGTGCCTACTGTTTTTTTTTTTATACTTGTCTATTCACTTTATGAGTTTGCTCTCTGGCTCCCCATCTGCTCCGGTCCCCTACTCCAGACTGAAGTTTCAGTGCAATTGGCCCTCTGTGTTCAAGGGCTTCATATATATGGGATCCATATGGGCTCCATGATATAAGTTCCATGCCTCTGGGATCCATAACCATGGGGTCCATGTCCCTTGCCTCCAGGTTCTCTAGGCTCCAAGTCTGTGGGTTCAATGTCCATAGATTCTCTATCTGTAGATTCAGCCAACCGTGGATCGAAGCCACTATATTCTGAAATATCTGTTCACAGAAGGATGATCTCATAGAGGAAGTCATTATCAGTTATTAGAGTCTAAAGAAATTTGTCTCAAGCACCAAAGCATTTGCATGAAGTTTGCAAATACACTCCTGAATGCTTTTTATGTACTTCTGATAGTTTATTAAGGTATCATGCGTTTATGTTTTAGTATCAATATTTTCCTTACATAAATTGAATTTTTTGCAGTTCAGACCTCATGTATGCTAGGCAAGTGCTCTTCCACTAAGCTATATCCCCCTTTTATTTATTATTTATTTTTATTTTGAGACAAGATATAAGTTGTCCAATCTGATTTTAAACTTTTGATTCTCCCTGAATTATTGGAATTACAGGTGTGTGGCACCACATCTGGCTTAAACTGATTTTTAAAATTTTTTGTTTTGATGAAGGTATATTTACCTGCTACTATAAGAAATAATACAGAGACCCTGTGCATCCTTTACCAAATTTCTCTAATAGTATTTTACAAAGCTATTGTACAATATCACAGTCAGGATATTGATATTGATGATTGTTTAGATACAGAACATTTCCCTCTTTAAAACCAACCTTCATGTTTTCCTTTTATTCTCTCACCAACCTCCTTTCTTCCTCCAGTAGCCTGGCTGACCTTTGACAACCATGAATCTGTTCTCCATTTTCAGAATTTTGTCATTTCAAGAATATTATATAAATGGTATCATACAGTATGCAAACTTTTGGCATCATACAATATGCAGGCTTTTTCCCCACTTGCATAATTCCCTCAAGATTTATCTAGGCAGTTTTGTGTATTACTAGCTTTTCTTTATTTTTGCTAAGAAGAATTCCACTGTGTGGTTGTGCTAGTCTATTTAGTATTTATCCATGTAAGGCTATCTGAATTGTTTCCAGGTTTGGTCTATTCCAAATAATGCTATTATAAACATTTTAGTAAAAGTTTCTGTGAATATTTTCTTCCAGCCTGTAGCTTGTATTTCATCTTAGCTGATTATTTTGTAGAACAAAAATTGATCATTTTGATGAATTCAAACAGATCAGGTTTTCCTTTTACAGATCATGCTTTTGGTATCAAACCTCAGAATTTTTTGCCTAGTCTTAGCTTTCAAAACTTTTCATATTTTTAACCTGAATGTTTTAAAGATTTGTGTTTTAGCTGGGGATTTAGCTCAGTGGCTTAAGCACCTGCCTGGAGAGGTCATGCGTTTGATCCCTGGTATCAAAAAAAAAAAAAAAAAGATTTGTGTTTTACATTCAAGTCTGTTAATCATTTTGAGTTAATTTCTAGATATGGTATGAAGTTGTGACTGAGGTTCAGTTTTTTGCCTATGGATAGTCAATTGCTCCAGCACCATTCATTAAAAAGGTTGTCCTTCCATTATTAAATTGATATTTTATTTTTGTAAAAAATATCAGCTGTGTACATATTTGTGTGGGACCTCTATTCTGTTTCACTGATTGTGTATCTCTCAGTAATATCATACAATCTTGATTATTATAACTATATAATGGATAGAGTACACTTTCTTAAGATAGGTATAAACTATAATGAGTAAAGTACACTTAAGATTATTTTAACTGTTGTTTATCAAGGTTGTTTTAACTATTCTTGTTCTTGTTTCCTGGCTCTATTCTTTTACATATAAATTTAAGAATATGTTTGCCTATGTCTACAAAAAGTCTTCTAGGAATTTTGTAGAAACTGCATTAACCTCATAAATTAATTTCAGGACACGTGATATCTCTACTATGTTGAATCTTTCAATTCATGAGCATAATATATCATTTACTAATTTTTTATTTACTTAGATTTATTCATTCACATTTTCTAATTTATATCATACAGATCCAAAATATGTTTTGTCTGTTAGCATTTTCTTTTCTTTGGAATGGTTATAAGTTGTATTGCACTTTAAACTTTAATTTTAAAATGTTTATTGTTAGCATATGGAATTGATATTTGTGTGCTGATTTTTATGCTTAAAACCTCCTGAACTCACTTACTAGTTCTAGGGGTTTTATTTGAAGGTTGCTTGGAATTTTCTCTGTAGGCATCCATACCATTTCCAAATGCAATTTGAAGTTTTATTTCTTCTCATTCAATCCTTGCTTTTCATTGCTTTTTCTTACCTTATTGCAATGTCCAAAACATCTAGTATGATACTGAATAAGATTTGTGATGGTGGTAGACATCTCTGCTTTATTTTCCTAGTCAGTCTTTTAGCATGAAGTATGATGTTAGGTGTAGGGCTTTGTTTGATTTATTTGTGATACTCCTTACCATACTGAGTACTTCTTTCTATTCTTAATTCTGAGAATTTTTAAAATCATAAATAGGGGTTGAGTTTTGTCAGATTTTTTCTGAACTTGATTATGATCATGATATTTTGTGTATAGCTTCATGAAAGAAATAAATCTGTATTTTTCTTTTCTTAGTATTATTTTTATCTTGTTTTTGTATCAGAGAATACTAGCCTGCTTAAATAATTTGGAAAATGCTGCTTTCTTCTCCCCCATTCCTCTTTTGCTTTAACTTTCTTCTCTTTCCTTCCTCTCCCTCCCCTTCTCCTTCTCCCTCTTCCTACTCCTCCTTATCCTCCTCATCCTTCCCTGCTTCTGTCCTCTTTCTTTTTTTGCTTCTGTTGTGATTTACACCTAGATGTCCTCCCAAAGCCTCATGCATGCATTGGTGGGGGTTTGGTTAAGTGATTGAGTCATAGAGGTGTGAAACTTATCAGTGGGTTATTTCAGTGATGAGTTGATAGCTAAAAGTGATGGAGGACAAAACTTAGTTGAAGAAGGTGGATCATTGTGGGCATGACCTGGAAGGATATGTTTCCCTTTCTCCTCCCTGATCTCTCTCTCTCTCTCTCCCTCTCCTTCCTGCTACCATAAGCTGTTTCTCCTCTGCCATGTCCTAAACTAAAACCTCTACAAACCATGAGCCAAAATAAACCTTTCTTCTTATAGATATGGTAGTTTGGTATTTTGTCTCAGTGATGAGAAAGTAACTAAGACATTTTCTTATCCTTGCCCTTTTCCATCTCTCCCTTCTATTCTTCTTCCTCCTTTTCCTCCTTTCTTTCTCCTTTTGCTTCTCAGTGGCAGGGATCAAACCTGTGGCCTTATGCATGCTTGGTACTCTGACTGAGCTACATCTACAGCCCTCCTTCTATTATTTAAGAAGAGATTGTATACATTTGATTTTAATTCTTCTTTAAATGTTTATTAGTACTCTCTAGTGAAAGCATAATGAAGATTTCTGGAGATTTCTTTTTTCCTAAATTTTTAAATTATAAATTCAATGTTTTTAAAGGTCACAGGCCTAGTTAATCTGCTTATTTAATCTCAACTGAGTTTTGAAGAATTGGTCAATTTCTTTAGGTTTTCAAATTTACAATACTTTTACTGTCTACAAGATCTATAATTATCTTGTTTTGTTCCAGATATTTGTGATTTGTGTCTTCTCAATTCTTTTTTTCAGTCCCACTAGGAGTTTTTTGATTTTATTAATTTTTCCAAAGTCCTACTTTTTATATCATTGATTTCCCTATACTTTCCTGCTTTCAATTTACTGGTTTCTGCTCTAAATGAATTATTTGTTTCTGTTTGCCTTGAGCTTAATTTGCTATTCTTTTTCCAGTTTCTTGACATAAGAATTTAGATTATGCATTTTGGAATTTCCTCTTTTCCAGTGTAAGCATTTTAGGGCTATTAATTTCCCTCATGTCACTGCCTTAGCTACCACTTATTCATTTTGCTATAGTATTTTCTTTTTCTCTGACTTAACATTTTCTTTAAAACCTCTTTGACTTTTAATGCAAATTGGTTTTTAAATTTACAATATTAGTGGATTTTTAAAAATTAGGATTCATAATGGAGAAACAGTAGAAGAATTAAATTTATTCATTGTCAAGAATCTAGAAAATCACATATAAGCCACAGTGACTATTAAACTGTTGAGTTGAGAAAAAAATGAGAACTGAAAATAAACATAGTTTCTTTCTAGAAAATCTATCTTGTGAAATATATCCTGTTTTCTTTTCATTTACAATAAATAAATGGCTGCTTTTTTCCTATTTTATCCTTTTATGTTATCTTTGCATTTATCATAAATAGCTATTGCTGTTTATTTTTTAAAATTTATATTATTATTTGGCCAGATAGTCTTTCCTGCTGAAAAAAGATATGATGTGAATATAGAAAACTTCCATTAGAACATTTTTTTGAGTTTTTTTGCTTGTTTTTAATTTATTTTTGTTTTATTTATTTCTGAATAAGGACTTATGCAATATTCTAAAATAGGGATTAATAGGAAATGTTCCTAGACAACCAGGATTTGCAAGAGGTACAAAGAATTTTTTTGTTGACCTGATTACTAGTGCAAAGTAATCAGAAATGCTATGAAAGACCCAGCTAGTTGACCTTTTAAAAATTTAAAAAGCTGGGATTGATTTTGAACATCTTAATCAGAATCTCATAGCAATGTACATTTATTTATTTTAGTCCTGTGTCATGGCATTTGTTGCTTTTTGCTTGATCAACACTCATTTTTCCTGTGACAGTAGGATCCTAGTGTTTTTTTGGGAGTAAGGGAGCACACTCTCCCTCTCTGCAGTCCTGTGTTCTGGTGGAGCTGACTCTTACCCTAACCTGGTACAGATCACAAGGTTCATGAATGGCCAACAGGAAAGTTGAGCAGGCTGGTGCATTAGGAGTGAGCAGATGTTACTGATGAAACTGTGAGCCCAGGGTTGGTAGTGTACTGGGCTCCATGTTTTGGAAAAGAGAAACTCTCTTCTTGATTCAAGAAAATTAGTTTAGAACTTCTGTTGGATAGCTTGTAAAAAAAAATAAAGATTGTCTTCTTAAGAATAAAGTCAGAAGAAAAAGGCAAAACAGAAGCTTGTAGAATAATCCTAAACACATTGTTTGAATATCTGGAGCTGCCCTGAATATTTTTAGGTAATGCATAAGTATATTACTCTTTATTTGAGTTCTGTTTCTCTTACTTTCAACTGAGAGTCTTGCCTATGTTCTTCATTTGTTACTAAGTTAATTAGAATATCAAATGTAAAAAAATTTCTTCACAGAGTTTCTGGCAATTTGGGAAGACAGTCCTTTCCCAAAGGCTCACATATGACTTGTATTCATTTGTCAGAAAATGCAGTTTCTTTTGCCTGTATATAATCCAGAGATCTTTTATCATACTTCTTTAGTTGCTTGAAAGTTCTTCATAAGCTTTTTTTTTTTTTGTCCCTGCAATTCACATAAGGTAGTTTCTTACTAGAGCAAGGACTCTGATGAACCAATCTTTAACAATTTCTGCCTCTCCACTGGGTAGCGGCTAGCAGGGAGAGAAAAGCAGCTCTCCTTTTCCAGAAAGACTTTAGGTCCCAGTGGAAGCAATACCTTCCCTGGGGAACACAGGGCTACCTGCCTATGCTAGAGCAAGTTGCCTGCCCTGCTCATCAGTGCAGAAGGGTCTCAGTGAAAGTGGGTGCATGGAGCACCGATCTGACTGTCCTGTGCTCTTCCAAGTGAGATTTTTCAGCCATCCCTCCAAATGATGCCTTTAGTAACAGGGCTACAAGTCACACTGGACTGTTTATGGCTGTGTGTGCTCATTAAGTGGAAAATAACCTCTGATGCAAAAGATTGAAATGTAAAGGATATGCTCACTTTGTGGCCTAAAGGAAAGCTTTATCAGGAGGTCATTCAGACTCAATCAAGATGAGCAAACAGAATCTATCTGGACAGTGGCTGTGACCCCTGCCACAGCGGATGGACAATGTGTGGTCCAAATGGATGGGGCACTGGGTGGCACCTGATTTATGGCATGAGCTCAGCACTTTTACTCTTTGCCGCTTCACTGGAACAAGGAGAGAAAGACATTAGCATGAAAGATTGACACATAAAGATGAAAGAGAGGGAGTCAGGAAATGTCACTTCTTTGAAGGTCCACGTTAGGCTGTTCTGCCTTCTTATCCCTGGAAACACATGCCACATTATTTTAACCCTCTGTGGCTTGATCTTTCCATTTTCCCCTTGAACACAGCCATGTGAGCCTGCAGTTTCCCACTCCATGGGAGAGTTTATTGTCTGTCCTGAGAAAGGGCCCTGGGTGGATCAGATCTCTGTGCCTCCCATCCAGGTCAGTAAAAGACCTCACTCACTGTAGCTGTAAATGTGACTTTATCTGGAAATAGGATCTTGTAGATCTTATCAAGTAAAGATGAGACAGCACTAAGCTAAGGTGGGCCTAATCCAATGGGACTGTTGTCCTCGAGAGGAGAAGAAGCACAAGGAGGGCACCATGTGACATGGAGATGGACTGGGATGTATCTACAACCCCAAAACTGTCATAGATGGCCAGCAACACCAAGAAGGAAAAAGAAAGGTAAAGGTTGGATTCTCCCTGGTGGTCTTCAGAATGAGCACAGCCCTGTTGATGCTTTGTTCAGATTTCTGCTCTCCAGAACTGAGAAGAAATTTCTGTTTCTTTAAGCTACCCAGTTTGTGGTAATTTGTGGCAGGCACAGGAACAAATACAACCTGCAGAGGAATAAATGCATAATTCTATAAGCCACTACTTGGAGGAGAAATTTACAGAAGAGCTGACCCCAACAGTCATAACAAACTGTAACCTCATCCATAGAAATCAGCTCTCCAAGGATTCAGGAGAGCTGACAGATGTGGCTGGACTGAGCACTTGCCCTCTGAGATGGGGACAGTGACCAAAACTCCCTCCTTTATGCTCTGTAAATTTGGGAAATCTGAATGAATGACTGCAGAAGCTCTTTCAGATGAGTACTGTTGTTAACTTTAGCCTTGAGTTTCTTTGAGATTTAATTTGGTCCTTGGAGTCCCTAGTTCTGACAGATGTGATCAGTAACAAGTACTTTAAAAATCTAAAAAAAAAATCCCTCTGATACTAGTTAGGTATGGATCCAGTTTCTTAACTTTTAGGGCAAGATATGTTACTCTCCATTTTGAATTGACCCACCTGAAGTGGTAGCCTGCTGCTTTCTATGAGGATTCACCTTAAATGCCTTTGGAGACTTCATTGGCAACGACTAATAGATGAAGTAATACCAGACAAGAAATCACCCACATGGGTCTAATGGAGAGAAACAGAGCTGTGAGAGTTTTGTTTGCTGAAATCTCAGAATTCTTTTAACATTAGAAATGAAAGTGGTTTATAAACTGTAAAGGGCTGTAAAGAATTCAGATGTTATATCTATTATTTTTCCTATTCTGTATTCTTGGTTCAGTAACAAAACTAAAGACTCTGAAACTAAAAACTCGTATCTCTGAGTTGCTGTTTTTTTTTTTTTTTTAAATCTAATCAAGGGAATTGTGTTTTCTATTCCAAGGTCCCAGCAAGCTAAATATATTTTCTTCTTTTCTCTGACCCTATGATCTGTCAGCAGATACACATTTATGTTCAAATTCCTGAAATATGGGAATATATTTGGTGCCTCTACTGGTAATTATTTTGCATAAATTTTTCAGAATATATTTTGTGTAATATAAAAGACAAAACATTCAAGTAAGTGAAGTAGGACATAAAAAAGTATAATGAGAAGTACTTAAGAAAAATCTATCTACCATAATAATTAAAATTCTGCTTACCTGGAAGTGAGGAAAGGGCGATATTTATGAGTAATATGAATATAGCCTGTGCTCATTACAAAGTAAATTTTCAGAAAAAAGAGAGGCAAAAACTGTTGTGATGCAATTAGAAATTCCAGCTAGGTTTTAAAGATAAACAACAAATTTAGCTTTTAACTTCACACACACACACACACACACACACAAACAATTGAAGTAAGTCTGGTGTTATGTTATCATTACATATAATTGGACACCATATTCAAAACAGTCATCATTATTGTATTTTTTTAAATTTTATTTTGAAAGTAGTAAAAATACAACAGAACAAGACAGAACAAAGTCAACTGAGAAATTGGTACAGAACCTTACAGCAGGATACTGGGATAGTAGCAATAGGTACCATAATATATCTCGTTATCTTCACAATAGTTGTCCAGTCAATTAGGCATAGTGAAATCAAATAAAAAACAGAACATTATAAAACCAATTGAAGGAGAGTATTGAATAGAGCAAAACAAACATAATAAAATAAAAGAGTGAAACCAACCTTTGCCTTCAAAGAGAAGACAGAAGGAAATCCCCCATATTTGCTGCATTGCATATGATCATCCTCCCAAGAGATGCTGAGACATCTATCTCCAGTTGCTACAGGGTGTATGTGTGTGTGTGTGTGTGTGTGCGCGTGTGCTTGATTCTCAGCATGCGCACCGGTATGCTCACGGGAACCGTTGATTCTCCTCCTGGGCTGCACCAGGGGCGCTTACCAGGAGGGTGGGCGAATAAGCTGCCTAAGTTCCACCATGGCTGGATCTCGGGAGCACTGGTTCTCCCATTATTGTATTTTTAATCAACAGCCTTTTCTGGGACTAGCATGACCCTTGCTATTTCCACAATCTGCTAGGATGCTGGAAAGCATTATGTTAAAGGACAAAAGGCAGGAAGTAATTTAAGATTTTTAATTCAGTGGCCTCAATCTTGTGTGTTTTTCCTTGTTAGTTCTAGACACTAGGCCTTTGATTGTAGTGTGTATTCCAGCTTAGAGACAAATCCTCCAGAGCAAGTCCTGCTTTTGCAAAGTAGTCAGTATATCCTGGAAGCACGGACCACAGGCTTTAGGGGCTGGCGAGCACTGCAGGCTGTCAGTGACGGAGCCTACTTTGGGTTGAGGGCTCCTGAGATGCAGGACTGAACAGGATTATAACTCTGAAGGTAGCCAACATGCCAACCAGCCTTGTCTGAATGACAGGAGGCAACAGTGCTAAAAACCAAACCAAACCTGTTATTTCTGTAACTTCCTTTAGACCTTAATCCTTAAATGTTTTAAAACATCTTAAGAAGTATGTAACAAGAGCCATAAAAGTGTTTATATTCCTTCGCTCTAGTAATCCTGCTTTTAGATATCTATCTTAAGAAAAATGATCGGAAGTGTTCAGAATGATTTATGAATGAGCATATTCTACGAAGCATTCTTTATAACACAGGAAAAGTTGGAAACAAATCCAATATACAAACATAAGGAAACAGTTAAGTAAATCATAGTCCATCTATATAATAGAATGCTATGTACATATGTAAAAGTCATATTTTCAGAGATAGTTGTTGATCAATGAAAATGTTCCATCTGTAACATTCTGTGAAAAAGGAAGACAGCCATATATTCCATATAATTTTAATTTTAAATATATATGAATTTATGCATATTTATGAAAAAATTGGAAGAAAGTACACTAAACTGTTAACTCATTGTGCCTAAGTAGAGAAATTATGAGATTAGAGGTAATTGTTTCTGGTTCTTTGTATTCTATATTTTAAGCAATGAGCCTAGATTGCTTTTAATATTAAAAAAATCAATGGTTTTGAAGGTTATGATACCATGTGTATTCCTTTAAAATGATAGCTATTTCCCCATAAACCAGAAATGTGCACATGGTATTTTGGCTTTAGTACAGCAAGGTGAAGTATAATTAGACACTATTTTCAAGCATTAATGACTCAGTCATGAAAGACATATTTACAAAGAACTTATGATTTAATCAGCCACTCACTGTGCACTGGGCACTGAATTTGTTCCCAGTGTTGGGGCCATAATGAGCAATGATGCCTGATCTGGATAAGCAAGAAGCCCTGCTCTGGGTGATTGTGATGTTCGTAGTTCTGGGACATCCTCAGAGGCTGGACAAACTTTCCCAGGCTCCCTCCCAAGGAATGTAACCTTTGCCCAAGTGTCCACGACCCCGGGCTAAGCCAGGTCTTCCTGAAATCTTTCTAGGGTGCTCTCCTAACCTTGTGGCTGCTACTGACACTTGCCACTTAGGCTCAGAAGGAAGTTCTGTTAGTCCATGAGACTCATCTGTCATATACTGTACATACAGCTTAGTACTTCCTTAACATTCTGCTTCAGTGCTGACAAGTTGATATTTTGATCAATGGTTGCTGTATTTCTTCATATGTTAAGTTGACAGGCTGATAATTTGCAAAGTCAGTCACTTTCTGTCTGTTTCTGTCTCTGTGTCTGTCTCTCCCTGTCCTTGTCCCACTCACTCTCTCTATCCCTCTCTCTTTCTTTCTCCTTCTCTTCATATTTCTATTTTTCAGTTTCCCTGTCCACATTTTGTACATATCTCAGAGCAGTAGAAGGCAGGGGTTCTGGCATCACCTGGCCCAATTTCTGTATAATTGGATCCCTACCAAAATGGAGGATGGAGTCTGGGCTGCTTTTCATCACTTGTGTGACGGAAGTGGCCCATGAAAACACACTGCCTAGATCACATAGGTTTTCGTCACAAGGAACGTTCCATGAAAAAGTCCAGATCTGATTGTGAATATTTTGTTTGCTGTTGCAGAGAGGCTTAGCAGGCAGTGAAACTTCTAGATGGGGTGGTCTACTGCTGCTGAGGCTGCAGAGGGACAGACTTTCCCACATCAGCCAGTCCCACATCAGTCAACAGTACCAGCCCTTGCCATTTGGGCTGCAAGTAAGTCATTCAGGCAGTCCAAGGGCACAAAACTAAGGGACCTCAGAGTGCCCAGCAATTCTTTTGTGCAAGACAGAGGCCTCACTGCATCCTGGTGTCTGTACTCTAAGTACTATTTTTCTCAGTCCATCTCTAACCCTTAGAAAATGAAGGTCAGCTACAGTGATAACTGTTTAAATCTTACTGGCTGGTGGCAAAGCCCAGTGGTTGTAAGTAACCTCTTTAAATCCCACCTCTGCTTGTAAGATGTCTCTTGGGAATTTGCCTCAAATTCCTTGAGCCTCAGTTTCCTTATAGGTAGTGTGCTCTTACCTGGACCACTGCCACTCACAGCAAATGACAAATTGTGGCCCTGGCTCCATCCTCAATTTCTGCAAAAGTCCAAGGAATACTTAGAATAGTATTTTGCCTTCAGGGAAGAGTGGCTATTGAAAAGTAGCATTCCCTACAGAACAAGGGTCCCAATATAAAGGAGCATGTGGTGTGTGTGTGTGTGTGTGCATGTGTGTATGTGTGTGCTGTGAATGGGAAAGGTGAAGAAGCACCTGATAAGACTTACTTCAGAACTGCTATGGTTAAATTTTCTTTCTTTAGGAAGATCTGCATGTGCCGACATTTCTTATATGTCATACAGGGATGTAACTTACATCTTTCATTCAGTTCTTCAGCACTTGAAAGGGCATTTGGTGATAATGAGGAGTTTTAGAGATCTGTCTGTGAGCTGGGCTAAAAGTAAAAATAAATGCGATGGTGAAATTTTGTTTATGCCTTAAGGAAACCTTCTTTTTCCTCCTACCACACTGATGATGTAATATTTATTCTGTTTATTCTGACAACCTCTCCCAATGATTCCTGTTAGTTGTTTTTTCCCATTTTCCCTCCTTTCCAGTAGGCAATATCTTTAATAGTAGTTCACCTGTTCAGAAACTTAAAAACTGTGAGATGATTCTTAATAAGTATGAATAAATATTGATCACATAGTGTACAATAAGCCCTGTAGTCACATGGTGACCAGAAAACTGAAAATTTCAGCTCTTCAGGTGACCACTCAGGAAGGCTGCATTCTAGGCATATTGAAGCAGATGCTTCAAAGAATCAAAAGAAGGAAAAAAGAAGAGGAGACAGAAGAGAGAAGAGAGAAGGAGGAGGAAAGGGGAGGGAAAGAGAAGGAAATGAAAAAGAAAAATTCATTTTCTGCAGAAGATGTTCTAAAATTCAGTTTACTCCTGCTTTCTAAGAGTACAGGGAACTTTGTTGAATTTCCTTTCTTTGGTCTTGAAATAATCACAGTGAGAAGTCATATCTAGGGCTATGTGCAATACAATCACAGGCTTAGGCAACTGAGATGGATAGGGTCAGGACATCTGCCTGTATGGCAAGGAGCCCCAAGACACCGAGTATCTGGGATTCTTGTGTCTGTCTGCTCCCCACCTGCTTCTCTCCCCGGCCTCTGGGCTGATGGCAGCTATTCTTCATTAGTGAGCATGGCTGTAAGAAATTCTCTCTGGATTGCTGATTTTCTATTTCTGAACTGTCATGGCATGCAAGTGGGATGCTCACTGACTGAGGATAAGTGTGCAACACACACACATATTCTGAGTCAAGGTATGAGGGCTAGTTCTTTGAGAAAAATGTATGTTTAAGAAAAGTATTTCTCAAGGTTTGTTCTTTTTTTAAAAAATTTTCATATCTCTAAGCTATTTTTGGGACATGTGAGGCTATGCAACGGCTTAGTTCTAGATGAATACAAGTATATAAATTACTGATGACTTCCGCAACCCATTGTTGGCAGAGGCAGGTTATCAGTTATTCTGATACTTACAGCTGATGTGTACATTTTAGTGCCCTAAAATTTTGAAAATTTTCATAGCTGTATAGATTGAACTGACATGAGAGAAAATATTTCAAGTCTCTTTCAGTGATTTTTGCTCTCATAAAAATGTTCCCAGGGTCTGAATGGCAATGTCTGATCCCTGGGGAATAATAGCCTCTCAAGTCTACCTTAGGTGCTTTCTCCCTGCTGCTAATACTTTCCTTTTTCAACTGGTTTATAAGATTCATTTTTCAAGACTGGACATTTATGTGTAAGAATGTGTTGGCCAAATGATTATCTGGACAGCTGATAGGGTTTTAGGGTTTCCTGACAGAAGCTGAGTAGAATATTAAAAGTCAATGAATTGGCATTCCCCAGTCACCAAACACCTTCCTGTTCAGCCATGTGACACTTCTGGTCACTACTTGTCTAGTTTACTCTAGTATTGCCGGGCCCTGAGCAGACTGCAGCTGGGCTGACCTTCCAGAAAGATCTACACACTGGTCTCTGGACCCTGGGACACCCCCACTACCCTGACTCTGTTTATATTAGTCATCACACACAGAACAGTCATGTGATCCACTTTGAAATGAGTGAATTTATCTTGTGTTAAACTTTTACCTGTAAAAGTCAAGCAGTGTTTACCTTGGCCCTGTGGCAAGCCACTCAGGGAGAACCTGTGAGCATTTTTAGCACATGTGCTAGACACTCTTGGGTGTATTTCTCAGGGCAACCCATGTTGATGAGGTTGAAAGACAGTGTGCTAGCCAGCTTTCCTTGTATGCAACAAATACTTGAGCTAATCAAGTTGTAAAGATAAAAAAAGGTTATCTTGGCCTACGGTTTTGCAGGCTTCAGTCTGTGATCAGCTGATCCCATGACTTTGGGGATGTGGTGGGCATATCATGGTGAGGGCATGTGACTGAGTAAAATCATTAACCTCATGGCCAGGAAGGAAAAGAGAGGAATAAGATTGTTAAAATACTCACCAGAGATGGTTCATAATCACTACTTTCAGGATGCATGCATGGTGACCACCTTCACTGTCAGGGTACATCATTCATTTCAGTCATTTCTCTTTCTATAAACCTAAACTCAACACTCTAGCCATAGCAGCACAGGTTAAAACTCTGAATGTTTTCCTCAGGTATAACACAATTCCTTATACATAGAATTTAATAAAATATATTAAATTGGGTATGGTGGCAGACACCTGTAATCCCAGCTACTTGGAAAGCTAAGCTAGGAGAATCAGAAGCTCAAGGCCAGTGTAGGCAACTCAGTGACACCCTGATGCAAGATAAAACATTGAAAATGAAACAAGGGCTAGGGACATAGCTCAGTGTAAAAGGTCCTGGGTTCAAACCCTCCCCATTAGAATTTATAAAGATTTTATGAGCTAAATTACATTGTACTGTATAACTATTTTAAATATTTATGCATCAGTCATCAGGTTAAGCAATATTTTAAGTGCTTTAGGACACTAATTGATTTAATCCTCTTAATTTTGTGAAATAAGTATTACTGACCCATTTTGCAGATATGTACACTGAGGCACAGGTTAAGTGTTTGTCCAAGGCCTCATTACTAGTAAGTGATGGAGCTGGCATAATGAACCAAGGCTCAGACCAGAGCTAGTATATGATCACTGGGCCATGCTGTCTTTCCATGTAAATGTGAGCACTGGTGATATTGTCTTTTTTTTTTTTTTGACTGAGATGAATGGAGGCAAAGTTGATCTTTAAATATTTCTTGTACTCATTTGCTAGGGCTACCATGCAAAGTACAACATAATGGAGGGATTAAACTATAGAAACTTAGTTTTCTCATGATTCTGAAAGCAGGAAATGTGAGATTAAATCGAGGGCAGAATGGGGCCTCTCAAAGTTCTGCTCCTTTGCTGACAGACACCATCATCCTCTGGTGTCCTCATATGATTGACCCTTTGAGTGAGTCTATAACCCTAATTTCCTTTTCTTATATCAGTCAGACTGGATTAGTGTTCACGCTAAAGACCTAGTCTTAATCATCTCTGTAAGACCCCATCTTAGAATGCTCATCTAGCCTGTGTGAGGCCCTAGGTCAATGGTGGCAACTGATGGCATGCATGCTGCAGGGGGCTGTTTGTATTATTGAAAGCTCTGAAAGGTTTGACATCACTGCCCTAGGTTCTGTGTTACTCCCAGCACTGGAAAAAGAAAGAAAGAAAGAAAGAAAGAAAGAAAGAAAGAAAGAAAGAGGAAGAAGGAAGAAAAAAAGAAAGAAAGAAAGAAAGAGGAAGAAGGAAGAAAAAAAGAAAGAAAGAAAGAAAGAAAGAAAGAAAGAAAAAGACAAGTGCCATCTCCAAATATGATTGCATTCTGGAATATTAGAACATCAATGTAAAGATTCAGGGGGACATAATTCAGCCTATGTATAGTCCAGATGGTCATATTATGCCAACCATTGCACAAAATGTCAAAGAACTAGGCTCTACTTTAGGAAAAAACATTAAAATGGACATTCATTTGATGACAAAGTTGCCCAGTCTCTGTTTCTTCCTAGATGATTGATTTGACAACACTGTCCCACTGAACTGTGTGCTCTGACACTGAGACACAGTGCATACTCTTGCTCACCTTGACTTCTTCCCTTTGTGGGAAGCATGAAGCTCACTCTTCTCTTTCCTCTGTGTCTCTGTCCCCCTTATCTCAATGGACCACAAATGAAGAGTGAAGAAATCATCTTGTTGGTTAACTGCTTTTTGGGTAGGTTGTTAGAAAGACTTTTCTAATCACAGAAAGTGTTTTTTAAGTCAACTATAGAAAGTAAGATATAGAATAAGGGGAGAAATCTAAGGAAAGCCATCTTTATGATTAGAAATTCCTGGGTACAGGGAAAAAGCAGACACATTTGGAAATAATAAGCAAAATAAACAATTGTTACTATGTCAAACTGAAAATCTACACAGCAGAGGAAACACAAAAACCCTAAAACTATAACCTGGAAATTGGGACTATTGTGATTCATATATCTAGGAAAGGGTTAATATCCAAAATATATAATGAATTCACATTACTTAAAAGCAAGGGAAAGAAACCAACAAACCCAATCAAATAAAAATAATCCAATTAAAAACAAGCAAAGCACTTGAATTGGCATTTCCCCCAAAGAAGATATATAAATGGCCAATAGAGGTATGAAAAGGTAGTCAGCATCACTAGTTATCAGGAAAATGCACCTTAGTGATATGACATGTCACATCTGTTGGGATGTCCCTTATCAAAAAAGATGAAAGATAATTAGTAATGGTGAGACAGTGGAGAACCCTTGCATACTGTTGGTGGGAATGTAAGTTAGTCTAACCGTTATGGAATGGAGTATGAATACTCCCAAAACTACTAAAAATGAAGCTGCCACATGATCCTTCGGTCTCACTGATTAGTACATATCCAACAGAAATGACAGCAGCAACTCATGGAGGCATCTATCTGCCCATGTTCCTTGAAGCACCATTCACAGCAGCCAAGACATGGAAACAACCTAAGTGTCCATTGAGGACAGAGAATGAGTAAAGGAATTGTGATACACAGGATCAAACTTGATGGTGTGGGTATAAATAAAAAATATTACAATAAAAGACACATTACCATTAATACCCCTCAAAATACTCTCCCTTGCTTTTTTTTTTAGTCATTTTTATATTAAGGAATCTGACTCAGGACCTCATACTTGCCAAGCAGGCACTGTGCCGCTGAGCTATATCCCCAGCTCCAACTCTCCCTTGCTTTGAACCCACTAATCCCATCATTCTTGTTGCTTTCTGAAGCAGTTTTAAAAGTTCTCTTTTATCAGTGTATTTGATCCCAAATGCGGTGAATGCCGTTGGTGAACAATGGAAAGATAGGGTCGTAAAAACATTATAGCATATCCTTATTCATCACATTCAATGTGCTCCTTCTTGTTCTTTCCCAAAATCAAAATAGCCATGAAATGCAAACATTTTGAATCAGTTCAGGACATTAAGACAACCATGACAGCAACTACAGAGACGCAAAAGGGGACTTACAGAACAGCTTCAGAAACTGCCAAGATTGCTACGTGTGTTTCAAGCAAGAGGCAGTATTTTGAGGGGGGTTAACAGCAAAGTGGTTTTTACTGTACTAATTCTTTTTAAAGTAAACATTCATTGTATTTTTAAATTATATTGCATATATATATATATATGATGGAATATTATTCAGCCTTAAAAGAGAGACTCTACCATTTACGACAACGTACGTAAACTTGGAGGACATTATGCTAAGTGAAATAAATCAGGCCCTGAAAGAAAACACTTCATGATTTATGTGCGGAATCTATAAAAGGTTGAATACATAGGCAAGAGAGTAGAATAGTGGTTGGCAGGATTGGGATGAAGGGAAGAGAGGCAGATGTAGGTTCGAGGGTACAGATTGCTGTTAAGTAGGATGAATAGGTCTAAAAATCTAATGTGCAGTAGGAGGCTTATAATTATTGCAGCCTCGTGTGCTGGAAGTTTGCTGAGAGTTCTCCCAACACAACTAGGTGAAATGGTGAGTCTGTTGATTTCCTTAACTGTGGTAATCACTTCACTTGATATATGTATACCTAAACATATAGTATACCTTAAATATATATATATATATATTTTTTTTTTTTTTTTTAAAAGGAAACTACCAAAGGAAACTACAAAATGGAATTTTATAAGAAGTCCTTTGTCTTTGTGGAGTTGAACTGCTGTGAGGGTATATATGGATGTAGTGCTGGTCTTTGAGAAGGGCAAGGTACATTCACTGTGTCATTAATATTTTTGTTTGATGGTATGGGCACCCACCTCAACCATTGGCACAGCTAGTGCTAGGCCTGTTCCCAGGATGTCGGCCTCCCAGTTTTTGTTGTTATTGCTGTTGTTTTTAATGGACCAGTCTAGGATGCTTGGGAAACATTATGCTGATGCTGGGATTCATCCCTTTCCTGGATAGAGATGATCACTGGTGTCATTAGTATGAACATTGGTATCAGTGACCCCAAAGCTCCCAAGGTCACAGCTGGGCACCTAATGAATCCCAGGAGACTGCACTTAGGTGTGAGGACTGGAGGGCAGTCTGATACCTCTCTGAGATGTGAAAGATCTCCCATACCACACCTGGCTAGTGATCAGGGGCTGGGCTCTTCTAGACCCTGGGACAATGTACACATCCTAGAGTAGGGACAGAAGTCCCCCTGCTTTGCTGTTCTGCAGCTCAACACCCACTTGTCTCACTAAGATGGGCACTGAGGACCTCCCCCAGCCCCACACTCTCACAGTGAAAAGAGCTAGATTTCCCCTGAGGCTGAGAATCCTCCTAGCTCAAGTCCCTGCAGGACCCTGCAGGAGAGAAGGCTATGTGGCTGTGTGGGCAGATAGAATCTCAGCCACCCTGTAGAGGCCTGTAGCTCCACAGATAGAGACAGCACTGCAGTCACCTCAATTGAAGAACAATTTAGGATATCACACTAATTATGGGGTCTGAAGGCACCACTAGATTTAGATGTAATAGTTAACAAAAATCAGATGGTTGAGAATCAGTATTCCATGTAAATAAAAATTTGACCTCACAACATGCAATTGAACAGTTGCAGTGATTTTTTTTTTTAAGTGGGAGAAAACAGAATATTTCCTCTCATCAGATAGAGATACTTTGAATCTGATAGGAGAGAGGATGGAGAGGACTACTAACTTTTAACTACTTAGAATCACTGTAATTTGCAAGAAGGTTGAATGACTTCTATGTTTTTTGTTGAGAGGAAAGAAAAAAAGAAAAAAGAAAGAAAGAAAGAAAGGAAGGAAGGTCACTTTGAAATAAATGCATGGTTTCATTTAATCACATCACTAGGGAACTAATACCAACAAGACCACCCAGGCCCAGCACTGGTTTTTCCTAACGAAGCTGCCTCATGCCTGTCTTTGA
Organism: Hydrochoerus hydrochaeris; assembly: GCA_004027455.1. NCBI lineage: Eukaryota > Metazoa > Chordata > Mammalia > Rodentia > Hydrochaeridae > Hydrochoerus > Hydrochoerus hydrochaeris. The sequence continues at coordinate 209,387 of PVLA01000532.1, read as the reverse complement.
AGGCAGAGTTCCACCTTGTAATTAGGGGCTTCCTCTGTTTCTTTAATGATACCAAAGCACGGGGCCTGGGGTGTCATCCAAGGGAAATCACCTTTTAGGTAAGCATGCAGCCATCATCCGGGCACAGATGCAGGCAGACCACCCTGAATCACAGGCTGTGTAGCTGTCCTGTGAGAGGCAGGGAGAAAGTGAGCCACCTAGGCAGACAGCAGGTTGGGGTCACCTGCGTAGGAGTCCTGTGGAAACCTGCAAGGCTGTTTCTACACAGGGATCAACTGTCTTTATAGGAGGCGACAAAAACTATTTTGCAAATGAGAACCATGACTGGTTGAAAAGTCTAAATGTCCTTTTTCCTCCCTAGGTGGCCATTAGAGTCTGAGGCTGGCGCCTGTGGGAAGGCACAATGAGCTACCAGGTCCCTAAGGTACCATGTTGGATTTCTCAATCTAACTTTGTTTAGTTTGGGAAGAACATATTTTTTTTCATTCTAAAAAACAAAACAAAAACCCCAGCTCTTTGTGGTTTCTCTTCGACTCCCACCCTCTGTAATCGCCACTTGCAACAGTTTCACCATTTTCCCATAAAACCAAAAAAATGAGGATGCTGGTTAGACATTCTTTGTTTCTCCTCCCCATCTCCTTCTGTTCATTGTCCCCACACATCCCTCCTTTTTACTGAGCTAGACCTTTTCTTCTCATTGGACTTCCCTCTTTCAGAATCCACCTCAATAACACTTTAATAAATGACTCCAACATAGAGGGAGAGGCCAGCCTGGGTCCTTCCACCTGCACTGTGCCAGGAACATGCTCTGCCATGCCTGGGCGTGGGCTTGGGCTCTGGCTGCCTCCTTCCTGCAGTGCCCTGATTGTCTTGCTTCAGACTTCTCCTCTCTCTGTGGCACTCATAAATCATCATCCATGAGCCATCCCCGAGCTCCTTGCACTGGAGGACAGTTCATTGCAAGGTGTTCTTTTGTGTCTGCCCTTTGTAGTCTGAAGTCACCTCATACTCCAAGTGAGGAAGTAGCGAGACACGCCAGCTTTGGATCTCATCCAACATACTCCGAGGCTTCTGGTCTTCTGGGGTTCATGATTTTGTCTTCTCCCCATTGTTTTACTCACATATTGGCCCCCATGTGCTGTCCGTGATCCATTCTGTTCCTTCTATACCTTTCAGCAGGGTGGTGTCAGGAATGAGTAGCTCATGAGTCAGAGATCTGGGTTCCCTTCTGTGAAGTGATTCTGCCACTTACTCACTGTGTCAGTGTGGACAAGTCGCTTCCCTTCCCACCCCAACTCCTCCAAGCCACACCACGTGCTCAGTACACCCGGTGAAAACATGGTCAGAATGCGAGTGATGTCCTCTATACACAGGATGATTGTGCAATTTGTTGTCCAGCTTTCACTTTCGAGAGCTACATGGGTGTTTTCATAATTAGGCTGGGGAGGATTAAGCAGACTTGTTCCTGGCAAGCCTAGGGTATGTGGGCCCTGTCAGGTTCTGGATCCCAGATAAAAATGGGGAGAGGTTGGGGATTGCTCAGCTTTTCTACCCAGTTTAGGATAATAATAGTGTCTTGCAAACAACTTGGACTAATGGGTTTGCTCTGGAGAAGAGGACTCCATCATATGTTTCCAACCTGCATGCAAAAATAATCAGTCAAGACTCTGACTCTCCAAAATACTCAAGGTGCTCTGAAAAATGGCAAGTGAGGGTGGACAAAGCTGTCACCTGACAAAGAGTTCTTTTATTCTCAGTGTAAGCCCCAGCCTCAGACATTCTGCCATAACTGGCCCTTCTGAGATTTAAACCACCCTGACATCAAACATTTGTCCATTTCTGGAATCTAAAATAGTACCTTTCCAGATCAGTTAAGCTAGGTCTGAGGGAAGGGCCAATAGGACCTTAGTAAGGCTGGGGGTAGGTAGTGTCTTAGCATCTCTGAGGGTTTGCATGAGAGGCCCATATCTGAGCCTATGGCTTTCAGGCCCCAGGGCTGTTTCTTCTCCTGAGGAGGTCTCTCTATGCAAGAACAGAGAACCATGCAGCATGCCACTGTGACTAAGAATCATCAGAAGCAGAGGCAGAATCACCCAACTTGGCATGGAAACCAGATACCAGGCAGTGGGCAGGAATGTGCCCTGGGGAAGCTGTTGCTTCATTCTCTGCTTCTTTAGGCTCCCAGCCTCCTTGACAAAGGCCAAGCTAAACAGGGATCCCGGGGGAGTCCAGACAGATGAGCCAATGCCAGCTCATGCAGGGTTAGACTGGGATTGGGAGGAGCCCAGAGGCCCCTGAGGATGCCAGGTGCTGAGCAGAAGCCAGGCGCAGGCAGGTTTCTGCAGCTCCTAAATCCCAGTACAAACATGCAGATTTCTCAGAATCCACGGAGCAAGAGATGCCAATCATTTTCAGGGCCAGACTAATCTTCTGGAACCATCTGGAATCATGGATGAAAATGGGCAGCCACAGGCCTTGCTGGGAAGTGAAGAGGGTTTTGGCTGCAAGTGGGTTTCTAGTTGATGAGGCCACCCAGAGCAGCTGGTCCCTACACAGAAAGCTGACCTTTGCCCCCAGGCAGCTCCATGGATAAATCAGAGGGCTTGTTCCATAATGGGGGCAGGAGGTTGTTCCATTATAAATAGAGAAATGATGGGGGAAAAGAACAAGAGATGGTTGCCTGCGTGTATTGATTTTCTTCTTAAATGTACACTAAATTGGAAGCATCCATTGGAACATATGGGGCATTCTGATTATCAGCCTTTTGGGTGGTCAACATATCTAATCTCTGCTTGTCTCTGTATACCACTGGCAGTTGACAGCTGTGTAACAACACCTCCATCACAGTGGCGGCCTTGGCAGACTTTGTGACAATCACCAAGGCTTCCTTCTCATTAAACATGTGCAGGCTGCAGCACTTTGGAAGGAGGTCAGGAAGATCAACTCTAAGTGGAAAACATTTCTCCTTCCTGCAAGAACACAAGCATAGTACCCAGATCTTGGGGAACACAGAGAAGAAAGTGAGCAGTAAGTGATGAGAAGGGCTGGAGCCAGGCTGTCCCCAGGTAGGGGACTCTGGTGAGTGGAAGTCCCAGAGTACATTTCCTGAGGAGTTAATCTGCTGTTATTTTTATGATAAACAACCGAGTATTCTCTGTCCATTCATCCACAGCACACACTGCCGCCTCAGCTTAAAGGTGGTCTGTTCAGTCATATTGATTTCTTGTTTTTAGTCCCAAACACAAAAGCTCAGGAAGTGACAAACAACTTAGACACTTCAAGAAGGTAAGAACTGATTTTTGAACCCATGGTCTCTCATGCGTAAGACAAGTACTCTACCACTGAGCTACATCTCAGTCCTAATATGTGGAATCTAAAAAAGATAACAAGGAAGTTGAAGGGAGATTACTACTAGACAGGAGGAAGGGAAGAAGAGAAGAAAGAGGAGGCTGGGTATAAGGCCAGGTAATATGGGGTATGAATATGATCAAAATACAGTACAGCTTGAGCACCCCCCAAAACATGTGAAGCTAGTGTGGAAGATGGGATAGGAAGTGACGGAGGAAATGATCAAAGTGTGTTCTATGCATGTACAAATCAGCCAGAAGATTTAACATGATAACCAATATGTACTAAGAAACATGGGGGAATAAAGAAGGTGAAAGCTGGTGGATGGGGGTGAGAGAGATGGGTGTGTGGGAGGGTAAGAAGAGGAAGAACCAGCTTTGAGAAGCCTCAACCAAATCTGGTTCTAAAAACTCAGGGTTTTATCCCTGTATCCCTGTAGTTGCCTTAGCTTTGAGACTGTCCAGAGAGACTAGTGAGGGTGACCACGTGGGAAACAGGAGGCTGGGCCAGCACTGGAGTACTGCAGATTCCCTGTAAGAGTGAATCACCAGCCCAGGCTTCCTCCTTGCCAGGCAAAGGCGATGGCTCAGTTTAGTAATTGCTGAGGGCACTGCTGGTGGAGAGTTGGTTGGCCCGCCCTGATCTGCATACAATAGGCCACTGCCAGAGACCCGGAAGCCTCCTTGCACAGTCACACCTCAGCTTCCCTGTCCCTGCTCAAGGCGCTTTCCTCCATTTCCTCAGAAAACATCCCAGGAGTTTTTGAAGCCAGCCACCTCCTGTCCTGTCTTCAGGCTGGCAAGCAACACTGACACCGACACTGTTGACATCATGTCTGCAGAGGGAGGAGAGATTTTAAGAGGTGACTTGTGACGTCTGTCTCCTGAAGACAGAAGGTGTTTGGTCTTTTGTCAGCTGCTCTGCCATTCCTCTGCATCTTAGCTGGAGCCAGAGTCCCCGAGGGACATCCTAGGACAGGAAAGTCACTCTGAGATCCTTACAACATCTTTCATCAGTGCATCCAGAGGACTCAGAGAGAGTGTAAAACTATTGCTGTGGGATTCATTCATTCATTCATTCATTCAGTGAGGAATTTTCCATTTCTTTTGAAGCTAGCAAAAGGTGCACTTTGGGTAGTGTCTGACTGACTAAAGACAGATTTTGGATAAAAACATATGGGAGTCTCTGAATGCCATGCCATGGACAGCATCCAGAGGGGAGCCATTAAAAGTTTGCCAGAAGGTAAACAGACCCAGTTCTCTCATTCAAAATACTTTACTGTGGACTCTGTGAGCAATAATAGTTTGCCCAAGGACCCAACAACACTGGTGTGGCCCTACAAGGTGACTGGGATGCTGGCTTCCGGTTGCAGGGTGATATTTCCTGGGGCTGTTCTGGTCACTCAGTGAGCAATGGCAGGGCTTTGGGGCTGCCCCCAGACTCCAGAAGAAAATCAGGAAGCAGAGGCAGAGGCAGGACAGCCAGAAATGGATGCACAGCTCCAGTACTAAAACTGGCTCTGCCCAAGCTGGTCACCTCCACAGCAGTAAGTGACCTACATTAATACTGCAGCTGGGTCAAAAAGTGCAGGGGTGCTGATCTCAGCCAAATTATCCTGGGTGGCAGACACTGAGGAAGGTAAGTAGAAAGTAAAAGCCAGAAGACGGAGGTGCTTTGGGCACTGTTGTAACAGGAAATTAGGAATGTAACAGAAAATTCAAAATGTGAAAACTAGCTAGCAGCTCTATACTATATTGAGACAGGATGTGCTCCTCTGGCCCACCTCGTGAGTGAACCACCAGATCCAGTCAGCCTTGACTGACTGCATCCAACTGCTGTCATCTGTAGTAGTCTGATACAGGTCAACTTAATCTGGCTGCAGGGCTTCTGTTTTTCTACCTAAAATATACATACTGTTTCACTAACCTGTTCTAAGGACTGTCTAGCCTAGTCAAGGACAAGGACATATATGATTTCACTTACCTCCTCACTCCAACTCCCTCCCAAGAGTCTCCTGCCTTGTGATAAACATTCCTTCTAACTGCACTTGTCCAATTTGCCTAACAACATATGAGGTAGTCTATTGATTCACTGTTGGCCTTTGTACTTCCTGCTTGCAAACCCTGTATAACCAAAACCCGAAATGTGACTCAGGGCGGGTGATTTGGAACTGCTCTTTCCACCAGCCCACCAGTGTAATAAATAGTTTGCCTTTCAACTCCTTTGTGCAAAGTGTCTTCTTTCAGTTTGGTACCAGGTTTGTGAGCTATGCGCAGGAGAAAGGGGGCAGTCAGTTCAGCAGGGTGGCTTGCTCGAGGGGCACTGGGAATCAGGCAGGAAAGGCAGCTTTGAACTAGCCTTTGGGTGTCCCTAAGAGTTCAGGTAAGTGCCCACACTGTATTCAGAGACGATCCCAGTGTGTGCTGAAGAGTATCAGTTACTTACTGAGAATGTCACAGGGTCACATGTGTCAGGGACTATGTTAGTGATGAGAGTTCATCATTGGTGTGGCTTGCCCTGAAGGACAGTTCTTAGTTGGGTGATGGGTCAGAAATGTGGGAGCAATATTTGTGGGTTGTTGGTGTTGCTCAGGGAGGAGGCAAGAGGCCTGAGAGGGAGTGCAAGATTGGAGTGGGTGGGGCTGTACATCACAGGGGTTCTGCACCAATGACTGAGTACTAGGCCACAGAGAGAGAGGCTGGGAGGAGATGAAGAAGTAGACAGGGACCTGAGGCCAGGAGTGGCAGGGAAAAGTGAAGGAGAGAGTGAAGGAACAGGCACTCTGAGGAACCACAGGGTGGGAGGAAATAAGGGCAAAATGCGTCCATAGAAACAGGGATGTAGTTTGGTATCAGGTGAGACAATTGGACAGAGACAGGATGGAGTGGAAGGAGGGACAGACACATTGGCTCTTGGGATGTGTGTGCTGCCTTGCTGAGAAAATGAAGCTGTTTTCCTGTAGTCAGGTTTTACTTTTAAATAAATCTATTTTTCCTTCCTGTTATAGAAAGAGAAGAAAATTTCCCCCCAACCTCCCAAACTGCCAACACTTCGGACATATTTCTGTCAGGTCATTTTTCCTGCATCAATTTCTGTTTGGTTTTCACATTGTTCTAATCATACTGTGTTTACAGTTTTGTATCCTGTTGCATTTAACATCCAGGGTGTGTTTTTCTGCATGTTAAATTTATCCTGGTTATTACAAATGTTCATTTTCTGTATATATTTATGTAAAGACTATCACTCCACTGTTTTTTCTTCTTTCACAGCAAACTTTGAAAATGTTGCTTCCTCCTCACTGCATCCTTCTTCCTTCCTCTGTCCCTTCTTCCCTCCCTCTTTTCTTCCTGCCTCTCTTTTCCCTTCTTGCTAATCCCCCCTTACTGTCTTCTTCCATCTCTGGAATCGGGAGCTGCTGCTCTTTCCTAGGTAAAAGACACAGATAAGACATCTATAATGCTTGGGCACCTACGGGACAGAAGAAAGGCATTAGATGAGGATTGGTAACTCCACACAGGAGCAGAGGGGAAGGTGTAGAGACAGGTGAGGCTGGGGCAAGGTGTGTCAAAATGTTTGCTAGGCTGTTTAAGAATATATAGTCTCAGAAAAAATGGAAATAAAACACATTCCATTTAGAGAGGAGAAGAATTTGTGGTCTGTCAGCTATGCTCTGCCCCATCTTGGAAAGAGCTTTACCATCACAGAGTATTCGCAGTAATGTTTCATAAAACCTGTGTATCATTCTTTTGCTTGGTGTCATTAATGGGCAGGTGTACATAGTCCCCACTTCTGCTGCCTACACACTGTCCCTCCTGTCTGTCTATGTCTCTCTCTCTCCTAACCCAGCGGAACTTCCCAAGTGCCTTCGTTCAGTAATCACAACAATTTCCCTTGTCCCAGGTGCCTCCCTGTCCCCAGCCCCTGTGTATGTATTTCTCATTGTGCCCCCAGGAAGTAGGAACTACCTTGCATAGAGCATGCCTTGCTTGTCTGCAGTCACATGACCAAGGCAAACAGACAGGAAGCTGCTGAGCCTGGATTGAAACTCAGATGACTGTCCCCAAAGTCCTTTTCCTTAATTATGATGCCACACTAATGTTTCTCTGTGTTACATTTATGCTCCACAGTTTTCAAATCAAGAATGCAGTGCCAGTGGAAATTAAGTGCAGAAACACTCATGGTGCTCAAAGCTCTTGTACTATGAATGTGGTTGATGTACCAAGGACCCTGAGTTGTTGATGATTCATCTTTTGGGTGACTGATTTTTTGGGCCCGGTGTGGAATAATCTATCTTTCTCTAAGCTGTCTGAGTACTGAGATCGTACAGATGAGCTTAGAGATGTTGAGGCTTTACGTTCATCCCACCTCCATGACTGAAGGCCTGTGGGGGTGTGATTGTGTGTTCCACTGGCGTAATCTAATTAGGACACTGCTACCCTCCCTGAGACTGGAAGAGCCCACTTTCCCTCACCCAGTGCCTCTGTTCTGTCTCTTTATTGGCCCCAGAGCAGGGAGTATATGAAGTAAAGTGTCCCAGGAGGAAGTCAGGGTCACCAGTGCCAGCATGAAGACCCCTCTGTGTGGCTGCCTGGAGACTCCTGCCTGACCTCCTCTTGGTATGGCAGCTGGGCCTGGCATCTACCCACCCACTAACCACATGCTTCCTGCCCCAAATGTCATTTGACCACGATATAATGTGCTGTGTAAAATTAAAAACGGCTAAATACCACCTTATTTACAGTAATTTTCTACTTTCTGAAGTCATCCCCAAACCTCTCCTTCACTACACCAACCTCCAGATCACGCCTATTGCAATGAGAAGCCCATGACTGCAGCCACACACTGCAAAGAAACCAACACAGGACCTGGATTTTGCTAGCTCACTCACCGCTGCTCCGGCCCCACCACCCTATTTTTCCATCACGTGCTTTTTAGGCAGTAGGGAACTGGGCAGATGGAACCTTCAGTTCTCTGCACCTAACCTAGGGACCCTTAAGAGAATCTCCAAGTAAGCACCTAGTTTCAGAAGAACATGTATGTCCACTGGCCAGAGTTGGTGTTGGGATTCATATTCCTGAGTGTCCTATATTTGGGCCTTACAGAGTGTGAATTTTACTTGTAAGTGGCGCTTGAGTCACTATTGTATCTCCATCTGGGGTGGGGGACAATCCTAAGGCTGTCTGTTAGGGACTAAATTGTGCACCTCTTCCAGATTCCAATTCATTTATTGAATCCATAATGTGACTCAGAATGTGGCTGTATTTCTACAAGGGCCTTTAAGGAGGTCATAGGTTAAATAAGATCACATAGGTGGACCCTCATCAGATAGAACTGGTATACCTATCAGAAGAGGAGGAAACACTGGAGCTTACTCTCTTGCCACTCACAGAGAGCAAGAGGGCCCTGCTGACACCTTGATCTGGAACTTCCAATCTCCAAATCCTAGAGAAAAATTTTTTTGTTGCTTAATCCACTTGGTTTGCAGTATTTGGTTATGATAGCCCTAGCAAATGAATGCATCATCTGTGCGATGTCTTATAGGCTTTACAGTGAAACATGAATGAGTTGATGGCTATTTCTACCAGGAAACTGATAAAAGTCCTTAAGTTATCATGGGGAGAGTTAAGTTCTCCATGTCTGAGCCCGTTTATCCTGTTATTTCTTATTGGCAAAAACTCTCCAATTGAAATTATTCAAGACATTAACAAAAATTATCTTAACTCTATTTCCAGTTCTTCCTGTTTCCATTACATTTTTTTAAAAGATAGGATCTTACTCTGGCTCAGGCTGATCTTGAACTTTCTATACTCAGACTTCAGCCTCCTAAATGCTGGGATTACAGGTGTGTACCCCTATACCTCACATCCCACTATTTTTTTGTGGGGAGCGGATATGGAGACAGGATCTTACTGTGTAGTTCAGATTGGCCTTGAGCTCAACTAGGTATCCAGACTGGCCTCAAACTTGCAGCAGTTCTCCTGACTCAGCCTCCTGAGTGCTGGGATTACAGGTATGTGCTAGCATAACTGGGATCCCGCTACTCTTAATCACTCTCATTCCTTCACCTGTAATCCAACCCTTGGCAAATCACTGTGTTGGTATGTTGACACTGAGTGCTTGTCCAGGCCAGCTCCGCGTTAGGCACTGAAGGACAGGAAAAAAGGAAGCAATCATGACCCTTGCTCTTACATGGCTTCTATTGAAGCAGGGGAAAGCAGAAGTAAAAATAAACAAGGAATACGACTGAGAGTGAAAAACCAGTGAAGAATTCAAACCACAGCAATGTGATGGTGGCTGGAAGCCTACTGAGGCGGGGCAAAAAGAAACCTGTTCCATCTACCCTTTAAGAAACATTTTCTACCTCCCATGTGTTACCACCCCCATCATTTGAGCCCAAGCTCCTTGGCTGGGTTCCTGCCAAAGCTTTCTAACCGGTGTTCTATCTGCCACCTCCTTGGCCCTACTGTAATCCACTTTCCACACAGCAGTCAGTGGGTTATTTTAAAAATGCAACCAGTTCTCATGATTCACAATACTCATGCGCCATAAAATCAGCTCAAACGATGAATTAAGAAACACTGAAACATCACTCTTGGGGGGAACACAGGGCTGGGTTCCTTCAAACCTTTGGCCACAACACTCCTCTGCCCATCACTATGGCCATTTTTTATATGAGTTTCTGTGCAGACATCTTGTTTAATTCACATTGTTGACTCATTAACATTGAACTCTCTGCCAGCTGTGCCACAGCAGCCTGAATGGAGCTTCTCTATCACACATCTGTTCTCCACGAGGCCCGCTCAGGCTTCCTGCACTCCTGACTTACACAGCACTGGTGCTCTGAGGAAATACAGGCCCAAGCAGAAACTAAAATCAATGAAAGCAAGACAAGAAGTGTGAAGAAAGAAGAAAAAAGGCCCTGAAGATCTTGAAAAGGACACTGATTTATAGTCTGAGCATGGAAACAAGAAGGTAGAGTGTTGCCCTGTCTGACCTCAGCTGGGAGCCCACAGATCAGGTGACTCACACTTTCACTTTGCTCCCATCTGTGAATGACTGCAGAGTTGCTGCCCAGTATTGATTTAAGGTCACATGTGTGTGTGTGTGCGCACGCGCACACACACACACCCAAAATGTGTGTCCCATCCAAAATTCAGCAGTTGCTAATGTGATAGTACTAAGCAGTAGGGTCTCTGAGGGGCGATGAGGCCATGAGACGTCTGTCCTCTAAATGGGGAAGACCCAGTGACAAGGTTGGCCTTGGAAGCAGAGAGCAACCTTCACTATAGCGTCCATAGAATCTGCTGGCCCCTTGATGTTAGACTTCTCACCTTCTAGATCTGTGAGAAATACATTCTGTTCTTCATAAATTATCCAGTCTCAGGGCTTTTGCTGACAACTACACAGGCTAAGACACATGCTCACACATGCGCATACACATGGCCTTGTTTTTCCTTCCCCATTTGCCTCATTTTTCTTTCTCAATTTGATCATTGCAGCTGGGACATTTCTCTTTATTCCCTTGGTGGGCTACAAATACTACAAGGAGTTGTGCAGAGGAATAACAGACTCAGACTTTCAGTATTTATCAAGCTAATGACTGAATGCTTTAGTAAGAATCCTTGAATTAGGAACTCTTTCTTTACACTGAGATACCTGGTCCTAAAAAATATCTAGCTATTGATAGCTAAGTTGAATAAATAATTGAGTGAAGAATAGAGTTTCATGTTTTAAACATTAAACTAAAATAGAAGAACAGGGCTTATTGGCTTTCAGGTTTTTGAAAGTGTTAGATAGTTTCTCTAGAACTTCCTAAAATTATTTGTCAATTTCTTCACCTATATTTCAATATTACTTCTCTTTTTTAAAAAATTATTTCTTCAACTATTTTTATTCTTCTGACTATAAAAAGATTACTTAATTTTATTGATTGCTGATAAGACTACTTTAGCTCTGTGGTGATTCACAACTTCTATAGACTGAGGACTTAAACCTCATCTATTTATAAGATTTTGGTCATGAGAAAAATGGATTCAAGGGCTTCAAACTTAGACTTTATCTATTAATTTCTGAAAATGTAATTCATTTTATAATTTGAGCACTTACTGAATTTTGTTTTCTTCCAAGATACATGACATAACCCCTATCTCCAAATAGATCATTAGTATCAAATTTCAGAATGCTCTCTTGTGTTGTTTAAGTGAATTTGTTGGTTCTAAATCACCTCCTTCTACAGCTGTTCTTTTATACTTGTTTAATATAGATTTAATTATTGTCATAGGCAGTGAGTCTTTTATCACATTTCATCCCTGAAAAGTTTATGGCACTGTGAATTGACTTATAGTAGATTATATTTTACCATAGGAATAACAATGTAATTAAGAGTTTTATTCCTGATTTAATATCACATACATTTTAGATATAGCAAGAATGTCACAAAAGCAAAAACAGAACACATTTAAATCTTTATAATCAATTAAAAGAGTAAAATTAATGCCCAAACTATTTAAAATGAGATTAAATCAACCACATGTATTTTGTAAGAAAAGAAGCTCTATGAATGAAAGTATGTGTGTGTAAACCATGAAGCCTCTCTATTTTCCCACTTCTTCCTTGACAGTTCATTCTGCGTACTGGTTTTGGATCAGTTGCCTTAATAGAAGTCACTCCAAGGTCACATGCCTTCACTTGCAGATCAGGCTGGAATCCCAGAGCATCAGTCCCATTTCATTTCCAGCCTTTCCCCACTGTTCAGCAAACTTAGCTCCTGGTCCTCCACACTCACTTCTGTCTTTCCTACCTCTGGGACATTGTTCTTAGTACCAGCTCACCCTTGCCCATCTCTCCATCCAGCAAATCCCTCCACTTTGGAGGTTCTGCTCAAGTCTCTCCCCTCTCAGGACCGGAAAGCTAGCTCAGCAGGCAGGAAGATTCGCCTTGGGGTCCAGAGCACAGAGTTAGTGATCATCTCATGCCATGTTTCTCCATGTCACCCATCCTGGGGAGCACATCAACCCACTCTACACCACCAAATTTGCAGAGGACCTACTTTAGGGGTCATGCCTGGCGTTTAGACACACACTCTGTCATTGAGTCCCTACAGCAACCTGATGAAAGCGAGTAGTAGCATTTCCATTTTAATAGCTGAGAATACAGAGAGGATAAGTAACTTGTTCAAGTAGCTTAGCTAAGGAGAGATGCAGTCAGAATATAAACTGAGAAGGCATATCGGAAGGATAGAAATAGAAATCAGGAGGTCTCCAATTCCAGTAACCGCCCTGAATCTCATTTTTTAATTTTTGTATTTTTTTATTCAGAGAAAAGAGCTCATCAAGGCTACCCCATCAAAGTGCACAAAGAAAACTGGGGCACACTTCTGAGAGGCTTTCCCAAGTGTGGAAACACCTTTTTTTCATGCTCCTTACTCACTCCAATGCCCAGTGCACAATTACTACTAGATTCATTTCCATGTGTCTTTTAACAGCAGCAGTTTCTGTTCATTTTCCTGCTGTGTGCCCCTGGTCTTAGCTGGTTACAATGATATTTATGTTTCCAACCTCATAAAAAAAAAGTCGCACCATGATCTGCTGAGAAGAGAACCATTTCCCGATCCAGAGTAATCAGATAGCCAACACTTACCCGAATACATTTGCAAATATTGCTTAATGCGCTCAAGAGAATTGCTCCCAGTATTTTGTAATCTCAGTTGGGTAGTGCTAACGAGTGCTAACAACATGCAAGGCCGATCTGCCCCTCCCCGGCAAGATAACAATGGTCAATAATCATCTCTGTGTTCCGACCTTGAAGGGCTCCCTTAAATGGCCTGAAAATTCTTGATAGGGGTAATATCAGCCTTTCCTCCCCAGACTGAGCTAGTAGGGAAACAGTATTGGCCTCATGCCAAGCCAAGCCCGTCCCTTTTGCTAAGAGTCCTGTTGTTTCTTTGCATGATAATGGTAACTGAGTTTTGGCTTCGAACTTATCTTCCCATACCTTCTGAGTATTTGCACACTATATTTGGCATCTTCTGTGGAGGAGGTGCTGTTATTTACTCAGGTCGTCAGGTTCCTTCTGTCCTTGTCCTTTCTTTCCTGATTTTGCAGCTTAGCTCTTTGCAATCACACTGTCTCTATTTATTCCCATCACAATATGATTTTGACCCTCAGCTTTCCCATTTCATTTTTCAGAAATTCCTCTCAGCAGTCTCCTCTTGCCCTAAGGTAATTAGAATTCTTATCTTTGAATTTTTAGAGTCAGAACTTGCTCCTGTCCATAATTTTTCTCCTGCTTCTAAATTTCCTTTCATCTACAAAATTGGTTACTCTCTGTATTTCTTAATTGTAGCTTCAATAGCCTGGATTCCTTTTGCAGGAATCTTACCTGTTCTTTAGACCTCCTTGTCTACCACCACTGGCTGTATAAAACCAAAGTTATTGTAAGATAGAGTGGTCCACAAAAATAGGCAGCAGCAGTGCTGTTGTGCATGGAGTCAATAACTTCTAGATATAGATTTTATTTCTCTACCACATGTTCCTGCTCCATATGATTACCCAGTGATCAAAACAGAACCCATAACCAAACAAATCCACTCTATAGCATGCAGCTCACTCCTTGTATATTAGATATGCAAGTCTTTTTCTTGGCCTAGTTGAACTCTTCATAAATATTAATCAGTTCCATTGATTTATCTTTTTATTTTACATCCATTAACAAACACTTCTGGATGGACATCAGATGGTTTATCCAATTTAACCAGCTTTGTTTATTCTCCTTTCTGAAGAACGCTTGCTTTGGAAAAGTCAGAAGAAACCCATTTCTCTTTCTGCTTTCCTTGCTGGTCTCCAAGGATGCACAGACAGTGAGAGACGGTCTAGTGCACAAATCTTTCCTTCCTTCCTCCCTGCTCACCTCTCCTCACCACTTCTTCCTGGAACACTCCCCTGAGTTTGCCCATAACACCTATAATGAGCACCCATTATTTGGCTGGTGGCTAGTCAGCGGCCACCATTCCATGTGCACCCACCCTCCCAAGTATTCCATTAAGGGGAGACGTGACAAGGCCCTGGTTCACTTAAGGGATTTCCCATTGATTGCTACCAGACTGGGTGCATGGTGGGCCAGATCCACTTTCTGTGAGTGGTACCTGGTCTTCCGTGATCAAACCCAACACTCCTAGGACAGGGGACGATCTCTCTCCCAGGCAGTGACCCCAATAGAAGTTCCCAGAAATCCCACTTCCTACGTGAACAGACAGGTGACCACCTCAGAGGAGGTGGTTGAGAGGGATCTGAACCATGGGGATAGGGGCAAAGTGGTCATTTCTCTGCTGCTTGGAGGAAATCTCTAGGGGAATTGTTTGCTCCATGGCTAGAAGAGCCTTGCCTTGGGTGATCTTGGGAGGCAATAAAGTTGTCAGTTCCCAGAGGAAGGGAAAGCAGATGTATGAATAGGCGATAGATGTGTGCAAGGTTGTAGAATGAAGTCTAGTGATTCAGGGGAGGGTTGAAATTCAGGCTTCTCACCAACAGAAGTTTGTTAGTTACTTCCAGGAGAATCATGGATAGTAGATAGAAATAATATAGTTAACCCATGTCCACTTGTTTATGTGCTAAGCATTATTCTAATGGCTTAAATATATGAGAAAGAGACAGGGAGACAGAGGACCATAAGGATAAGTACATGTCTCACCTCGGTCTTCTCCAAGAATATTTCAGACTAAATAATCACTGGCACTAAATCAAGAGCTGCCACTTCCTGAGTCTCTACTAAATCTTCCCTAACATAATATCCTGGGAGGTTTTTCCAAGTATAGTTGAGAAAACAGAACTTTAGAGAAGTGAAGTGCCAAGACCGATTACTCAGATTGGGGGCAGGATTTATATCTAGAGGCTACGTTCTATCAGCCAACCCGGGGCTTTGTCTCCCTTATCACATGCATGACCAGTCAGGGTATAAAGTAGCTCACAGAAATTGTTTTTGAACACTTATTACACATATCATTCAGAGAATTTTGTGTCCTATGTAATATGGCTGATAAATTTCTTTCTTTTCTTTCTTTTCTTTCTTTCTTTCTTTCTTTCTTTCTTTCTTTCTTTCTTTCTTTCTTTCTTTCTTTCTTTTGAAATAGGGTCTCACTGTGCAGTGCAGGTTGGCCTTGAACTTGCTTATATAGCCCAGGATGGCCTCAAACTCATAGAAATTCTCCTGCCTCAGCCTCTCAAGTGCTGGGATTATAGGCATGCACTCCTATGCCTGGCTGGGTGATAAATTTCTAATCTGACTACTGACCACAGGAAGAACAGAATAGATTCTTCTTGCTGATAATTTTTATGTGCCACATCATTATTCTGGGTTCATGACACAAATATATTTCAGAACTAAAGATATAGCACTGTGACAGTTCTTGGATGCTTGTCTAAGGAAAGAACTGCCCCAAAATGCAAAGAAAAAAGATGCTATAAGAGATATTTCTACTTCTCCATTTAACTTGCCATCTGGTTGTTTCTGTCTTTCCCCTTCAAAGACTGTATAACTAACCACAAGTTACAAATGCCACTTGGATCCTGATCTGGACATGAACTAGGATCCAAACTTCATGGGAAAATTTCAAATGGCTTCAAGGAGCATCATTTTACTTTTTTTTCCCTGAAGATGATGAAAATGCAGGTGGCTGAGACGGACACCATTGGAAAGCCAGCATGACAGATGCCTCTGTGCCAGCATTGTCCCCAGGCCAGAAGTTCTGTGATAGGACCTCTGGAGCTGATTCATGAGGGGTTTTGAAGAGCCTGACAAGTTCATTTTTAGGTAATTTTATTATGTGAATGTCATAGAATGAGCTTATACAAATCTAGATCAGGTCCATAATTTACAATCAAGAGATGGGGCTAGATTTATGAGGCTGTTACAGGTGTAATAAGGCACATTGTTTTACAGTAGACTTTGTTTTATGTAGATAGGAGTATACTAAAGATTAAAAATAAAAGTATAGTATGATAAATACAAAAACCAGCACCATAGCTATTTACTAAAATTACCAAGTATTATATAATAGATGCAATTTATGTGATGAGCTTTTGGATGACTAGATGTGCAGTAGGTTTATTCCCACTTGCATCACCACAAGCACAGGAGTGATGCATTATGCTGGGACATTGCTGTGGTTATGATGTCATTAACTGAAAGGAATTTTTTTGCTCCACTATAGTGTTATGCAGACCCATCATGGTCTCCACTGAAAAGTGTTATGCTGCACATGACTTTATAACATACCAAGGACATTTTATTCCTAGAATGCAAGGATGGTTCAATATGAGAAAACAAATATGATTTATCAAACAAGGGTCTGAGAAAACACAGTAGTCTCAATGTATATTAAAAAGGCATTTGGTAAAAGTCAACATTAGTTCTGAGTAAAAGCTACTAGTTAGTAAAACAAAATTATGATTAACAATGAGATAATAAAAATGTCCTTACTGAAATCAGGAAATGATAAGGTCATTTATTATTATGGATAGACTTGTTCTTAGAAATTTTAATTATAAGACAGAAAAAAAAGAATGAAAAATGTTATTTGTAAATTATGATTGTCTAAAGAAACCTAAATAATAACCTCATCATTTTACATGTGTTAAATTAAATTGGGCTTGATGCTGTTTCCAAAAGTAGCAAACTACAGTTTAATTTAAGAATATATTCTCATACCCAGTGGCTGAGTCTCAGCCAATCACAGGAGCTCAGTTCAGCCAATGAGAGACAGCCAATTGTTCAGACCATGCCCCTATAAGGAGAATGTTCAGCTGTACCTAGCAAGCTGTTTCTGCGTATCACATTCTTTTTCTGTGTATAAAAACTACCTACCCATTTGCTGTATAGAACCTTTCTTTGTTCAGGATGCTGCCTGATTCCTGAGAGATGGAGATTTGTGGCTGACCACTGCAGACAGAAAAGCAAGCAAAGACCCCAAGGCAGGAGCAGCTTCCTTGTCTTCAAGGTGTATCTGGGAAGGAATGAGGCTGAGGCCAGGTGTGAGCCAAATACAGAAAGTAAAAAAGTGAGGGTGAAGAGGTTGCAGCATGGTGCAGGAGTGATCCCACGGGCCCTGTACTCATTGTGAAAACATGGGTGCTGTGCTATAAGAAGCAAAGTCTACTAATTAAAAACCAAACCAAAACAAAACAAGAAAACCACATCCGGTTTTCACTGTGATAAAGAATCCACTGACAGGTTTTAAGCAGAGGTGAAATGTGCTCTTAAGTTCCATGTTAAGAAGGGCTCTCTGGCTGCTGGGTTGGGAAAAGACTTTGGGGCAAGAGTGGGTGTCTGGAAGTGTGAAAGGAGTCCACACAATCACCTAGGCAGAGAGGACATTATGGGGACTAGGTGGTAATTGTGGAGATGGAAACATGGCAGATCACTTGCAATTTCCAAGAGAAGGCTGAATGGGCTTAAAGAGCATGGGAGAGAAGATTCAAGGGTGACTGAGGTCTGGGGTAGGGGTGTGGCATAGTAGGAACGCATTGCCAGCTCTTTTGGAAACAGAGCAGTTGATATTGGAGTACTGCGGAATAAGGTAAAAAGACAAGAGGTGACAGCTGCAGAAGAGGATGCATGGCATTGAGCTTATGGAAGAGATGTGATTGCTGAGAGCGTATCTAGGGAAGAGCCAGGTGAATAGCTGACTGCACAGGTACCATCAATGTGGGCTGCAGAGCATCACTGGAGTTCAAGCAACTAGGAGGTGTGGAAAGGCCATCTGTAGGGTAATGATATCAACAAGAACTGTAGCATGAATCATGTTAGAGAGAGTGCTTATGAGCCATTGGCTAAAATATTTAATAAATGAAAAGGAGTGGTACTGGGAGAGGTGGTGATTGGAAGCAGGAAGGATAGATAGCCTGTGCTCTGGAATGTAAGCCTCAAAGTTGGGGGTAGAAGAGAGGGAGAGAAAATGGTCTGGAAGCCTTAGGGGGAAAGAGGCAGTATACATCCACCCCTCTAATCAGCAATTTAAGATGTGAGAGGGGAAAATGAATAGTGATGTGAAAAGCATGACTTCATCAGGTGAGAGCCAGGGTCTGGTTGGAACAAGAAGCTGACAGAAGCACTCAAGTCAGAGGCTGAGAATGCAGAGGACTGAACTGATGACCATGGGGGCAGCTCCAGATGCTGCTGTGGGAAGACTGTGGTAGTGGGGAGGAGTGAAAGTGGGTCAAGCTAGCTGAACTGGGAAAGTC
Organism: Hydrochoerus hydrochaeris; assembly: GCA_004027455.1. Classification (NCBI taxonomy): domain Eukaryota; kingdom Metazoa; phylum Chordata; class Mammalia; order Rodentia; family Hydrochaeridae; genus Hydrochoerus; species Hydrochoerus hydrochaeris. The sequence goes on along the minus strand of PVLA01000532.1, from coordinate 190,803 downwards.
TGAGTGTTGGAAGATGACCTGAAAATTTGCAATGAGGGACATGAAGGAAGGGTGCTGATGGGAGGCAAGGCAGACCAGGGTGATGGAATTCTGGTGGGAGGGCTGAGTTGTGAGGGGCTTCCCAGGAGCCTTTAGAGCCCTCAAGTTCCTTTTAGCTCCTGTTGATGGAATGTGTGTGACTGAGACAAGTGGAGAAATGCATGGGCATTACCCACATCCACTGTGCCACAAGAGGGGTGGACATTTAACTAGGACAACCTTCCTTGGAGCCCACATAAGTCTGGGCTTCTCTTTTGCAGTAGCTGAGACCAGGAAGAAGGGGATAATCCAGGCAGCTGGAGCAGGGATGGGAGGACCCTTGTTTAGGTGTGGGGGTAAACTTGGGAACTTGTTTTTGGGAAAGAAATTAATAGCTATTTCTGTGGTTTAGATCTAAAATGTTCCCCCAAAGTCTCATGCGTTTGGAAGGTGATTGGATCATACAGATTCATCCATTAATGAGATCAGTAGGTGAATGTATTGATCAGTAGCTGAAAAGATGGATCACTGGGGGTGTGATGTAGAAATATATATTCTTGTCCCCAGATCCTCTTTTCTCCCTCTGCTTCCTGGGTGCCATGGAAAGAGCAGTTTTTTTCTGCCAGGCCCTTCTGTCATGCTGTTTCTGTCTTGGAGCCAGCCAAGTTCATGGACTGAACCCTCTGAAAACTGTAAGCCAAATAAACACCTTCTCCAATAGGTTGTGAGTGTTAAGTATTTTGCCTCAGTAATAGGAAAGTAGCTAATACAGATACTGAGATGCTACAAGCCAAAGACCAGGCCAGTATTCTTCTGAGTCTTGTTTGGGAAGTGTGCCCAAAGGCTTGAAGGAAGCATTTCATGCCCTGTCCCTGACTCCTCCAGCTCTTCCCCTGGCTAACTTTCTTTCCCAAAAAAGAATAAAGAATACTCAATGGAAACTATTAAATGCTTGGCAAAACTACACAGACAGACGCAGAAGGCCTATTAAGTATAAATATTTCATACCAGAACTGTCTTTTTGACCTAGCCACTAATAGATCATAGATCTACATGTTGGGAGAGGATGTTAAGAGAGGCAGAGGTGGCCAACCAGCTGCAGAGGGGCACCCTGTGAAGAGTGTGGGTCTGTCTTAAGAGTGTGGGGGCTGCAGTGTCTTTTGCTAAGCATTGGAGTAGATGTGGGGATCTGGCCATACCACTGCACCTGGAAAAAATGATTTTTTTTCCTTCAGAGATTATTCTTTCCACATTACTTCATTTTTTCTACCTAACCCCAGAAGATCCATGCCCCTCTTCAAATTTTGAATCCATTGGTACTTGTCTTCCCATTTCCTCTCTTCTTTTAAGGCTTAACTGATTTATGTTTGGAAAATGAATGCAGTGATGCCTTCTGTGAGAAGATAGCCCTATCACCCCTGCCCTTCGCCTCCACCTGTAATGCAGGACAAGGAGACCTCTGTTCTGGGGATCAAATGAAATACTACATTGTAACCCCTTAGTTTGCAGTATAAGGTGATGCTGTCCTTGCTTGGTTAAAGATGATGCACTTCCTGCTCTTGAGGCAAAATCAGAGCAAAACACATTTACTATCCTTATTCCTAAACACAGCATTAGTCTCTTTTTGCACAGCTTGTTATAATGGCTCATGTAAGGTAGGAAATGTAGTTTAAGTTTTTTTTTTTTTAATGTGTGAGGATAAAGGGTAACTTCATTCATTTATTCTCTTTGGGAACCAGTATCATGTATTTGTATGATGGTGCTTGGCAAGGAAACAGCCACTTTATAGACTACTTCTCTGTGTTCTCTAAACAGTTAAACCTATTTTGGAAACCTTTGGAAACCTCCATTTCCAAAAATAACATGGATTGGATTACCTGACATCTCTCTACTGCAAAACACCTAGAAATGTTGACAACCTGTAATATCGTTTTATATTCGTTATTAGAATATCAAGAAAGTAAGAAAAATTCCTGGGCTAAAAGACAAAGATTAAGATGGATACGAACACCGAAATGACATGAGCCAATTTTGCCCTATCCTGGGTGGGGAAAGAGGAGGGAAAAATTAGGAGGAAGCAAATGTTATTAGGCAAGAGGATCTCCTCTCCTCTTCTCTCCTCTCCTCTTCTCTCCTCTTCTCTTCCCTCCTCTTCTCTCCTCTTCTCTTCCCTCTCCCCACCTCTCCTCCCTTCCTTCTCTTCCTCTCTCTCTGCTCTTATATCTCCCCACCCTCAACTCCTAAATTTAAAAATTTAAGACACACATAAAGAAAACTATGATAAACTTATCAAATTTAATAGTTTTCAGGATTTTGCAACATTTCATTTCTTTCCCTTCTTATTTATGTTTTAGCTTTATTGAAGTTTTTACACTGAATCCCAAACATCAAGCTGTTCCATGTCTTATACCTATATCTATTTTAACAACATAAGAAAAGAGGTAAAAGTAGAAAAAAAGTTAAAAAGTCCCCCAATTAAAAACTTGACAATGTTAAACTTGAATTGGAAATATTTTCATCAACTCTTCATTTGTTTTTATGATTTAAGAGAAAAGCCTAGAGAAAATGAAAACTCAGAAGCAATAGTCTCCGGTTATTTTTTTTCTTTCTGGTGCTAGAAGATGATCTGGGATCATCTTGAACATTTTTTTTTGTCCTGTACCTGTAATTAACCTTTTCTCCAAAGAGTCCTGATTCTTAACTTAGAAATGATACTTACTTGGCCCCCCAGAAGTGAAACAGATGCTAAAGCAAGCATAAAAATACACTAAAGCAGAGGAAGGGAGGAGAGGGGAGGAAAAAGGGGAGGGGAGAAGAGAGGAGAGGACACTAAAGCAGTTATTATAAGTGCATTATATGTGTTCAGAAAACTCAGAAAGAAGATCCAGGCATAGGACCTATAGTTCTGGCTACTAAGGAGTCTGAGACAGAATTCCTTGAACACTGGAATTCAAGGCCAGCCTGGGCAACATAGCAAGACTGTGTTCTTGAAAAAAAAAGGTAAGGAATATATGAAACATATTTTTAAAAAAGAGAGTTCTAAGATGAAAAGTATAATCTGTGAGATGAAAAATACAATTGATGGGATGAGGGGATTAGCAATAGCTATATAGACATAGGTCTAAATACAGTGAATTTGAGGGCCTAGACAGTAAAGCCCATCCAAAATGAGACACAGAGAAAAATAGAAGGTTGAAAAGGAAAAAAAGTACCAAGAAGCAGTAGGACAAGTTCAAGCCTTTCATATAAGTACAGCAGAATCCCCAAAGGATTGGAGGACAAGGAACTATTTAAAGAATAACAGTCAATCTTTGTCCCAAATTTTAGGAAAATTATAATCCCACAGATCCAAAAATTTCAATGTATCTCAAGAGTAAAATTTATGAAGAAAGACATAATAGGGCACAACAAATAGAAAATACTCAAAATCAGATAAAGCAGTTAGAGAAAAAAGACAGTTTACCTACAAGGTAACAAACATGAGATATGATTGAAAAATATAGTGAATGTTCAAATTCTAAAAATGTATTATAATTAAAGACACAGTATCATTAATCCCCCTCAAAATACTCCCTCTTGCTTCTCATCATTCTTGTCACTTTCTGAAGCAGCTCTGCAAGTCCTCTTTCATAAGTCTTTAGTTGTGCTGTCATGGGTGACGATGTCCTGAATTGACTCAAAATGTTTACCTTTCACCATAATTTTGACTTTGGAGAAAAGTTACTATTTGCACAGTGCCAGCTCCAGTGAGCAAGGTGAATGAGCACACACTGTGATGTTTTTACAAGCTTGCCTCTCTGTTGGATGGCACTCGGCAGCAGCATTGACTATACTACTATTTGTGTTCATTTCCGGTAAAGAACTGAGGAAAGAGGACTCCCAGACCTGCTTCAGAAAGTGGCAAGAGGAATGGCAAAAGTGTGTTTGAAGTGAAGGGGAGTGTTTTGGGGAGGATTAATGGCAATCTGTCATTTTATATAATAATATTTTAAAAAGTAAACATTTAGCCTATATTTTGATTGCCCCCTATGTAAGGACCACAGTGCACTTCTAATAGGCAACAGTGCAGCAAAAGCAGAGTGGAACAACTTTAAAATACAAAGTGAAAAACTATCAATATATAACTCAGTGAAATATCTTTCAAAACTGAAGCAAAAATAAAGATTATTTCCAAAAATACAAAATTCGAGAGAATTCATTACCAGCAGACATATATTATAAAATGTTAAAGAAATAATAACAGTTTTTCAAAAATTCTTCTTGAAAGCTGAAGAGAAAGGAGTATTTTTCAACTTCTGAAACCACCCTTACTCATATCAAAACCAGACAAAGATAAAAAGGAAATCTATATACAACATGCCTCATGAACACAGATGCAAAATAATGTAGCCAAATCAAATACAGCAATATAAAGAAAGGATAATATAGTAAAGACTATGTAGAGTTTATCTCAGGAATGGAGGATTGGTTACTATCAGAAAATTAATCTATGTAATCCAACATATTACCTATAATAAAATGAAAACTACATTATCATCTCACCTGACAGGAAAAATATGAAAAAAATCCAGCATCTACTCTGGATAACACACAAAAAAATGTCTTAGCAAACTAGGAAGAGAAGAAATCTGACAAAGAACACTGATGGATATTTAGAAGTAACATCATACTTTAGAGTAAAAGATTGAATTTTTTCCTCCTAAATTCAGGAGAAAATCAGGAATGTCAGATCTTACCTTTACTATTCAACAATTTAATAGAGATTCTTGCTAGTGCAATCAAGCAAGGGAAAAAAAAGTAAAAAGAACTTGGGAAAAAAAGGTGTAAATCTGCCTTTATTCTTTTAGTCATGATTACCTATGGATACAGTGTGATAGATTGTACAAAAATGGCTATTTTAATGAATATTAGATCGACATATTAATTGTGTTCCTACACAGCAGTAGTAAACCGCCAAAAGTTGAGATCTCAAAAAATTAGGTAGTGCTGGTGATATGAAGAACTTCATATGACACAAGATATATAAATATTGGACATGGAAAACAACCAAACACTGTGAGAGAATATAAAGAAAATCAAAGCAAATGTAAAGATATATTATATTCATGAGCTGAAAGACTCATTGTGATGAAGATGTCAGTCTTCCTCAAATTAATCTATAGATTCAACTTCATGTTAATAAAATCACAGCACTTTCTTTTGTAGAAGTAAAAAGTTGATTCTAGAATATATACAGAAATGCAAAGAACTTAGGAAAACCAAAACAACCTTGAGTAAGAAAGAGTAGTAAGACCAATTTACCTAATTTTAAGACTTCATATAAAGCCTCAGTAATTGACATGATCCATTATTGATATAAAGATAGGCAAACAGTCTTGAAAGAGTCACTCAAATAGCTAGACTACTGATTTTCACATTAGATACAAATGCCATTCAGTCGTGGCTGCGTAATCTATTCAACAAATGGTGCTGGAAGAATTGGATGTGTATACACACACAAATAAGTTTTTGATCTAAGTTACATGCTATAAAAAATTAACTAAAAGTGGATCATACTCCTAAAATGAAAACCTAATACTACAAATCTTCTACATGAAAATACAGGAAAGGAAATCTATGTGATTTTAGTTTAAGAAAAGATTTCTTAGATGCAGCACCAAAACCACAATTTATAAAAGAAAAAGTTGACAAATTGTATATCAATCAAAGCTAAAAACTGTCTTTTTCAGAATACATTATTAAGACAATGACAAGAGCAGACTTAAACAGGGAGAAAATATTTGTAAAACATACACTCAAAGGACTTTTTCCAACAAACATAAAGAACTTTTACAATTCAGTAGTAAAAAAACACAGACACACAGAGTAAAATTGGGCAAAAATTTGGACCATTTTTCTAAAGAAGATTGAAAGTTGGCAAGTAAACATAAGATCTCTATACTGTTACTTATTAAGAAAATGCCAGTCAAAACTGTATGGAAGTATATATGGTGTTCTATGCTACTATAACAAAATATCTGAGATTGGGTAATTGATAAAGAACAGACCTTTATTTCTTACAGTCTGGAGGCTAGGAAGCCTAAGGTCAAGGGGCTGGCATGTATGGTGGCCTGCTGGGGTCTTCCAAGATGGCAGCTTATGCTGTGCCCTCCCAAGGAGAGGAAGTCTGGCAGAAAGTGGAAGGGCAAGAGGCCTGAACACTACATGAAGCCTCTTTTTAAAGAGTTTTAATCACAATATAAGAGAAAAATCATTATGACTTAATCATCTCTTTAATGAGTAAACAGAGGTCAGTTTGAAGAGGATGTGAAGAGTGTCCAGAAGTGAAGAGAAAAGCCACCAGGCCCCACAAAGACAGAGACAAAGACAGAAAGGAATTAATAAGTTACCCACAGATCCCCAATCCTTCTTGCAACTAGTTTTCTCGAAATTCCTCTGTAATAAGCTCCTTTTTAAATTGAAAGCTTGGCTGGGGATTTAGCATGGTGGCATAAGCGCCTACCTGGCAAGTGTGAGGTTGTGAGTTTGATCCTAGTACAAAAAAAAAAAAAAATTGAAGACTCTCTGAATGAACTTTATCTCTGAAAAAATAATCCTTGTCTAAGAAAATTTTTGAACCTCACTGGGATTAATATTTGTTCTGGAAAAATTGAACTGTTATAAGATGGTTCTTTCCACACGGATCTACAGCATTTTATTCTCATTCTATGCTTGGGAGAGCTTTAAAAATAGAAAAAAAAATCAACAAAACAAAACAAAAAAAATGAAACTGAGGGGGTATGGGTGTGGCTCAGTGGTGGAGTGTTTTCCTAGTATGCTCAAAGCTCTAGGTTCAATCTCCAGCACTACAAAAGATTAGAAAACAAATGCCAGTTAAATGTCTGTGTTTATGTGCAATCCCTGGTAAAATTCATTTTAATCTTGCTTAATTAATTTTGTTAAATCTTCCAGAACATCTCACACATTGGAATATGTTTGAGTTTTTGGTAAGCAAATTACAAATTAAAGAAAAATTGAGAGTAGTATATCTACTACTTTTTAGGAGTCTGTATAACGGTTTCTTCTCACGTCAGAAGAATTGTCCAGGGATTCCATTTAATTAACTCATTCTTTCCTTTGTGTACTCAAAAGCAATGATTTCATCAGAAGTTCAAGGTGTTATTCCAACTTTAGCAGGGAGATGTTGGTGGCAGATAAGAGAGCTTTAGTTTACCATGCTGTTATGATGGTCACCCAAACACAGGATACCCACGACTTGCAGGATGCTCTAAGTGGGACTGTGTGTTGGACTGACTGAAAGGCTTGATCACAACCCATTATTTGAGGTCAGAGACACGGAACAAAGAACTGATGAAACTCAGATTAGTCAGTTTGCCATTTTTAACCACATAGGCAGAAAGACTTGGTGGGAAAGGACATAGGAATTTTGGCTCAAAGGAGCTTTTGGCTTATCTTCAGATTCCAATTATGCATGGCTACCCCCCTCCCTCATTACCACAGATAAATAAAACATCAGCTTAGAGTTCAACTTGACAACTGGGGAAAAACAAGGAATATATCTTTGCAGCAAAATGTGGGCTGTGTCTATTTGTAGCTTATATATGCTTCAAAAAGACAGGCCGGCAGAAGCAAGGGTGCCGCTCTCTCCTGCAGAGTTGATTTGCAGAGGCACCAAAAGAGTGGGTGCTCCTTGTGCGACTCAGCTTTGTGGCAACCATTTCCTTTGAATCCAGTACTCATATAGGTTGAGGGAGAAAGGGCACCTGCAACCACCTGCAACACCAATATATTACTACAGCCTTCATAGGCTATGTTTTGCAGTGAGTTCTCATGAATGAGCCATTCAGCTTCCTATCCTGTGTTTGCTCTTTGTTACCAACCAGAGTTAATCCCAGTCCTGAAAGAATTCAGGCTGTCCTCAGTCTCCCAAGGTCCACCTACTCTCCTTTCTATCAGCTCCCACTGATAGAAAGACCTGATTTTCTTCCCTTCCCAACCATCTTGTCTTTCTGCTTCAGCTGCCCAGGGAGACTCCATCAGTCAGCCTCAGTTTCTTCATTTGGAATATGGGTGTCTTGGCAGTCATGGATGCCATTGGGCTGGCAGGACACTTCAGGGAGTGTCATGTGAAGGTTGTGGTTTGTGACTGTTTTTGGAGTCTGGTTGGTAGTGATAGTTGCTGGTGTTCTGGGCCATCTCCCTTTCTCCGCTGTGCCTTCCTTCATGGACAGATGCTCAGTGCTTTCTGTTTCCTACCTTCTCATCATCACTAAGCTTCCTGACAGACTTATCTGTGCTCCTAGCCTCCTCTCCATCAGTTACCTTAGTCTTGAAGCTGTCTCAGGCTCATTTCAGCCCATTATTCCCTGACTGTATCATTGTCTTGCTTCAGCTTCTAATTTAGATGTCTCAAATTCAAGTCCTCAGTGTGATGCGTAAGGCTTCTCTTACTTCCTCTCCTATATTCAGTACGTTACTAGATTTGCTAACTTGTGCCATGGAAACATCAACTTCCTTTGTACTTCCACCATGTCAAAGCCAGCCTCCTTTCCATTTCTGATGGGGTCCTGATCATAAAATTCTGCTCTGCATAATATGGAGGTTGTGAATGATGCTGCATTTGATGTCTCAGATGGTTTGGTGCTCCTTGGACACCCCCCTATCAGTTGACAGGCTTTATGGAAAGGAAAATGCCATCCTTTGCAGGTGGGTTGCCTGTATATATTTATGGCCATGCTGTTTAGGGCAGGCAGGTCTGTAATAGTCACTTTTCCATCACTGGGACAAAGTATCTGACACCTACAATTTAAAGGAGAAGTTTAATTTGACTCAGGGTTTCAGTGGGTTCAGCCCATGGTCAAATGGCTCCAAGGCAGAAAAGGCATGGTAGAAGAGGGTGATAGAGAAAAGCTGTGCACCCCAAAGCAGTCAAAAACTAGAGAAGAAAAGAAGAGTCAAGGATGAGAAAACACTCTTCCAGGTCATACCCATAGGGGCCTACCTCTAACCAGGCCCCACCTCCTAAGAGCACATTAAGCTACAAACTCATCAGTGGATGTTTCCACTGATGAGTTTAGTACTCCATAATTCAATCACCTTCCAAAAGCTGCACCTCTGAAGGCATGAGACTTTTGGGGGTATTTTTGACAGAAACCATGGCAGGGCCACAGAGATATGCATGCAAAATAAACCTTGGTATCTAGCTAAGCAGGAGAAGGAGCAGGGTTGGAGAGGGAGGCACCAACCAGTGAAACAGACCAGTCTGTCCTCAGGTGCTCCCTTATGGCTGGACCCTATTGTCTTCATAGGGGCAGTTTCTAAAACAAACTAAACTTGACTCAGGGACTTTGGGAAATCCAGGGCACTGAGGCTTGGACTAAAGGCTAGCAAGCAAAGCAGAGCATTGCCAAATGGCAGGTATTGAGGTTTTCAGCAGAGACCAAGGGAGTTTTGGACCTGGGGACATTCACAGCAACAGGAATGAAAGTGAAGTCTGCTTTGCTCACAGGAGCTTGGAAAGAAACTGGGCAAAGGACAAATGGACTATGTGGGATAAATATGGAAAAGGGACATGAACCAGCTTGTATGGCCCCACCAGGGATTCTGGGGGACACTACAGATGCTTGACAGCCAATACTGAGATGGCATCCACAGAGGTTGATGGATGACTCAGGCGTTATTTATTATTGTTATTTTTGCATTCTCACATAGTGGCTTATAGAAAGTGCTTTGTCAAGACTTCCAGACACAGGCATGTGCAAATGACATCAGGCTGATTCTTAGTGGAGTCTTTCTTTGACTCAAGGCTGCAAGATAGATGGTGGTAGGGACACTGGAGGGAGGGAAGGGTAAGCTGAGTGGTGCTGTACTGGGACCATGTGGATTTTTCTTTAGCTCTGTCTATTGAGATACCTGTCTGTCATTTGTCACTGGAAACAAGACTGGATTGCGAAGAAGAGAAAGTGTTTGCACGAATGTTCATCAGTAGATAAAAACAGAAGCTTTCTGGAATCACAGAACATTTTCCTTATGCATTTATTTGTTCTGGTCTTTCTTTTTGTTTATTCTTGAAGCTTGTGGGTTTCAAAAGGATGAGTGGGCCCCATAGTCTGGCCTTACATATTACTACTCTCTAATATGTTCCCATTGCTTAGAAGTAGAGCTTACCAGAGCTCTACAGAAGATGGTTTTGGTGATAGCTCACTGGCTGACCATGGATGATGTCATCCAGGAAATGTGACTGCTTATGCTGTAAATATCTCTCAGAAAGATTCAGCAGTCAGTATGATCCTGTGAAGCATCTTTGGAGGTATAACCCCATGCTGAAGAGGGCTGGGGTTCAAGGTGGGCTTTCCTGTGGGGGCCACTTATAATATTGTGGCCAGGTTTCACTACACCAGTACTACCTTGTGATGAAAATCCAGTCAACATGAGCAGCTTCTCTGGAACATCTGGGGCCTGCAGCAGCTGGAGGAGAAATGAGGTAAGGGTGAATGTCCAAAAAAAAAAAAGAGGGGCTGGAGTGGGGAGAATATGAGAGGACAAGCTACCCAAGCCAACATGAGATAATTGCTAGCATGACCCAATTCCTCCTGATGGACTGGATTTTCCTTGGGCAAGTGCCAGATCTGAATTACATCTTTCACAGAACTGATAGTGTGGCATGAGCTGCATAAACAGCTTGTGACCAATAGCTTAGCAAGGACCTTTGGGAAAACCACATCCACGCTGATGCTGCAGGACAACCCAGTGATATCTCAGTCTGCCAGAGGCACAGCCAGGAGAAAAGGGCACCAGAACTTGAGCTCATAACACCAAAGGGATACCACCTTAAGGACAGCAATATTCTAATCACATGATAGCATGACAGGAAACCATAAACAGGAAAACTGATGAGAGGCCCATGATACTGCTCTGGAAAAACCCGACCAGGCACTTGAGCATCAGCCAGAATTATACACTGGCTGCTCACACTTGGCCGGATAGTTGGCTCTGGGGAGAAGTTATGATCAAACACTCCCTGGGTATGTGCTCATAGAAATGATGAACACTTCTGATTCTGGAGCTACCCTGGGACTAAACACAGCTCCAAGTTTCCTTTGGTTCAAGTAAACAGAAGAAAGGGGCCTCCCAAACTCCTGGCTAGAGCATGCAGGGAGCCTGTTGGCTCACTGTATTGGGCAGGCTGCACTGAGCTTCTTGTGACATTCTGGGCAACACTTCTTGGTATAGGCAGTATCAACCCACTTGGGTTACGAAAAGGTAACAGGGTAAGTGAGGAATCCAGGGCACTGGGAGGAATAATGAGGCAGGCTTCATCAGAGTAATCAGCACTTTCCTGTTTTTAGGATGTGTAATTACAATGTCTGCATACAGCTGGTGATGCAGCTTCCTGCACTGACTGTCCGCAGCAGCCCTGCCCTCCCTCTGCATTTCTGCAGTGTGTGCATCACCTTGAGTCCTTTTTGCATATCTTTGTATATGTAACACTCTTTACATTTTAATTCACTATACCTGATGTAATGCACCTATGATGAGCCTGTAATGGAACTCAGAGATGAGTAAATGATAGTTACTCCATCCTTGTCACAAGAAATTTATAGTCCAGCAAAAGAAATATGGGTGTAAATGGTACTACAGAGGTATAGAAGTTAGGACTTGGGGACCAGACTGGCTAGAGGGGCTCACAGGAGTGAAGACTTACCAGGATGTTTCTCACCAGAGACCATAAGTACGATTTTCTATCTAAAACCAGAGGTCTAAACTAAATGGAGACTCACTGTGAAAAATCATAAGGAAATACGAAGCCAGTAAAACTGGAGTGGTTAGAAACTAAAACAAAAATAGAGGTGAAAGATAGGAAGCAGGGAACTGAGAACAATGAAAAGGGGCCTGGAGCTCTTGCCTGAAAGTTGATAGTCACACCTTTGGGGGCCATCAGGACAAAGTATATGGTCCAGGAGGTCTTAAGTGATCAGAATAGAATGATCAGGAATTAGCCTGGAGACATAGTTGGGAAATAGTTGGATAAGAAATGTGAAACAGAAGGGGAAATATACACTAATTCTGAGCTTCTGGCTCATGTGAGGTATTCCTGGTAGACACAGGATGATGAAGAAACTACCACACAGATTGAAGGGAAAGCAGATTTGAGCAGGAAAGTGATGAGTCCATTTGAGGTACCTTTTATCTAAGATTTTTCAAGAGACAGCACCATATAGTAGGTAGCTGGAAATAGTCTTTTCACTCCACAGTTTAGTCAAGACTGGAGACCTGCATGTAGGAGTCATCAACAGGTGGAGCAAAGGACACCAGAGAAAAGTAACAGCCAGCCCAAGATGGGATCTTGGAGATCTTCATATCCCCAGAGCAGGTGGGAGTGTGAAATCCTTCCTGGTGGGGGCCAGTGGTAGAAATTTACCTGCAAAGGTCCAGAAGCAAGTGTGAGATGGGAAGGTGGAGGCATAGGGGTAGCAGACGACAAAGGGAGGAATAAGGTGGAGCAGTTGTTTGAGAACAAAACTGAGTTGGAAGAAAAGTTTTTGGAGTAGAGGGTGTTTGGCATGTTTGAAAGACATGAAAATGAGCCATACAAAATAAACCCTGTTCTCAGGACTCTCTCTGTGTGTGTGTGTGTGTGTGTGTGTGTTGCAAATCATGCTATCTTGCAGTTAGGAATAATTTTTTTTCTCTGCATTTGGGTCATTGGCATTTTCTCTCTCTTAGTAATCTGTTTGAAGACAAGGACTGTGGCTTTGACTTCTTTTGTCATCCTAATAGCTCCGTGGGTAAGAATTGAGCGGAATCATGAATGAATGAGTCATGAATGAACCCAGCCCCTGCTCTCTGCCTTTTGTCTCTTACATTACCTGGGCAGGTCTAAAAAGCATCAAGTACCAGCTGCTCTTCATCTTAAGTGGGCTGGAATGGACCTCTGAAGATTATCTGCATGGACCTGTAGGCATTAATTTAATAGGAAGCAGGTGAGGAGAAAAAACTCAAGTTACAGTTGAAAATAATGATAATAATTACTTAGTGGAAAGAGACTATTTCAAAGAAACAAAGCCAGTTTCCTTTCCTCTCTCTCTTAAGTTGCAATCGCCTTCAGAGTCCTACTGAGTTGAAAGGTCCCAATGTGGCAATTTGATACATTTGCTACGTTAAGCTTTATTCCAGGTGTTTCAGTTAGTTGTGCCAGGGCACACAGTACACTTCTCCTTAACATGGGTCTAGATCAGGTTTGTGAGCCATTGCTAACCAAATAAAGTACAGAACAGGTGGCTGTTTTCATCACTTGACGTTTGAGAGATGTTTGACATAGATCTGCTAGAAATTGTCCTCCATATCACAACTCTGCCCTCAGCTGTTCTCTTCCTGGATACTCACTCGATTTACAGCCCACCCTGTCTTTTTTTAGCACTTGATTACAGACTGTTTAGCACCTGATAGTGCTCTGTCTACTTACAGCATAGCAGTTATTGAAGTTTGCCCATGCTTTATCTTATCTGTTTCTCACATCAGTCCCTTAGTTCCTGGAGAGTAAGGGCCCTGACTGAGTCACCTTTATGTTCCCATCATACCACGCAGATTAGACAGTGGATAAATATTTGTTCTTCAATAAAAACTCTGTGCACTGTCTCATTTGTTGTTGAACTTCACCTCACGTTCTCATCTACAAGATGAGGAAATTGAACTGGGTTCTATATGGTCTTCCTAACTGATTCTGCTTTCTGTTTTTGCTCCGTGTATGCTAGAGATTTATTTGTGAGAGTTAATCAGTGTCTTTAGCCCTGCCTTACTACATAGTGGATTTAGAATTTGAAATCTGGCTGGGAAGATGGAAATAACCCACATGAAAATAGCTCAACATAGGACAAGCTGTTTGTACTGACTTCTGAGTTGTGTGACAGGCCCTCAAGATGAGAAGACAAGCTGCAAGCCAACCTCAGATGCCCAGATTTGGGCAGTGTGCCCTTAGGAATCCTCTGCTGTTGCTAAGGACACTCTGGGAGGGGCAGGACTTTGGGCTGCATCTATCCTTAGCTAATGATAATTAAAAAAACAGCATGGAATCAATCACCAAGCTTTTCCTTCAACAGCAAGTGGAAGGAAATAGATCCTCAAACTGTCATATGTTGAAAGAGGATTGGGAAAGAGCTAATTTGGGCAGGTCTAGGGATGCATATGGGTAGGACATAGCTAATGTGAGCTGGAGTTCAGTTCTAGGATATTGAGTGAGGACAAAAAAAAAAGTCACATATAGGAGAGGAGGGAGTGAGAGGGCCACCCCCTGCCTGGCTCTGCTAAGAGAGATGAGGCTGGAAAGAGAATGGAAAGTTCTTTACCATGTGGAACAGGGAACTCACCAGGGTCCTGCCCACATATGACGTGTGCATTCTTCCTATGCTGCTGGTCAACGAAATCAGCAGATGCATATATGGATAGAGCTCCATTTCCCTTGACCCATAGAACCAGAGGCCTGTCCCCTCTCCTTCCTATGCATGCCTCCCATGACTTGACTGGAGTACGCCCTAAAGAGACCATGTTGAGTAGGCTGATCATGACCTGTGGGAGGCACTAAACAAGTGCCACTTCAGTTTGTAGGCTTCATCTTCATGCAGGACCCTTTTGGAGACATAGGAAGTAGATTTGATTTGGGGGCTGAGATGAAGTCCTGAGAGGGCAGTTGAGAGGGTTGGGGTTGTCTTAGCATAGAGACCTCTTCCCTAGAGGCTTGGCCCCTTGCCACCGAGGATTGTTGGCTTCAGTTTCCCCAAAGTTTGGAGAATTTCTTAAAGAAAATTCCTAAATCTGTTCTCCAGTTGCAGAGCCTAACCTCAAGGGTTGTTATGCCTGGTATTGTAAACAGTGGGGCCAGGATCATTGCCAGCATCACGAGACCTCTACAGAGTGCTAGGCCTGAAAACTCTTGGTTTTCAGAAGTATTTCCATTGCATGTGTGAGTGACTCTGTGTGCGTGTGTGTGTGTGTGTGTGTGTGTGTTAAAGACCTGTGTGAAGTGCCCCCTATATTCTCTTGCTGGCAAGGAATCATGAAAAATAGCATAGGAGGGAAGAACAAAGACTGTGAGGCCCTAACTTCCTTCCCAAGAGCCCTGTTCCAGACACAAAGGGGGCCCTGGTCACAGGCAATGAGAAACCTCCCAGACAGGAACTCAGAGGAAAACAGGGAGCTTTCCCTACTCATCTGCTTTCTTAGCTTAGCCCCAGAAGGATGTTTTGCTTTAATCACCCTCAACCCCAAGGAAGTGCCCTGCAATTGTGGCCTTGGGCTTGCTTTGGGCTCAGCTCCACTCCAGAGGCTCTATTTGAAGTAGTAAGTATAAAGGTGTCCACTGGGCAGTTCATTTTAACTATAAGCCAACTTCTCTGTATTTCTACAAATATTTGCATTCAGGGCCTGGCTAAAGTGTATATATTGAAGCCACAAAGACTAATAAGGCAAAGTCCCAGGTCCAGTGGACTTGAAGAACAGATGAGGAAACATGCTTATTTAGGTAACAATGACTATATCATTAGTGCTTCATTCATTCTTTCATCCAACAAATATTCTGGTGTAACACAGTGGGGCTCTGTCCTCACGAAGTTCCTGATCTGGTAAGGAGGTGGCAGTCACTGTGATGAACTAAGAAAGCAACAATGACTAACTGCTGTGGCTTAAATGTTTGTGCCCCTTCACTCCTATGTTGAAATCCTATCCCCAGGGTATTACAAGAGGTGGGGACTTTGGGAAGCTGTTGGGTCATGCAGGTGGAGCCTCAGGTTATGGGATTGGTGGTTGTTATAGTTTAGGTTTAAAATATTCCCTCAAAGTCTCATGTGCCTGGAAGGTGATGGGGTCACAGGAAGACAGTACTCAACAGTTGGTTCATCCATAGATGAGTTCAGAGCTGAATGTGCTGTTAGGAGACGGAGCTTGGTTGGAAGGTTGGAGCACGACTTGGAAAGGTATATTTTTATTCCTGGTTCTCCCTTTGCCTCTCTGCTCCCTGGCTACCATGGGTGAGCAGCTTTTCTCTGCCAGGACCCTTCATCATACTGTTTTTGCCTTGGAATGGTCTGACCCTGGACTCACTCCCAGAAATGTGAGCCAAATAAACCTCTCCCCCTTTAAATTGCTGGTGCTGGGTATTTTGTCCAAGCAACCAGAAAGTGGCTAACATGATGCCTTTGTGAAAGGGAACTCAGAGGAACTTTTGCCCTCTTGTACTATATGAAGTCACAATGAGAAGAACTCTCCTGTGAACCAGGAAGCTGGTCTTCACAGAGCTACCAGAATTGTGAGCAATAAACATCTGATGTTTATAAGCCTCCTGGTTTATGGTATTTTGTTACAGCAGCCGGAAGAGCGTAACATGCTAACCGTGCTATGATGAGACAGTGATGAGGACTTTAGTCAGAAAGGTGTGGCAGGCCCCTCTGAGGAGATGACATATAAGCTGAGGCCTGGAAGAGACATAGCGAGAATTCCAGGAACAGTGAGGATAGCTTGTGCGAGAAGGAGACCTGAGTTCTAGGCAGTGCTAGAAAGCCAAAGGTGCAAGAAGTGAGGTCAGAGGTGGGCTAGGTTTGCTAGGGGATGTGGGTGTGTGGACTTGTAGAGGGGCAGTGATGTGCCATGAAATTGGAGATGATGCCTCTGGTGCTGTGTGGAATGTGATGGATGGAACCAGAAGCACAGTGGGAGTTCTCCTAGAAAGGATGGTCCATTTGGGTCTATAGGAGGCCTGGACACTGGCAAGGTACAGAGGCCTCTTTTAGGCAGAGAATAAATACAGGATTGCAGGATACTAGGGCCTGTGTGGGTGAGATACATACTTTGAAAGAAAAGCCACAGAAGAGAGTGTAGAATGGCAAGGGGGCTGCAGGCTTACAAGTAGTTTGCAGGTGATGGATGTGTCCTGCAGGCTGAGCTTCACAGAGGCCCTCCCACATGCTGCTCAGGACACAATGGCTGGAGTTAGTGACATGGCCCCAGGGATGAAGGGCTAGTTAAAAGCAGGTTAAGGTGAAGGTCATAGGTCACAGTGACAAAACAAAAGGAATTGACTGAGTATCCCTTGTCCCAGTGAATGCTGATGTGTTCCAGCCTCCATCCATCTGGGTGGTTGAACCAGTGGTCTCTGCACTGCCTCCCTTGAACTGGGCAGCCATGGGCTTGGTATGAACACTCTTCTCAAGCCTCCCTGGCTCAGACCCCAGGCTCTCTTCTGAGCAATAGGGTCCATGAAGATGTGCATTTGCTCATACTCTCACCCATCAAGAACTCATGTCCTGTCCATCACTGATGCCTCCTCACATGGTGGGCCAGGCCCAGCCTAAAATGGAACATGGGGCCCACTCTGTCCAGCTCCAAACCACTGGATACCAGTGGGTATCTGATGACTTGCATGGTGGTGATGGCAAGCTGCAGCATGTAAGAGCATCAGGGTCTGCTCCAGGGACACTTCAAGAGCCTTGAGGAACCGCTGGTGGAAGAAGCTGAGACAATTGCTCTCCTGTGGACCTCAGGTGGTAGAGCCTGGTGTTCAAGTGACCAGAGTGGCCTACAGAGAAGAAAGAGGGAAGCCTGCTGT
The DNA here is from genome assembly GCA_004027455.1 of Hydrochoerus hydrochaeris. NCBI lineage: Eukaryota > Metazoa > Chordata > Mammalia > Rodentia > Hydrochaeridae > Hydrochoerus > Hydrochoerus hydrochaeris. Next base: position 173,189 of record PVLA01000532.1, on the reverse strand, counting down.
GTCTGAATAGGACACAGCTCAGCTCCAGGCCAGTGTTTGGGAGGCCACTGGAGTCCTTTGAAGGGGCAGGTTGCAGGGCCTGGGAGAGTTGTCTTGCACTACTACAGTGTTCACCAGGAGGCACTGGCCGTAGAAGCAGGGGTAGTGGCTGTGGAGCAATGGTGTCAACAAGGGGCCAACAGGAGAACTTATGTGAGTGAAAGAAGCCACATGCCTGTCTGAGCCTCCTGTGGCCACACAGGAATGACCGGGGCCTGGGAACTGGACAGGAAGCCACAGGTCAGAAGAAATTGTGGAACCACGGTTGTTACTGTGACTGTGATGACAGTAAGACTTGGGACAATCCTTGCAGAGTTCAGGGACCTCTGATCTTGTTCTTGGGCAGACATGACCTCAAAGTCTTGCCAGAGAACTGGAATTTCAATGCTCCATATTCATGTTTCTTGTGTGTACGCATCTTTTTCTTAGGCATCATTTAGGGATTTTGCACTGAGCTATAGCCCCAGCCTATTTCATTTTTTATTTTAAAATAAGGTCTTGGTAAGTTGTCAGATTTTTCAGGCTGAGCTCAAACTTGTGATCCTCCTGCTTCAGCTTCAGCCTTCTAGAGAGCTAGGATTACTTAGTGTCACAGACCACCACACCTAGCTAATTTTAAAAGTAACTTAGCAAGTTGTATCTGGTTTGCAGTTAACCCATAGCTGCAGTTGTGGAGTGATGCCTATGCTTGACAAATGGTGGGATGACATTTAACTGGGGATTGGCCCAGTGGACAGTCTTTGGAGCAGGTCTCTGAAGCCATACTATGCACAATTCATGCACAAAACCCATATCCAGCTTCATAGATTTTTCTCTTTCAATTTCCAAGACTGATTTAAAGAATGACTCCTGTGAACTATGATCATGGTAAAAGATTAGTGAAAGAATGAAGTTGAGATAATCCATTTTTAGCCATGTCAACATTTCATTCCTTTGTCTGGGTCTGGTGTAATCCACAGTTAGGAGATTAGTTAACTACTAATGAATGACTTGTACATTTTGGTAAGACACATGTGAGAGAAATAGAAATTGAACATAAACTTGGAAGTTTGAATAAAATAAAATAAAGTGGTTGATAAGACTCTTCCCACAAACCTCCAGGTTAATAATAGCATCTCCATCTACCAGTCTCAGATTCAGACTCTGTGAATCATCCTGGACTATGCTCCCTCCTTCTCCAACCTCTAATCTAGTTGTTTATCAAATTCTATGGATTTTGCTGCAGAATTGCCTAATCTCTCTCATGCTTTCTCTAAGACCAAGGAGATAGAAACACCTATTTTGCAGGATGGTAAAGGTGAAATGCCTTAACAGAGGGCAAAACTCTGTGACAAGTACAGTCTGTGTCAATGGATTTCATTAAGTCAGGCCTGGCATCTACCTTTGGACAATTAAAGATTTAGCTCTTGTCATTCTAGAAGTAGTACCCTATCCCAGACCCCATGCTGAGTCACTCAGGTTCCAGGGTTCCAAGTGAGCCAATGCTAGCATTTAGAGATGGCTTGAGTGTGTCTCCAAGAGCTCATGTGTAGGGGAAGCTTGATCCCCAATGTGGGAGTGTTGGGAAGTGATGGGTCCTTTAAGAGGTGGGGCTTATTGGGAGGTGATTAGATTATTGGAGGCATGCCCTTGAAAGGGATGAATGCAGTTCTCATGGGATCCTGTTTAGTTCTTAAAAGAGGACAGCTAGTTCCACTCTACTGTCTAGCTTTCTGTCTCACTATGTAATATTTCCCTCTTAGACACACTGCTAATTCCAGCCTTGCCTTGATTCCAGCTGTCACGATGTGACATAGCCCTGGGGGATGCTCACCAGAAGTCTAAAGAAAGAGGCTACCTGATCTTGTACTTTCAGCCTTCAAAATTGTGAGCTAAATAAAATTTGTTAAAGTACCCAGCCTCCAGTATTTTTGTATAACAAAGGAAAATAGACTACAAATCTAGTAAACTTCAAAGAGTAAGAAATACAGAGAAACTTACCTGAATTGTTTGTTTGTTTGTTTGGGGCGGAAGTGCCTTGAGGTTTGGGCTAGAGAACTAGGGTTGGAGAACTCCAAAGAAGCCCTTGTCTTGCAGCCATCAGGATATAACATGGGCAAAGGCTGTGTGGATTTCTGGAGACTAGATCACCAGGATATCTGTCATGGAGTTTTGTGTCAAGATTTGTAGGGAGGAGAAAGGATGACTGTGAGGACATTTGTGTGGATGCCTTTCCCTGGCCAGGAGATAGGACTAGTACTAGTCCAGAGCAGGCTACATCAGACCTGTAGTTCTTCATAGATTTCAGCCCAGACAATTAACTGAGAAAGATGATTTGGTCTACCTTTATCAGAAAACTGAAAATAGTCATGATTTACATAAAAAAGATAAAGGCTTTGGTTATAGCCTTTGAAGTTATGGCAGTGGTCCACAATCTTTCTGAACTTTTCAGGAGAGTAGACTGTTCAACATTGTGAAAACTTGCCCAAACACTGGCACACAACTGTCTCTTCTTGCAGAGTTATGGCAATTGATCTGGCAGTTTTCAACCCAGGCTGCACATTAAAACCATCTGGGGAGCTCTTTAAAAAGCACCATTGCCAGACTTCCTCCCCAGAGGATCTGACTTAATTGTTCTGGGGTGGGGCCCAAGCACAGGTATTATTTAAAAGCTCTCTGAGTGTTCTATTGGCAGCCAGAATAGAGAGCAACTTACACAGAGGTGCAGAAATAAGGGCCCGAGGGCGTGGGCCCTCAGTGAGCTCCTGCAGATTTTACACAGGCATCAAGGGCAAGATCTAGGTCACTAGGACATGGCAGGATTTCACAGGAGTCTCATTATCCAAAGACATGAGCACCACATTTCAGCCCCACTCTGGGCCATCCTCTTCCTTGATGTAGCATACCAGAGACCGAAGCAGACTTGGGACTTGGAAGTAGTTTGGTCTGTACTAAGGATCTGGATCTGGCAGCAGGAACGAACCTATAAGCCTTCTCTGTAGGAGAAGGGATGGTAAATTGTCCCTTTGCCATCTGGATGGGCACTTCTAGAACCTTCCAAAGTGTGCCACAGGCAGCTGCTTCAGCAGAATCAAAGTAAGCCTAGAGCCCATTCCATAAACCCCAGTGAAACCCACGGAGGAAGCTACTTGTTTTCTATTGCCACGTTTGCCCTGGGGCTACTGGGCACAACCTTGCCTCAGTTTCCCTACTATGGGGATGGAGTTAGGACCTTCAAAGGAAAGGTGTAGAGGGGAAAAAAGTGTGTGCACCAGACTTTGAGTCCCAGCTAGCACCCTGTAGTGAGGGAAGGTCAGGAGGTAGGATCATTATAATCTGTCACTTCATTCCCACTGGTGTCTGCAGGATGCCGATGGGGAAACCAGATACTGGGTTCTCCCAGCAGATCAAGAATCTTGAATCAGAGATAGCAAAGCTAGGCTCTGGAGCCAGGAGACAGAGAGTAGTACAACATCTTAAAAGAAAGAAAACAAAAGAGCTGAAGAACCATGCTCTGAGAATCTCTCTCCTTAGCACAGGCTCCAGGCTATGCAGGAGGGACCCAAGGACATTTTCCATTGTCCTGCTAGTGTCTTCTTCTTATTTAAAAAAAATCCCTGAAAATCTAGTAAGTATTAACACGTTTTAGGATTTTTTATTTTTATACTATCTGTGTTAAAGACTTAAGCCCATTTTAATTTTACTATTTAATGGTAAATAATGGTACTGTGTATAGCATAATTGTATGTATATACAGGTATGCCTGTAGTTTAATTTTAAGTCACCTTCATTTTTCAGACTAAACAATATAACTGTGAAACTTCAATTTGCATATGTTCCCTAGGTTATTGCAAAAAAGAAGGGGAAGAAGAAGGGGAAGGAGAAGAAAAAAGCCTGTTTCGGTGCATTTAAAGTATGGAACAGTGATCATTTTAAATCACAGTCAATTGCCCAGCTTTTCACTTGAATAAAATTCAGGTACCATTTAGTTCACAAAGATAATTTTACTTCGAGATTTACAGCTGAGCCTCTCATCTAAAGCAATCTTCCTCACCATCCCCCAGCCCTATTTCTTTTTTACCCTCAAACCCACAAGGCTGCATTTAAACATGATGAATCAAGAATAAAATATAATAGAAGTAGCTGCTGTATTAGAAAAATGTACTGGGAATCTTTGAGAATACGTGATACATTTCTTTCATAATATCAAAAAAGGGGCAGGCTGTGCTTTGGAGTGAGGCCACTATGGTGTCCCATGTAGGAAATGTCCCCAGAGAACCACAAGTCCCAGGCCTGAGTGCTCATTAGTAAGCAGGTCAGAAGCCACACTCTGTAGAGGCCCAGCCAAGTGGGGTCACTGCCAAGGAATGTGAGATGCCCTAGTGTACACAACAATTTCTCCAATGCATTGGGTCCATATTTAGCACAATGCCCTATTCTATGACATGAAACGCAGGCCCACCTGCTATCCTGTGTAAGATGGACAGTCATGCTTGCTCCTGTGTAGTAGTAAGAATAAAAAGTGAGCTATGAATGACATATTGGAAATCCCTGGACAGGGACCACAGAGCAGATCCAACAGTGTAAGCCTCATAGGCACTGAACTGTCTCCTAAAGGCAGAGGGAAAAGTGGAGTGTTTGGGTAGGTTCATGGAGGGCCTTTAACATTTTATTGATTGATTGATTGATTGAATGAAAGATTGCAGTGTTGAGAGCAAAAGCCAGAGCTTTCACACTGAACTCAACCTCCAGTCTTTTTAATATTTTGAGACAAGTGCTTGTTGTAGGTTTAAATTTTTAATCTTCCTGTCTCAGCCTCCCTGAGTGCTGGGATTACAAGTGTCCACCACCACATCATGGATGGCTTTTTAAAAACTTAGATTTAGGGCTCTGTAGATGGTGATAAATATCCTGAAGACACTGGAAAGAGATTTCGGTTTGGCAAGTTTTCATCTCTTGCTTCCGATTCAGTTAGAAGGAAGGATGAGGGAGCTGCCAGACTAATCATCAGGAGGCAGCACAGCAGGGTTTCTTTTTAAAGCATATTAATGGAGAAGGCTCCACTTTTCTTTTCAAAGATCCTCTGCCAGTCAACTCCAGAGGCAGCAGCAAGGAGCCCAGGGATACATTCAGCTGCTTTACTCTGTCCTCACTGCGGTGGGCCAGGTAATAGTAGAGAGCACGCTGAGAAATAGACTCCCAGGGCACCAGGCTCTCATCCTCCTATGCCCACATGCTGCAGTGTGCCAGTTGCTGAGGATTTGCATGAATGACAGAAGGTGACTCCTAAAATGGGATCATCAGGTGTCTTGGAGAGTTCATCGTCCAGCTAAGAAAAAGATAGAACTCCAGTGAGGAATAATTTCAGAAGCACTGTGAGAGAGCAATGTTTAATGTGATGGGGAACAGAAAGGAAGGGATTCTCGTGTCTGCAAGAGGGAGTCTGAAAACACTGCTCAAATGAAGAAGGATTGAGAGGACAAATTCTGGACAGAGCAGCATGTTGCATGAGTCATGTGGGGAGTGGAGGCAGTAGGCATAACTCTTGCTCTCATGGTGCTGACATCAAGTGATGCTTGGGGACAGTTGTGACATAGGAGAGGAGAGGAAGCTTCATAGACAGATAATGTATTCAGTCGAGCTAGAAAAAAATGAGTCATTGATGGAGGACTGAACAGGTCTCCTTGAGACACTGGCATCTAATTCAGAGCATTGGCTGTGGGCGAGCAAGGCTGGAGGGATGCCAGAGTTGGTCATTTCAGGCAGGAGGTGGATGATCTTCAGGAGGATGGGATATTTTAAGGAGCACCTCCTGGCAACACTGTCTTAATGGTCATGAGTGAGCATAAAGCACAAATCTGGAGCACAGAGTCAGACTTACTAGATGCTACTGGGTCAGGTCCTCTGAAATCACTGGATCAAGTTTTTTCTCTACTTCTGGGTGGAGCTGGCTCTGAGCTATGGAGTCAGCACCAACATGTCATCTTCTAAGAGCCAGAGTCCCTGGGCTTTGTGACCAGGGCAGGACAGCAAACCTGTCCTTTGCTTCTACGAGCCCATGTGTGAGTTCTGTGAAAATCTGTCTGCATTCTTATGTCTCTTCTCGAGGGCTTCCAGGAGGATGACATCATACTGGTCTCAGGGACAAAGAAACAAACATGTGGTCCTACACTGGCTAGAGATAATTAAGTAAACTTGCAGTAAACTCACACTTCAAGGGCCTTGTTTGTGTGTCGTGAAGATCATACAGTCTCTCTTCAAAAGACCTCATGGCTTGATTTAAATGTTTGCAAAGATGCTGTATTTTGTTAAAAATATTAAATAAAATGGGGCCTTGGTGCAAAATACAAGAATGTGAGATCTAAAAGTCACATCACAATGTTGAATTAAGGCAAGGAAACAGTGTAAACAAATAAGTGGACAGAGCTGAGTACTCAGTAGAAATGAGGTCCTCATTTTACAAAAAAGAAATCATCAATCTGCTCATTTTAAGAGAAGGTCCTGCTTTGAATTTCCAGCCTTTTCTTTCTGTACGAAAGAGGACAGCGAGCTGTGATTTGGGTCTGTTTTTGTAGCCACTCTTTGGCAGACAGCAAGAAAGAGCACACAGCTATCAAATCAGCTTCTCAGTTGGCCCAGAACATCAAATTGGCCTGGACATGATGGGGTCTTTTCAGCTACATATAAACTTGGCCATTGTGTCTCAGGCTTGTGACTCTCAGGATTGGTAAATAAGCTTTTTAAAAAAGCCCAAACAAACTATAAGGAAATCTTGCACGCTGAAACAAAAGGCATAAAAGCTAAGGGAAGGCCCACACTGCCATTGCGTTCCTTGCCAGGATGGAGAGCTGTTGACTCTGGAGAAAGATAACACGAAAGAGACCCTCATTGCAGGGCCAGGCTTCAGGGCTTATGAAAACAGGACAAAAAATAGTAAGAAAGCAGTGCCCTCAGTGCTTTTAGTTGGGCCAAAGGGGGGAAATCAAAACAGCAACTCCCTCCTGAACTTGATGAAGAGTCTGAAGGGAGCGAGGATGAGCGAGAGCACCACTATGAAGTATGAAGGGAACACTTTCAGGCAAAACGCGAGGGCGGAGGGAAGAAAAAGACAGAACGCTGCAATGGCAGCCAAAGGAGCTAAGGAGAAGAGGGTGTGTTTTCATAAACATGTTGTGTGCAGGATGAATGTGGAAAAAGGACAAATGACCCTTTAAGGAACAAGGAGGGAGCTGAAGGCTAAACAGTTCTAAATTAGCTGAGCTTTTCAAGTGCTTTTAAAAAATTATTTTACACGAGAAAAATAAAGATAAGGGGCAAGGACAGCTGGGAAATAATGAAGATGCTGGCAGTAAGCTATTGATAAGGTGGGGTTAAGGGTATATTTAGAAAGATTGAAAACATGCAAATGAGAGATCAAAACAACAGTAGTTGGGGGCCTTTGATGGAACTAGAAGAGGAATTTGCAACACCATGGAAGGAGTTATTTTTCATAACTACTTAGTAATAGGGAATACTAGAAACAAATGTTCTAACATTTTATGACGTCTTCTAATATTGTGCTTGATAAGTGCATTCACTGTCACACTTATATACAGCAGTACCTCAGTTCACGAACTTAATTTGCTCCTCTATTCTGGAAAAGATGACCTTGTTCATGTTAGTAGGGGGAAAATGGCTGCAGTTGTATTCGTCTCCGAAAGCAGAGTTCCTAAACAAAAACAAAATCTTGCCACACGATTCTTGTTCACAAACTAAATTGTTTGAAAACGAAAGTGTTCATGAATGGAGGCACTGCTGTGTGACCTTGGTCCTCACCTCCTGCATCAGTAAAAATTTGATAGGATTGACTAAAGAAAAAAAATGTTTACACTTGTTTTGGACATGAATTAGAAGCATTACATTTCCCAGTAGAAAACTAAGGCATTGAGTAATCAAAGGAATTGTTGAAGATCCAACATCAAGACAGTGACTAAGTTATGACCCATTTTCTACATCTCTAAAGGGAGAGAAGGAGAGAGAGAGAGAGAGAGAGAGAGAGAGAGAGAGAGAGAGAGAGAGAAAGAAAGAAAGAAAGAAAGAAAGAAAGAAAGACAGACCACAGAGGTTGGCCTGCATCTCAGGTGTCAGTGAACCTTCCAGGTAAGGGGCTTCACAGTTTGGCGGCAGCCTCTTGCACTGGGAGTCATCACGGAAGCTGATCCTGCCCACGTTCATAGTGCCATCACTGCCACAACTGGGTTTTTCCAGCCACACTCTAAGTTACCCTCGGTTAATAGCTCAGCTAAAAATCTGAACCCAAAATCATTCTTTCAACCCTTAGCCCAGACACATTTCAGGAGCCCTACTGTTTTTTGGGAACTGCAAAATGAACATGTGCTACGCTGCATGGCCCAGGTGTGTCTGGGGGACGAGTGTGGACTCTGCGTACAGCCAGGCCACAGTGGGCTGTGTATGTTTGGAGAACTGAGAGGAAGAGGAGATAAAGAGAGCTAAGGTGCCTCGCACACTTTGTAGGTGACTTTTGCTGAATCACCCAGTCCTGATGCAGACTATCCTCTGCCCTGGATCATGTCCCTTCAGCTTCTGCCCCTGTGAGCTGGGCAGTGCATCCAAGGTCTCCCTGCTGACACATGTCACTCACTGCCAGCCACCTGATCTGCAGCCTAGCTTTCATCTGCTGTGCATCAATGGCAGGCAGTGAGGAACATGCTGTGCCAAGGAAGAACAGTCTCTTCTTGGCTGACTCAGCCTGGAACTGGGAGGTAGGGGGCATCTGGCATTTGGCAAAGCCCTTGGTTGTCCCTTATGAAATATTAACTGAAAGTGGATTGCACTGGCCTGGTTCTAAGAAGGTCACCCAGGCTGGATTTGAAAGGCAGAGGCACTGTGTCAACAAAAGGAAGAGATAAACAGCCTGCTGCTTCTCAGAGCTAATGTGTCCGACTGTGTACCTCCTGGATCAGCTTTATATCTCTCCACAGATCGGTGTGTTTTTATGACAGTCATCTCCATAGCAACCAGGTGTTCAGGCGCTAAATGGATCTCAAGGCTATTCAAGCTCAGCCCAGGGAGAAAAGCCACTCTCCTTGCTAGCAATTGCTCATGAGGGCTGGTGTGAGTGACAGGAGTTATAGGGCATCCTTCTCAGGGTCTTGCTGGGTGTCAGGGACAGCATGATGAGAGAAGAGCCTTATCTTTATCATTTTTACTAATAATCCAGCAAGAAGGATAAAGGGAGGGTCAATTAAACTAAATGGGAAGGGGTTGCAGATACCAGTATGATGGGAAATGATGCAGCTGGTCATGGAAGAAATAATCAACTGAGTAGGCATTATCCTGCAGAATCCTGGGGCTCTTCTGGGGTTCATTATTCCACAGCAAGAAGGAAGAAGATATATACAAAGCATAATTATTTGAGGAGACTGAGGAAGAAAGATGACAATCAAATCCCAGGTTAGGGACATGGCACAGGAAGACAGAGCTGAGGGTTGGGCAGGGTTGAGTACCCCTGGCTGGTAGAAATTCAGGTCCTAGTCAAGGAGACTAGGGGTCCTCTGGGTTGTTCGAGTGGCCCACAGAAAGTTCTAGGGGAGACTGGGAGAGGTGGGGTCACAGGGAGAATGAAAGAGAGCCATGATCATGGGAATCTCCCCAAGATCAACCTGGTTGGTGCCAAACCCCTATCTTCTACAGATGTGCTGCACTGAATTTGAAATAGTCCTCCCCTCCTCAATGGGCAATGACAAGGGCTTCTTCTGTGTTGATGTGATGCCTGTGGGCCATCTGGACAAAGAGGGCATTATAACTACAGGTCATGTGGAGCTGGCAATGAGTGCTTGGCTATACCAGTGAGGGCAAGGTGACACAAGAGAACAAAGGGATATCAGAGCCTCCAGAAGAATTTGCCAGAACAGCAACTAAATAAGCTGCAATGGCCTTTTGGAGGGAACTCCCTTTCCTGTTATAATCTAAATTAACCGAATGGGAAGAGGTGCAGAGCTGGGGCTTGGTGCATGGGCAAGGGGCAGCAACCTCATGAGTCTTTCTTCTGTTACTCCCTACTCCTGGAGTGGGGTTTCAATGGTGTGGCTGGTCTGTCATCCTCCAAAGCTTGAGGGAAGCTGCTGTCCTCTAGAAGGAAGCTAGGGGTTAAGTCTGTAACTGCCAGGCTATCTGGCAACAAAATCAAAGGAAACCACATTCTCCATGAATGAAGGAGGAAGCAGGAGGAAGGTAGTTTTTTTCTTTTTCTTTTTTTAAATATGAGTAAGAGCCTCAATATGTTTGAGATTATTTAGAAAATCCTTTGAAAAGGGTTTTGGGTCACTAACCAGCAGATCATGGATGCAGAAATTAGCCTTCAGACTTTCCTTTCCATCCTGACCCTCAAGACAGCAGGTTGGGCATCCTGGGGGGTCTTTGTTTAGCTAACCATTAACAATTCATAAAAGTCCTGATCCTGGATGATAAGTCCAGTGCTCGGCATGCTATTAGAAAATCCTATTTCTAGTCTATTATGAAACAGAGGTTTTGATGTGCTGCCAGGTTTATGGGGAACTCTGAAAACAACGCTTGAGCCTGAGAAGCTGGACTGGGTGCATGTTACATAAAGCTTTCCTAGCAACTCAGGTTTATCACAGAATGTTGGGCCACAATGGAAAAATCAACTGAGCTAATGCAAAACACGAGCCCAAACCACTCTGTCCATTTGTTCTGGGCCAGCCAGCAGGCTTGCAGGAAGGGTTCTAACCTTTGGGACCAGCAGGCCCAGGGACTGCAGATTCAGCCCAAGCATTTTTTGCTGCACAAACCTGAAAGGCACCTTCACGGCAGGTGAAGCAGCTTTTCTTGCTTCTGGACTAACTGCTAATTGAAATTCACACAAACACATCTTCTCTCCCTTTCTTTGGGCTGCTCCCAACTCTTTTTGGCACTGCAGTAATAAAAGGGAGTAAGGTCACCTCCTTGAATCCCTGCTAAGTGAAATGCATCTAATGGGCGATCCATGTGTCTGAGTAGATGGATAAGAACTTGGTTTCTTGACTCTCAGATCCAAAATTATGCAGATCAGAATAGAATCCTTTTCTGGTGCCAGTTGCCAGCTTTTGTAGGGTTTCTGAAAAGCATATGTCAAGACAATTGTCTTAAATATCCCAGGGCTAGAGTGGGGGTTGCATGGGAAACTGGAAAACAAAACCATACGAAACTGGTTTGCAAACAGTAAATCAAGGCCAATAGCCTGTTGTGATCTACTCAGTGCTAGCCTGAGCTAGGTTGAAGGGCACGTCACAGGGCTGGAACCCAAGTGTACGGAGGAAAGGCAACCAGAAGGAAGAGAGTCCCTTGGTAGGCAGCCTGGAATCCATTTGCCTGGGGTCCTAATATCTCTCTCAGGACTTGCTTCACTGACCACCAATGAAGGGAACACCATTTCATCTGGGAAGGGAAAGATTGGCTTTCCCAGGCCCTAGATCTCTTTGTGCACCTGAACATGACTGTTGAGGTGGTGGACAGCCTTTTCTTCCGTAAGTCAGACTATCTTCACCTTCAGTCTGGATCTGCTCTGGATCCTTCTTGGCTGAAGCCTATGTAAGGAGATAGTAGTTGTGATGGTGGGGAGCTACATTATTGCCCTCAAAAAAACAAAACAAAACAAAACAAAATAACGTTACAAGAACAAACCTAAGAATTTTGGTTGGCTCAGAAAGTAAATTTTTTCTTCAGGTGTCTTTAGAAAGTTACCAGAAAAGAAATTACACTGATATATCTTAAAATATTTCATTATAAATAAATGGAAGCTGGGTGTGATGGTGCACATGTGTAATCCTAGCACTGGGGAAGCTGAGGCAGGATGATCACAATTTCAAGGCCATCCTGGGATATGAGTAAGAGCCTGCCTCAAAAAATAAATTAAGTAAATAAAAAAATAAATGGAGATTGTCAAAAGAAGATCACTGATCTCCTCAAAGAGGACAGTAAAGTCCTGAGGCCCTCGTACCTCTGGGTCATAGTGTGCCCATTAATAAGAAGGCACCCGGCTCAGTGGCTGTACCCAAGGATGCTGCCCACCTCGGGTTGGACACGGGCTATGGACCATAGAGCCTCAGCGTGCAGGGCCCCAGGAAGCTTTCCACAGCCGGCACAGCCCTACTGGCCCGTTTCAATTGAAATGAGATCAATACTACTCATTTTTCTCTTGCTGGCTCCCAAGTGATTCATGAATCTGAAAACTAGTTCATGAATCAGAGTGAGGCAGGGTGGGGGGCCGGGCGGGGGCGGGGACCATTTGTGCAGGCGGCAAACCTCGATTCCTTTCATGAACTCAGCCATGAGTTGCATAACATTCTCTTGCCTGCTCTTTTAAACCAATCTTTTCGGTAGCAGCTTTTGGCTTCTATTGATTCACCTATTTCCCCTCTGGAAAGAGACAGAATGACACTGTGTTACTGGTTTTGTGTCCAACTGGCTTGGTGGGTCTCTTCAGGCCCTTTGTTTTTGTTGCTGTGAGTACCTTCTGACAAGGGCCTCTGTGTGTATCTCTGTGTGTGTATGTGTGTGCATGCATAATGGTCTCTGTGTGCATATCCTGCGTGTGTGTATGTGTGTGTGTGTGTGAACCAGCAGCATGTGGCCAGCCATGGGCCCTTTAAACCTGAATTGGAGCCAAGTCCATTTCTCAGAGGAGCTTCATAAGGAAGCACGAGATGGGGCGGTTGGAAACCACATCCCTGGGAGTGCTGATTACAGCCTGCTAAGGAAAATGAGATTTTTATCTCACAGGAATTCAGTTATAAAAATAAAATACAGCGTCTGGCTTGATTCAGCTAAATGTATGAGCACCAGGGTGTTTTTAATTTAACAGAGAAGCTGGACAAGAAGAATGACCTAAAACGTTTCGTTTACAGAAAGTCAGGGGCGAGGGGGTGACCACAGGAAGTGAGAGGGAGAGGAGGTGAGAGGGAGAGGGAGAGAGAGAGAGAGAGAGAGAGAGAGAGAGAAGCAGGGAGGGAGAGAGGGGGAGAAAGAGGCAGGGAGAGGGAGGAGGGAGCTGCTCGTGGAGAAACAGCCACCCCGCTGGCACAGGAAGGCAGCCGAGATGATGTCACTGGAGCAGTTGGAGCAGAGGGGAGAAAAACAACTCGGAGCTGTGCTAATCCCGTTTGCTGCCCTGAAGGGAATGGACAGTGGCCAAGGCAGGGAGTTCTGGGAAACCATATAAGGGTGCCAAACAAGTTTTGCCGCCAACATTAGGAACTGACAGCTTTGTTCTTTGTCACTTGGCTGCCCGCCAGAGGCCTCATTTCAGCTCTGCGGCATGATTACCCTGGATGGCCGCCAGCCCCGCGCTGAGAGCTCCTTTTCTTCTCCCGAGCTTTTTTTTTTTTTTTTTTCCTCTTTCCCTTTGCCAAACATGCAGCGGTTACCATGGCAGTGGAAAGTAAAGTTTAAAAAAAACACAACAAAGTGGAGAGGCACGCCTTTATCCAGATGTGCCACGGGAGAAGACAGAAAAGCAGTTAACCTATTCATCCATGGGCCCGCGAGCAAGAGGAAAACACTGAGCCCACTGTCACGCTGCCCAGTCCGAGAAGGTGACTCCGGGATAAACAGGACACTGCCGCTCTTGAGCAGGCTGGGCCAGAGAAGGGTTGGCTCTGGAGCCCTGCTACTTTCCCTGTCTCTCTCTCTCTCTCTCTCTCTCTCTCTCTCTCTCTCTCTCTCTCTCTCTCTCTCTCTTCCTGAGGCATTGTGGAGAACATAATGTGAAATGGAAAATGTCATGATTTCCACTGGGACTGTGTTCACAGTTTTGAGAAAGCTCCAGATAAAGCATTTGAAGGAGGGAGGAAGGAAGGCAGGGGAGGGGTGGACGTTGTGCCCCTGGTCACCAAGTTGCTCCTAGACAGCAAGAGTAGCCATAGCCACGACCCAAAGTCCTCTGCTTGTCACAGCAGCATGGCCTAATGATTGTCCTGGGCCCTGTAGTGTGCTAGTTCTGGGTGCTGCTGGGAAGTGATCGGCTCTCAGACCCGGGGACTTGTGGGGCAAAGGTTTCCTTTCTCCCACTTGGAGGCACCCCCAGTAATTTTGCTTTACAAGAGAACTTTGTGAAGAGTCCATTCTACTATTTTTAATAGGGTTCATTTTTCACCTGCTTGGAAAGTGGAATATCTCTTGGGAGGTGACATGTGACCAAAGGCAGGTCTCCAGGCAGAGCTAACTGATGTTGGAGGCAAAGGTTACTTACAAGCAGAGTCCCGCCTGCCAACTTTCCCCCATGGAAAAATCCAACCCTCCTAACCCCCAGTACTCAGCAGCTTCCCGGAGAGACCTCTGCTGATTCTAGGAGATGCTGGAGCCTGGGCTGACTTGGTACCTCCCAGCCCTCCAGCTGGAGACCATGAAAGGCAGAGGCTGCTGTCCTGAGGCTTATGGTACATTCCTGTAAAACACATTGGCTAACCGTCCCTTGTAAAAGGGCCCCTGTAGAGGGGCTTCCTTGTCTTCTCCAGGAGATGCATGATCATTTCCCAAAGGACTGTCACGGAGCTGTAGGAGGGGCCAGTTTGGGGTCGACGGGGGAAAGCTGGCAAATCAGATAGGCCCCAGAAGGCCTCTGTTCTTCCTTGCTTCATTCGGACATGGGATACACTTCTCAGAGGGCAGCTGGCTAAGGGTTCTAGCTATTATGTTCACTGTGTTAAGCCAAAAGTGCCTTTCTGAGGTATGGATGGGGGTGGGAGCCCTTGGAGAGTGTTATGAGGCAAAGTGGTCATCCTATCTAGCCCTGCTGGATAAATAGGGTCACTGTCTCTCCTAGACTTACTTATGCCCTGGCTGTCACTCATACAAAGGATATGGTCACCAGGAGAGAGGAGAGGAGGGAGGACAGTGCATGGTTTCTATGCAGATAGGATGACCAGGTATGGGGCTTTTCCTCTGAGGATACCAGGGCTCCCGTGAGAGGGAACTGGAGGCCAGGGAGAGACACATTTTTGCTCTAGCAGAAGCAAGGAAAGCAAGGATGTTGCCAGGTGAACCTATCCAAAGGCCGACTTTAGAATTAGGAAGGAAAGTGAACCTTGGGTCAATGAACAGGGCTGTAGGTCGTCCCCATCCCCTTTTCCTGCTTGTGACTCAGTCAGGGCTAGGGGACAAGGGCCTGGTATTTACCCAAGCAGTTCGTAGTGTGGGGAAGGGTC
This sequence comes from Hydrochoerus hydrochaeris, assembly GCA_004027455.1. Taxonomy (NCBI): domain Eukaryota; kingdom Metazoa; phylum Chordata; class Mammalia; order Rodentia; family Hydrochaeridae; genus Hydrochoerus; species Hydrochoerus hydrochaeris. The sequence goes on along the minus strand of PVLA01000532.1, from coordinate 157,968 downwards.
TTGGCTTTTGGAATCGATGCCAGATCAGGGCCTGGTACAGCTACATCTCTATGCCCTGAGCTGACTCACAATGAATGAGGGAAGCACAAGTGGTTTCATGTCCCTCGTGGCACACTGGAGACCCAGAGTTGCAGTGCATCTGAACCTTGAAACCCTCTGGCTTCCTGTTTGCCCAACTTGTGTCACCTAGGTACTGCCTGAGAAATCTGTGTCTCATGTGACCTCTGGGCAGTGAAAATCTGACTCCCAGGTTCTCCCCACGGCCTTTGAGTGGAATATGGTGAGCAATAGAAAGAGCCTGCTAAATAGGGCTCAGCAGGCTTCCCTAGTTCGGAGTAGTACTGGGTCACCTGGTGCTGTGACGAGAGTTTGGTTCCCCAGGACTCATGAGTTTGAAGCATTGGGTATAAAACGGCAGAAACTCAGTCCCCTCTTCCACATGAGGATCGGTTTCCCATCAGTTTGTCAGGCAAACAGAAAGGAAGATCCTGTGGGATTGGCCTTTCTGAGAAGCCAAGAGGAAGCAAGCAGAACCAGATCTGCCTGGCATGGGGGAGGGCACAGTGTGCACAGCCAGAAGGACCTGCATTCAGCAGGAACTGCTTGTATTTGCAAACAGGTGACCTGCTCAAGTTCCCGTGTGATCTTTCATTTCTGGTGCTGGTTTTTCCCCCTCATTAAGAAGCCAGATTTAATTTCTTGCTTCACCTGCATGATAAAAATAATTACGTATAGACATTAAGCCTGCACTAAAATCAATGTACAGAGAGATTTTGCCTTTGCCATTAGTCATTTCAAGGCTTTGTGGCCACAGAGAGACAGCAGTTAACGTTCTTCCTTTTGTAGACAGGCGAGTGAAATGCAGCATTAGCTTTGTTGGAGATCAGCCTTTGAGGGTTATCAGAAGTCAAGAGGTAGAAATGAAGTTGAGGTTCTAATAGGGACTTCATCCAGACCCTGGCGGGTGCCCTTATTGGAGAGGGGTGTCAGGGATGGGCACCACAAGAAAACACTCTGGCTTCAGATGCCTACAGATATCTGCCACTGCTTGGTCAGCTAGAGATTTCTTTATTACCTGCAGCCCAACCCTGAGAGGCACTGCCAATTGCTATCCCCAGATCTATACGGTCATCTCACTGTGTCCTGCAGATGCTGCCCCTGGGCTTGTGGGTCTCTAGGGGATGTGGTGGGCTGTCTGCTTAGGCAAGTGACTGTTGTCATTTTCATGAGCACCTTTAGATTCTACTTGGGTGACTATGTAGAGTTTGAAACTGACAGGGTAGTGGGAGGTCTTTGCCATATCAATGCCTAAATTGGTATTTTAGAAGTTTGCAAAATTAAGTGGGCCCTAAGAATCCCACTCCAGCTGTTTCTAATGGGGGTGGTTTTAAGAACTGTCGTTGAGGAACTGGTGGTGAGAGTTTTTAAGAAACCCTGGGGTTTGCACTAATGTTTGAATGTGCAGGATTTGATATGCTAAATCTTACATCTTCCTGGTATACATGGTCATAAGGTATGTCCCCTGATGCATACACAAATGAGTCTCAGGGTAGTCATGTTTAAAAAGATAGTGCACCTCTAGATTAGTCATAGCTATCATTTTTATCTAGAATACTTGTTCTACTGGTGCCCCAAGGCCCCCACTGCCCCTTTGAATATAAGATCCTGTGCACAATGGCCAGGAGAGTGCAGCCACTCACTCAACATGAACACTGTCAAGATCACTACTAATGGGAGGAAGTGGTGGGTCATGAAATTGCATCTCTAGAGTCCTCCTGCAGAGCCTCCAGGGGCCAGCTGTCCCTTGGGGACTGATCAAAGCCCTCCCTGTCCCTGGCTTCTTTCCAGAATGCCAGTAGATGCATCTCAGGTGAATGCATTGATTCCCAGTTTGCCTCCTCAGATAGGAGACTGTGAGGACAGGAAGGTCCTTCCTTGCCACAGGGAGTCTTGGAGCATGAATCTGTTTTGATGTGACACATGACGCCTCTGCCAGGCTGTTCAGAATAATCCTGGGATTGGACCCTCATGTGTCTGCAGAGGGGGCTACGGGGTTCTAGATACCTAGGAAAGTCACTAAGTGGACCTCTTTGAGGTAAGGGGGCCACTAGTTTGTCAGTGGGATTACTAGTTTGTCATTGCTTTGCCCCATAGCTCAGAGCTGGCTTCTCAAGCCCCTGAATGAACAGGAACCCAAAAATTTGGGGCAAGACACATAATCCTCTGATTGCCACCATTTCCCCGTTTTGGAAGGTGACATCTCCGAATTACAGTAAATGATGATTCTATGATGATGCGAGAACTATAAGAAGAAAGCTTTTTATTTTTTATTTGTTTAAATTTTATTTTACAGAGAATAAAACAAAAGAGGACAGAACAACACAGATCAGAACAGAACAATACAAGCAACACAGCACTTCACAACAAGACAATTGGATATCAACAGTAGCTACCATAATATCTCTTTCTTTGAAATAGTTGAGCATAGCTTCACAAACAAGAATATCAAACACAAAACAGAATAAAAGCATTCAAGAGAATGAAACTATTACAAGGCATTCTGAACCAAATAATAGAAAATAAACAATGGCTACTATAATATTTCATTTTCCATAAAAATTTGTTTATGTTACTACACATATTAAAATCCAGTAAGACATAACATGTTAGAACCAATGGTAATAGAAGAACCAAAACATGATAAAACTTCAAACCCAGATGATATTAAATCAGCAATGGCTGCCATAATGTCTTGTTTTCTTCAAAGTAGCTGTTCATACCATCACACATAATAAGGTCAAATAAAACATAATAAAACCATTCCAACCAATGAATGAACATTACAAGTCTGCAAAGCAATATAATGAGGATCCATGATTACCATAAAATCTTATGCACTCTTACCTTTTCTTATACTAGGGAGATTATGTGGTATTTATACATGTGAGTTTGATTTATTTTGCTTATGAGTATGGTCTCAAGTTGCATCCACTTATTAATAAATATCTCAATGTGATCATTCTTTATAGCTGAGTAGTACTCCATTGTATAAAAGTACCACAATCTTTTTATCCATTCCTCAGTTGATTGGCACTTAGGTTGTTTCCAAAATCTGGCTATTACAAATTGTGCTGCTATAAACATGGGTGCACATATATCACTGTGGTATGATGTTTTCAGTTCTTCTGGGAATATGCCTAGAAGTGGAATAGCTGGGTCAAATGGGACTTCCAATCCTAGCTTTTTGAGGAATCTCCAGACTGACCTCCACAGTGGTTGCACTAGTCTACACTCCCACCAACAGTGCAGAAGAGTTACTTTTTCTCCACAGCCTCTCCAGCATTTGTTGTTGGTAGTTTTGTTAATCCTGGCCATTCTTTCTGGAGTGAGATGGAATCTCAGTGTGGTTTTAATTTGCATTTCTCTAATGACCAATGATGATGAACATTTTTTCATGTATTTATTTGCCATTCGTACTTCTTCACCTGAGAACTGTGTGTTCATCTCAGATGCCCATTTTTGGATTGGGTCTTTGAATTTCGGGGGTCTGATTTTTTTTTAAATTCTTTATAAGTTCTAGACAGAAGTCCTTTGTCTGAGGGACAGTTCGCTAAGATTTTTTTCCCCGTTTGGGGGTTTTCTTTTCACTCTGCTGGAGATTTCTTTTGACATGCAGAAACTCTTTAATAAGGTGTAATCCCAGGTATTGATTCTGGGAAGTATTTTCTGTGCAGTTTGGTTCTTGTTATGAATTCTCTACCTACCCCTATGTCTTTGAGATTTTTACCTACTTTGTCTTCAACAGATTTAGTGTTTCTGTTTTAATATTTAGATCTTTGATCCATTTAGATTTTAGTTTAGTACATGGTGATAGGCATGGCTTTAGTTTTAGTTTTTGGCATATGGATAGCCAGCTTTTCCAGCACCATTTATTAAAGAGACTATTGTTTTTCCAGTGAACATGTTTGGCCTCTTTATCAAAGATAAGGTGGTTGAGTGTGTTCGTAGCTGTATCTTCTAGTCTATTCCATTGATCTTCAGGTCTGTTTTTATTCTAGTACCATGTTAATTTTATAACGATAGCTTTATAGTATAACTTCAAGTCAGGGATTGTGATACCTCCTGCCTTGGCTTTGCTGCTTAGAATTGCATTTGCTATTCTAGGTCTCTTCTGGTTCCAGATGAATTTTAGGAGTGATTTCTCTAGATTTATGAGGTGTGCTAATGGTATTTTCATTAGGATTGCATTGAATCTGTACAACAACTTTGGGAGAATGGCCATTTTCACAATATTTATTCTTCCTATCCATGAACAAGGGATGTCTGTCCATTTTCTGAGGTCCTCTTCAATTTCTTTTTTTCAGGCTATTATAATTTTCCCTGTATAGCTCTTTTACTTCATTCATTAGATTAATTCCTAAGTATTTCATTTTTTTGGATGCTAGTGTGAAGGGTGTGGCTTCTCTTATTTTCTCTCTCAGTGATTTTGTTGTTAGTGTATAGGAATACTATAGATTTTTGAGTATTGACTTTGTATCCAGATACATTGCTGAATTTATTATATCTAGGAGTCTTTTGATAGATTTTTGGGGGTCTTCTGTGTAGAGTATCATGTCTTCTGCAAATAATGATAGTTTAACTTCCTCTTTTACTATCTTTACTCCTTTTATTTCTCTCTTTTGTCTAATTGCTCTGGTTAGTATTTCCAATACTATGTTGAATAGTAGTGGTGATAAGGGACATCCTTGTCTTGTGCCTGATTTTAAGGTAAAGGCTTTCAGTTTTTGGCCATTTAATATGACGCTGGCTGTTGGTTTGTCATAGATGGCCTTTATCATATTGAGGTAGAAACCATCTATTCCAATTGTCTGTAAGGTTCTTATCATGAATGGGTATTGGATCTTATCAAAAGCTTTTTTTGCATCTATAGAAATGATCATGTAATTCTTACTTTTGGCTCTATTGATATAGTGGATTACATTTATTGATTTACATATGTTGAACCATCCCTGCATGCCTGGGATGAATCCCACTTGGTCATAGTGTATAATCTTCTTGATGATTTGCTGCATCCTGTTTGCCAATGTTTTATTGAGGATTTTTGCATCTATGTTCATTAGGGAGATTGGCCTGTAGTTCTCTTTTTTAGTTGGGTCTTTCTAAGGTTTGTTACTAGAGTAATATTTGTTTCTAGGAATGACTTAGGGAGAATTGTTTCCCTTTTGATTTCATTGAACTGTTGGAGGAGTGTCAGGATTAAGTCTTCTTTGTATTTCTTGTAAAATTCCGCAGTGAATCCATCTGGGCCTGGGCTCTTCTTTGTTGATAAGGACTTGATTAATAGAATTTGGGTTATTCAGCAGTTCTACATCTTCTTGATCCAGCTTTGGTGGTTCATATGTTTCTAGGAATCTGTCCATTTCTTCTGTGTTATCAAATCTATGAGAGTAGAGGTTTTCAAAATAGGTGTTGATGATCTTCTGTATTTCCACAGAGTGGGTAGTGATTTCACCTTTTTTCATTCTGTATTGCATGAATTTGAGTCTTTTCTTTCCTTTTTAAAATTAGGTTGGCTAGGGGCTTATCAATTTTATGTATTCTTTCAAAGAACCAACTCTTTGATTCACTGATTCTTTGTATTGCTTTCTTAGTCTCTATTGCATTAATTTCTGCTCTGATCCTTATCATTTCCTCCCTTCTTTTGGCTTTGGGCTTGGCTTGCTCTTTTTCTAGCTGTTTGAGGTATAGTATCAGGTTGTTTATTTGTGTTCGTTCTGTTTTCCTAATGTGGAGACTCAGTGCAATAAATTTTCCTCTAAGTACTTCTTTCATTGCATCCCACAGATTATGGTAAGTTGTATTTGCATTTTTGTTTGCTTGTAGATATTGTTTAATTTCTTCTTTAATTTTCTTTGTGACCCACTGATTGCTCAAGAGTGTAGTATTTAATTTCCATGTGTTTGTGGGATATTTGCAATTTTTTTAATCATTAATTTCCAGTTTCATGATGCTATGATCCAATAATATGCATGGGATAATTTCAGTTCTTTTGCATTTACTTAAATATGTTCTGTGGGCTAGTATATGGTTTATTTTAGAGAATGTCCCATGTACTGCTGAAAAGAATGTACATTCTGATGTTGTTGGGTGGAGCACTCTATACATCTATCAAGTCCATTTGTTCACAGGTGTGATTCAATTATGTTATTTCTTTGCTGATTTTCTGTCTAGTTGATCTGTCCCTTTGTGTCAATGGTGTGTTAAGGTCTCCTGTTATAATTGTGTTATTGCTTATTTGATTTTTCATTTCTGTTAATACTTGCTTTGTATAGCTAGCTGCTCTGGAATTTGGTGCATATACATTTAAGATTGTTATCTCTTCCTCTTGAAGTTTTCCTCTAACTAGTATGCAGTGACCTTCTTTATCTCTTTGGACCTTTCTTGGTTTGAAATTCACATTGTCTGCAAACAGAATAGCTACCCCTGCTTTTTTTGAGTTCCTGTTGCATGAAGTATTGTTTTCCATCCTTGGACTTTCAGTTTATCAGCTTCCTTTTGAGTTAGATGAGTTTCTTGTAGAGAGCATATGGTTGGATGTTGTTTCTTGATCTATTCTGCCAGTCTGTTTCTTTTAATTGGTGAATTGAGGCCATTTACATTAATGGTTATAGCTGTTATATATTGGTTTATTGTTGACATGTTATCTTTCTTCTGTTATACTTTATCTTTCCTTTCTGTTTAATTGTCTGTCTTGCTTAGTGGTTTTTTCCTATGTGTAGGTAGAATGTCTTTGAGTATTCTTTGCAGGGTTGGTTTGGTGATCATGAAGTTCTTCAGCTGTTCTTTATCATGGAAGTATCTTATTTCTCCATCCTTTTTGAATGACAGTTTTGCAGAGTACAGCAGTCTGGGTTGGAAGTCGTTTTCCTTTAGGATCTGAAATATTTCACTCCATTCTCTTCTTGACTTCATTATTTGTGTTAAGAAGTCTGCTGTGATTCTGATAGATTTTCCTTTATAAATGATCTTTCTTTTCTAACAGCTTTTAATATTCTGTTCTTATGTTGGATTTCTGGTATGGTGATTATTATATGTCTGGGTGTATTTTTATTTTGGTTATGGCTGTTTGGACCTCTATATGCTTCACTAATCTGAATGTCAGTTTCTATTCTCATGTTTGGGAAATTTTCAGCTAGTACTTCTGTAAATAGCCTCTTTATATCATTTGTATTGTCCCCTTCTTTTTCATTTATCCCTGTTGATCTTATGTTGTTTTTCTTTGCATCATCTTGCAACTGTTGAATTTTTATTTCCTGATTCCTTGTTATTTTTAAAAGATCTTTCCTTTCCTGTTCACTAGCTGCAATCTTATCTTCAAGGTCTGAAATTCTATCTTCACTTTTTTTGAGGCAATTTTGGCAACTTGCAATAGAATTTTTGATTTCCTGTATATTTCTTTGAATCTGCTTTATGTATTCTGTTTGTTTCTTATACTGTTCATTCAGGGATTCTATCTGTTTGCTTTGTTCCTCTAACATTTTAGCTGTGTCTTCTTTAGATGCATTCACTATTTCTTTAACTACTTTTACCATTTCTTCTTTTATGTGGGAGATTATTTCTAATTTGAGTTCCTTTATAGCTTCCCATACTTGCTTCTTTATTTAAGTTGATATTATTTCAGGTATTTCAGATGTATGACTAGTATTTTCTTCTATGTATGTGGCTCCCGGGCTTTCTTGGGATGGGCTAGAGGTTTGAGATTGCATTTTGATCTTTTTTTTTGTCATTTTCCTATATTTCTTTGTTTCAAGCAATGTTCCAAAGCTTTCCCTGAGTGTGTTGAGAATCACCTCCTGTGCCCTCAGCTCCTGGGACTCACGGGTCTTGGTTCCCCTAGTTGAATGAAGGTCGCTGGGCATGATCCACTCAAGCCTGTGAAGACTTTCAAGGCTAGTCCAGTGTCCTAGGGGGCTGGGCAGGTACCCTAGCACTGGGAGTGATGTCCCAAACTCCCTGGAGCCAAGGCCAGCGAGCTGGAACTTACCTTGCCCTTCCGCTGCACAAGCTGGAACTCCTTTGCAGCCATGTGGGCCTACGCTCCCTGAAAAAAGCTTTTTAAAATTTGCTAGTTACAGTGCTCAGTGAAAAGTAAAGAAGGCTGATGGTGCTGTAAACTCTGCCTAAGAAGGGGCTAGATCCCTGGTCAGTGCTGTGTCTCCAAGGCCTCTGCAAGGTGCTATTGGGGGTACCAGAGTGTCCACCCAGTGTGTGAGTTCTAGGGACAGCAGCTGTGTCTTGGGTTTCCCTAATGTCTGCATAGAACTTGCAAAGATATAAAGTCTCACTGGAGGGAGCAATACTTTATTCTTCATCAATAAAAGGCAGGTGGTCTAGCTGCAGAGTCATCCCAGGGAAGTCACCACAGTGGGCTCCAACTTCTGGCTCAGACAAATCAAGCTGAATATTTAAGGAGCTGCGAATGCAGGTAGGGTTTCTGGGCCACATGGGCCCACTTGAGCAGCTGCAGTTGACCACTCACACATTCTGAGAGGAGAGGGCTGCAGGCAATTGGAAAATGACCTGCTCAGCCATGCTATTTAGTCACAGCCCCAGTCTGAAGTGCTTGGTTCTGCTAACCATGATGTGCATGGCAGTGGCATGCACATTTACACCACTTTATGCACAATAATAGTAGAAGCCTGGATAGGGTTTTTTTAAAATTTCTCTCTCTCTCTCTCTTGAGATCATGAGGAAAACCTCTAATATTTAGCCAGAAAATATCTTTGGGGCTGGTACATAGATTTTTAACTCTCTGATACTGTATAAAACCAGGAAAAGGTAAACGTGTATAATATTTACATCTCCTTATAACTGCTGATAATATGAAACTGCAGGAAATATCAGACAAAAGGGATAAAGCCCATCTATTCAACCTTGGCATGCCCTTCCCTTTGCCCAAGGAACACACTTGCTGTAGCAGAATAGGATGGGTGGCTGTGAGGTACCACACCCTACTGCGGTATCTTGTCAGTGCCAGGCTCCTATTTCCTAAACCATGAATCCCCTGAGGGTCTAGGTCACATCTGGTGCCATTTAGGGAAGGTAGAAGACATGTTTCCTAAGAAAGTCACAGACTGACTTTGGCTGCAGAGATTTTGCACAGTTCAGGTACATTTATTGAACGTTACCTGTATGCAAAGCCAGACAGAAGGATACAGAACCTCAAAAAGGTATATTCTGGTAAGGCCTAAACAGCAAGTAAGAGGTAGAAAGCCTTGCTTCTTCAGGATAATGCCAGTTTGCAAACCTCACAAGTGGTTAAGGTGAACAGTGTGTCTCTAGATGAGGATTCCTGCCCAGACATGTTGGTTGTGGTTGGAAAGGGCTGAGGTCCTCATTTGCAGTGCCCTCAGGGACTTTTATTGTGTTTCCTGGACAATAGTCCTCTGCAACTCAGCACTACCTGACCTCAGACTTCCTCTTGAGGCTCAGCTCCTCCCAGTAGCCAGGGCTGGGGAGGAGACCTCCAGGGTGCTCTGTCCAGAGATAGTTCACTCAGCTCTCGGGAAACAAGGGAAAGCAGCATTTTAGACCCTGCTCGAGGCTACTTGTGGAGATGTGTGAATTAGTGAAGTGAGATCTTGGAACTAAATCTAAGGGAAAAGTGTGGAGGCTGGTCCTGGACAAGGCAATGTAGCTTTCTGCCAGGTAGAGTGGATCTCAAACTGAGACCCTGTCCCTTGAGGTAAACCAAAGTGGGTCTATGCCCTCCTTCCCTTGCACTGTCATGGGCCCCAGAGAGCCCCTTGGCAGCCTTGGAGACTGCAGATGCTCCCTAAACAGTAAAGCATAGTGTCTGTATAATGCAGGGAAGAAATGGAATAGGACAGGGGCTCAGGTTAGTGCTGGAGCAAAGAAGCAGCAACATGGAAGCTCTGCCACTTTCAAAATACTGTCCTCTTATCTCAGTTACGGCTCACAGCATGCTGGAAGGTCCTGATGTTCAGAATCAAACTTCCAGAAGCATGAAGATGAAACAGAAGAAGCCAGCAGAGACAAATGGAGCATCCATGTACCCTCCAGGCCTTCACATCAGACCATGCTCTGACAAGTGGTAAGGAGAAAGACAAGAAGATCTGCCACATAAGTCTTCTGATGCCTGCATTGATCTGGTTCTGTTTCTATCAAAGGGGAATGTGGTGATATCCATAGAAATGGGGATGAGGTGGGGGAGAAAGAAAAGAAAAGCGCACTGAAAAGAACAAGTGTGATTGTAACAACTCAGAGCGCTTCCCTGGTGCTGACTCATGGTTTGACGGTGACCCAGGACTGTGACTCTAGCCAGTGACAAATAACAAGCAATCAACAATCATTTTTGCTGGCATCCTCACTTAAAAATAAATGTAAGAACTTATCTATTTGTATATATTTTTATCTACATGATTCATTGGAACTCACAAAAATATTTAAATATCCAACTGGTAATTAAGATCAACAATCATAAAGTTAGAAAAACAGCAGCAAGGGCAGTAATTTTAAGTGGAAAGCCACTCTTTTTAAGCTTCTCGAAGTGGTGCAGGTTCTGTTCCTGTTAACACTGTTGGAATAGGAAGGGATAACTTGGCCATGACCTTGATAATCCAAGTGTGGGGGAGCTGGCAGCTCTGGTTTGTGTCTCTTCCTTTGTTCACTTTCACTTTCCACTCTGAGTCATCCCTATGTGCTGTGTCCAGAATCTTTTTGCTTCCTGACCTCCCAAGTTTTCTCTCCCATTTCCAGGCTCTGTCTGGCAATCGGGCTTCTCAACCATGCCCTCAGATGCTGGGTAGGACACAAATGCCTGACATGAATGCTGTGGCTGTCCTAGCAACCAAAGATGAGCTCCCTGCAGAATTCAGCTCTCCCGTTTGCCCAAGTGGCTCACATCTCCCAACTGCTATGGCTTCTCCAACCCAAAGGCCCCAGGCAGCTTTGCCCTCTCCTGGCCTCTCCTTTAGGCAGGGAGATGGCTGTGAACATGGACACAGAACTGGCTCCCAGTCTGATAGGTAGAGACCTTGAACAAATGAAGGACTGCAGAAAGAAACTAGGAAATATCACATGGTAATAACTACCTTGTGGAGAACCAGTATAGGACAGGACGGGAGAGGGCACCTGGGCAGTGGATAGGATCTTGAGGCTACGGTGGAAGCAGGAACCAGCTCTGCAGACCCAGAGCAGCACTGCAGAAGCAGAAAAGGCTGGTGCAAGGCCATAGGGCAGGGATGCACCTGGAGGTGTGAGACAGCCAGGGGACAGGAGGCAAGGCTGGGGGAGGACAAAGATGAAGGAAGGCGGGGTTAGAGTGTGAGGACTCTCTGAATGTAGAAAAGGACTTTTAGGAGCTGTTATGAACTGGACAGGACTGGTTAGAGGGCTTTTATTGACAAGATGACACTGATGGTTTTGGTTTGCAAATTTTTTTTTCTTTTCTTTTTTGGTACTTGGATTTGAACCCAGGGCCTTTGCACTGAGCTACATCCTCAGTACTTTTTATGTTTAATACGCATCATTAAATTTGCCAGGCTGGACTTGAACTTATGATCCTCTTGCCATTGCCTCCAAACTGTGGGTTTACAGGCATGAGTCTCCTTTTCCAGCTGGTTTGCAATTTTCACATGTCACCTTGTTGCATGGATAAGATGTCTAAGGGTGAGTGAAGGCAGGCAGGATGTCTGGATAGGGTTCTTGTCCCAGCATGGGAGAAGGCTGCTGCAGTGGAACTGTAGGTGACACTCAGGATGCTGCTCACCACCGTGGCAATGCCTTACTTGGTTCAGTGTGCGGTTTCCTTGGATCCTCATCAACTGGCTGGCATTTGGCATTGGGTCCCCCACATGCTGTCCCTCTGGAGTACCTTACCACACAGCCATCCCATGGAATGCAGGAAGCCTGTCCTACACAGGCCTGACCAGGTCCGGGCCTAACCTGGTCCATGCCTATCTGAGCCAATTTCCAACTCAGTAGGCCGGGTGAAGGGGCCAGGCTTCCCCGAGCCGCTGTCTCCTCCTGTGTAAGATGAAGGCAGTGTGGCTGCATAGAGCTGTGTGTGAATGCGTTAGGCTGCCCACCACAGAACCAGGCAGGCACGTAGTAGGTAATCAAGATGGTCTTTGCGTTAGTGGTGATGCAGTGATAAAGTAGTCCCCACTAATCCCACAAATCTTTGTAATTTGCCTTCTGCTTGCCAGACCCTTTTCCTGGGTCTGTAACGGCAAACATTTTAGAGTTTTCAATGGTAACAAACAGCCTACTATGGCATGCATGCCGTGGGTTCACCATTACTGTGTAGGTGCTTAGGTTTACCTGTGAGCTCCTGTCCTAGGAGTTTATATTCTGGGAAGCAAGGCAAAAAAATGAACATGAAAGAAAATCAGATGAGTTTGTTGGAAGGCAAAAAGTGCTTTAAGAATGGGGCAGAGTAAAGGGTAAGGAGAGAAGGAGGCACAGCCCTCAGTAGGTGGCCAGTGGGCTTCCAGGTAGAGTTAAATTGAGTTAAAAATTCAAGGAGGTGAAGGAGTGTGCCTGGGGAACTCTGGGGACAAGTTTTACAGACAGAGGGTAGAGTCAAGGCCACCTCTGAGCCAGACAGGTCCAGCATGAGGGAGAGTGGGTAAGGGGAGTGGCAGGAGAAGATGACTTTGGGGCTGAGGCTGAACAGGTCCAGCTTGTCACGGGCTCAGGGCTGTTGTTAGGTCAGGCCAGGGTGGATCTTCTCACAGCACAAGGAGGGTGATGGCTGCCAGAACAGGTGCCAGTGACAGTGGCAGTGATCACAGTGATCAGACGACCCCATCTTATTTTCAGGCGACCCCTTGAAGGATAGACCCAGCCTATCACTGCAGACTCCTTAGCATAGGCTTAAAGTGTCTGCCTTTACCTGGCCACTGGCCAGCCTGCGGACATTGCAGAGAAGAAACACCTTGCCAGAAGCTTCCCTCAACTCGTCCTGGGTAGAGCCACTCACTGGTTCCTTTTCTACCTTCCCACTCCCAGGGTTGCACCCATCTTCCTGTCTAGCACAGAGCCACGGGCTACTTTTGGCTTCTGACTCTGAGTTGAGTTGGGCCCATGGTAATGCATCATCGTTTCCCTTTCTACAGAAGAACGAGGCTGGGGAAGCTTGTCTCAGGTCTGGTCCTATGTGATCATGCGTCCTGGCTTGGGTTAATGGGCTTTTGAGTCTTCAGCTGAATCAGTCTTGTTTGCTTTCCTTAGCTCCTTGGCTCCACAGGGGTGGACTGAGCAGTCTCTTTCTTGTTTCCGGTTCCATGGCTCCAACTCTGTGCCCCAAGCCCAGGAAACGCTGGAGGGATGTTATTGACGGGCTGAGTCAGGCCCCATCTGCCCACATGAGCCATTTTGAGCAGCTTTGATTAAAATATGGATGCAGTCAGTTAAAGCCAAATAAGCAGCCTGGCTGATTCTCTTCTCCTTTCTAGCCAGCTCCAGGAGCATCTGGAGGCTGTGGGTCTTCATTATCTACCTTCCCTCCTCCCCTGTGGGGCGCAAAGCTTCAAACTGCCCCCTCTTTGCTCGGAAGCCACCGTCCTTCCCGCTGCTGTCTGCACCAGGCAGAGGATTCTCCAAAGCCAGCTGTCTCTGCTGTGTGATTATCATCTTCCTTCTCTTGCCACGTATCACTGAACACCTGCCCCATGCCAGGCAGAAAGGAACCCGCACACCCTGGATTTCTATGCCCCTTCCTTATTGTCCTGGGGAATGTTAAGAGAGAAGGGTGATTCTTAAAAACAATAAACCAAAATGGAATGTCTGTGATGACTCAGGAATTACTTAGTCTAAATACAGATACTTGAACGAAGTTTAAACTTTGTTATTATTAAAGCAAATAGGGTGCAAAACAGGACAGGGTACGTTATTGATCAGACCATAATACCAACACATATTAAATATCCCTGGTACAAACTGGTACTATTGGCTGGCTCTTGGAAAGGGGCAGGGATGGGAGAACTTTGTCATAAATTTGATAGCATGAATAAATTGTTTACTTAAAAAATAAGACATACATTAAAAAGAAAAGCAAGAAATGGAGCTGCAAAGACAGGAAATAGCCTAAGCTCTAGGCCAGATCAGCCCAACTAATGATTCCTTCACAAATGATGCCATTATAACACTCATCCTGTGCAGGCGGGAGAGTAAGTGGCCATCAGGGGTAAACGGCTGTTACAGCCCCTGTGTAAAAGCGGCTGTTCTGCCACATGGCACAGACAGCAGGATAAGGAGCCTCATCTCACAGAAGGGGGGGAGGGAAGAGGAGGCGAGTGGGTCACCTCTTGTCATTTGTCACCCCGCAGAACTCTGAGGAGGCAAAACCAGAGGTAGATCAGAGTGACAGCCTCCCCCAAACCGATTTGAACAAGCCTGTCTTTGACCATGCCTGTTTGGTTGTTCCATGCTTTGGGCCTTGGTATGGAAGGCAGGAAGGGAATTTACAAACAAGGGATAAAAAAGGAGAGGATCAGAAACAGAGGAAAGGCAGGGCCTTAAAGGAGAGCCCATGGGCACTCAGCAGCAGGGCCAGAGATGCAAGATTTTGCCTTAGCTTGCCCTAATCCCACCTGCCTGACCCCACCTGGAGTCACACAGCTTGTAAAAGCCTGTGGGCTCATTCTCATTCCTCTGCCTGTTAAGAACCTGTCCTAAAGCCAAAGTCAGATACAGATGGCAGATGCCACAGGGAGTTCGCAACTCAACTTGTGAACTGCTCTGGGGCTTCTCCTTCCAGACCTGGCATATGGGGATGGGCAAATTGTAGGTGGGGACAAAGGAAACTTGTGGAGAAAATAATCCCCAGAGAGAAATCTCCCTTTGCCTTCCTCCAGGAATTGTCAGCTCTCGGACCATATTGCTCATGATCTGCTTTCCATTTACAGATATAGAGAAGGCAGAGAGGAGAAACAAGGGAGAGACACAAGCAGAGATGTGAATCTGGGTAATGCTGTGTGACTCCTCCACTGAGCCTGTTGCCATGGTTACACACACTCTGGTGATGGACCACTTTGTGAAGGGGGGCGAAGAATTTCTGAGAAGCATCACAAAAACACTGCAGTGTGGGTTGGTGCACAAGCTTCCTGTGTCTCTGAAAGCATCTTTTTATAGGTGCATTTTCACCTCCAGGCCTGGCTGTGCCCCTGAGTGTTCAACAGTGTCTAGAACTTGAGCACTTTCCAAAATGAAAGAATCTTTTTGTCTTCTTTTCCAAACGTACACCTATCCATCCTCCAGGGAGCTCCTCTTAGCCCATCTCCCCTAACAGCTGGAGACTGTGGCTGTTTCCTCTGAGCACACTCTTCTCTGCCTGGATCTTCATCATCTCGCCTAGATGTACATCCTAGGGTGACCTTGCTACATTCTCTGCTTTGGGCTCAGAGTCCTCTGGGGAAGAGATCTTTGTTTTGTGCCTTCATCTTCCAACAGATAAATACTCTATGGTGAGCTAAGCAAGGGAGAGGATGGGAAGCAGGTGAAGAGACATGGCAGCATCTCTGCAGCCACAGATCTCAGACCTGGGATGGCCTAAGCGAAAGGGGGCTCATCTACCTCCTGAGTGCCTCTGGAGACAGCTACCTCACCACTGTAGGAGAAGCCCCAGCCAGTGACTTAATTTCCTTTTGAAAAATGCAAGAAGTGCTGGCTGGGTGAGGAGAGATTTAGATCTCTTTTAAGCTTTGGAAACACTGTTATTGACCACAAATAGACTTATAACCCAATATCCAAGAGTCTCTTATTTATACAAAACTGCTTAGTCAAAGATAATAGATTATGATCCAGTTTTAAATGGCATGACTGAATTATATCAGCCACAGAGAGCAGAGTTGCCAAAGAGTTTTGATTGTTTGTTATGTTTAAAGCTTAAAGCTTAGATGTTGATACTGGGATATATATATATATATATATATATATATGAGAGAGAGAGAGAGAGAGAGAGAGAGAGAGAGAGAGAGAGAAAGAGAGAACTTATTGTCCTGGGCTCTCCTTCCTGGTCCATTGAGCCCTGGTGAGCAAAAGGTCCCTGCATCTCATTTGCTTCTCACACCTACTCCTCTGGAGATAGCAGATGAGAAAGGTGAGCTTTGGCAGGCATGTTCCCAATGCCACTCACCAAGCAAGAGCAGAACTGAGACCCAGAAGCCACGCCCTTTATCTTGGCCCTTGTGCGTCTTAGAGCAATGCTGCTGGCTCCAAACCCAGTTTGATCTGGCTGGGGGAAGGGAAGCAGAAAGAGCCAGCCTCTCTCTGCCAGCTCTGACCCACTTGAAGGTCCAGGGGAAGGCAGGTGGGCCAGAGCTGCTGAGCATATTATTGTCCTGGCGATGACAGAACTTGTCTCCACCTCCCTCTCACTAAACTGAGCAGCAGGGACAGGAAGTAGGGAGGCCTGGCAGGTGCCAAAGATCACTCACCTGGTCCTTAGTTTATGATTCCAATGGGGACACTGGGCCAAAATGAACTCTGAAGATTATTGCTGTGTTACAGCAGGTATTGGCATATACAACAGTAATAACCTTGCCACTGACTGCCTTTAGCTGTTTGGATACGTCTAACAGCTTTATTGTCATGATTATATCCAACTGGCTCAAAGAGCTAAAGTGATTTGCTTAAGATCTTATAGCAAGTAGGTGGCAACTTTGGTCATCTAATTTTAACCTATCCTCTTTCCAGCACCATTCACCAACTCCTGGAGTCATTCATTCATTCAACATGTGTTTATTGAGTATTTACTGTATGTCAGGCACTGTTCTAGGTGCTAAGGGTATTCCAGTAAATGAAACAAAGATCTCCAAACTTATGGGAGGTGAGAGAGGAATGGGAAAAAACAAAACTAACAAGTCAAGCAACAAACACCAGAGTGAGAGAAGACAGACTGGCCATGGTGGGGCCGAGCAGGTGGGGGGGCTGATGGAACAGCAAATCTACCTGAGGATAGGGTGAGCCCCTGAGAGATGAGCCTGAGCTAGTGTGTAGAGGAGAGGGAAGCCAGGGGCCTGGCAGGGAAGAGAAGCCCAGATGGAAAGCAGCAAGGCAAAGGCGTATGGGAGCAGCAGCAGGAAAGCCAGTGTGGCTGGACTGGAGTGAAATTGAGTGGGTAGGAGGACGTAAGATTGGAGAGGAGGTGGACAGCGGGCGGGCAGGGAGAGGATCACAGACCTTTCCTGGCCGGTCTCTGAAGGGCTTGAGCAGGGGCATCACTGCCTGTTTTCCATTGCAAAGGGTCACTGGGGCTGGCATGGGAGGTCCTCCCCAAATCCTGCCTCTTCATTCAGACATACTGTGCCGGCCTTTTTGTCACTTTCTGAAGCAGTTCTGGAAGTTCTCTTTCATAAGTGTCTTTATGAAGTGTGACCAAAGATTCAGTCACTGTCACTGCCAAGTGCCACCCAGTGGAAATGTGGTTTCATAAAAACATTAGTGTGACCTTGTCCACCTTATTCACTGGACATAGCATCACGTGACTTTTGGCTCTTTCCCAAAGTCAAAATGGCCATCAAAAGTAAAAGTTTTGAATTGATTCAGCCATGACAGAGCAACTAAAGACACAAAAGAGGACTCTAGAACTACTTCAGAAAGTGGTAAGAACAATGGGAGAAATGTGTTTGAACTGAGGAGGAGTATTTTGAGGGGGAATTAATGGCAATATTTTTTACTATAATAATTTAACAACTTTTTTAAAACACTGACTGTAGAATGTGGAAAATATTTTAGAATGACTTTTTAGATGTCAGATGTAAACTGTGCCCATTAGGAGAACTATAAAATGCCCAATGGAATAAATGCCAGGGTATTCAGCACAACAGAAATTCCCAGCTGGGGTGGGTAGAGAGGAAGGGGAAATCTCCCAGAAGCACAAGAGGAAACTGGTCTAGGATTAGTCATTTTTGTTCCAGATAATGCTGAATACATGCAAAGAAACCTTATGTCTGAGGAATAAAATGAATCTGAAATAAGAATTTTATCTGCATGCAAAATTCAAATCTCATATATAGATCTGGAAATAAAAAGGCTGATTAACTTCACATTAAGTTACCAAAGCTATTGGGACTTTATAGGTAACCAGAGTGCCAAATAGTAGATTATAGGTCATTTCTCCCCTGAATCAAAAATGATCAGGCAGCATAATTATTCTTCCAACTTCTCATACCAAATTTAAAATATCACCAATCTTATTGGCTAATGTTAGACAGGCCACCACTCTATCCCCCACACACCTCTTAATACTGTATCTCTGCTTTTTGAGGTACAGAAATGAATGTCATCAAGTCAGGCTGTGGGAAATCAGCAGCCAGGTCTGCTGTGAGATGTTGAGTATAAAACATTGGAAATATTCTGCTCAGTCTCACTCTGAGCTCAGTTTAGATAGCTCACCTTAAATGCCAAGAATAGTGCTTTAGCCAAGCAGAGCCGAGATTGGCATGCGATGAGGGAGATTTTAAGTGTTGGTGGAAGGAAGCCGGAGACCTGCACAGATATAGTGACATTCACATCTCTTTCTTGCTTGGGCTTTTGCTTCCATTTGTAAAACCTTGCTTGTGATTATCACCAACAGCATTTATGATTAAGTGCCAGGATATGTGAACATTGAGTTAAAGATGGCCTGGGCTCTCACGATCTTTTTGCATGAATGATGAGTGGTGAGAAAACATTGCTTATGAGTTCTTAGCTTGGGCACCCCCCACCCCAGAGCCGTAGCTCTGCTTGTAATGCTGGATAAACATTACTTGCATGCTCGTGAAGCACTACAATAACAATCATTTCTTTGCATATTATCTTGGCAGCGAGACTTTTCAGGGCAAGGATGGGATCTCTCCACTTCAAGGTCATGGCAGGAAGCCCTCAGCTAGGGACACAGTGGGTTCCCAGTGAACATTAGTGGACCAGATGGGGAAACTGAGGCACAGATCTGGAAACAAGCTTAGAATACCATTTCCAGACTAGTGGTTTTGCTAGAGGGGAGATAATGTGTGAGTTATGAGCTCTGCATGACCCATAGGCAACATTTTTTCTAATTTCTGAGATGAAGAACTGAGCATCTTCCTCCTCTGGACCCTGTGGATGTACCATGCAGATTCTCTTTCCTCTGTCTCTTTGGAGTATCACAGCCCGCTGCTGCTCCCCAAGCTGCAGGGTAAATACCAGCAATGAGGGGGTGCCGCTGCTTGGGCAGGCTGGATTCTACTCACTCTGCTGAGGGTCATGCTTTGGAAATATCTCTAATTTTGTTTTCATAGCTTGTTAACCTTTTCCTTCCCAAAACAATGGCCGTGTTTGTTTTGGCTCCTCTGGCATATGAGGACAGTCCGGAGTTGGATGCACAAAAGCATTTTTCCCTTAATCTCATTACAAGGGCTTCCCAGTCTTTAATTCTTCCCAGGGCTCACTTGCTGTGAAGTGATTTCCTCTTGGAATAGTTTTCTCTTTGTGAAGCCGGGAGAGCAAGTCTGTTTGGTTTTGCAGGGAAACAGGGAAAGAAAGAAAGACAAAGGCAAAGAAAGCAAAATCAAGCTATGCTGTGGGGCCTTGGAAACTCCTGGGATAAAATGGACTGGACCTGAAATCTCGGCTGTTTAGACCAAGGGTCTCTGGATTATAATTTGAATGTGGTTATCACATGACATCTTCTTATAGTCATCTCTTTCCTACCTTAGATTTGTAAAATTATGAATCCATGTTCTGACAATTGGGCATGCTCATGTGTTTAGAGATCATCTTATTTCATCATCTTGCCCCTCTGCGTCCATCTGCATGTTGGGCCACCCTGATTTGATTCTTAGTGCATGTAGCATTTCCAGTGTTTTCCTTTTCGGCTACATGAACAAATTCACATTGTCTTTTAATTCTTCTGTGTTAATGCTCATTCTCAGTGCATCAAGGAAATTTAAGCTTATCCAGCTTCTGCTAATTTTCCTATCCTTCTTCACTGAAGTGTTTTTCCCTTCAAATTGTTTTATAGATTTTATCTGCAAACACAACACCATACTGAGGAACAGAGGTCTCTGGAAAATGAATGTTGGAGCTGGAGGAAATTAACAACATCAACAATAGAACGAATCCCCAGAGCTGAACAATTCAGGATGGTGAGGGGATGTTTTCTCTACTGTATTTCCTATTTCACTCCTTCCTGTGTTGGACCTGTGTGGCATAAAAGCTGCTGCACAGAAAAAAAAGTACGCTCTCACCTCTTCCAGGACCCTGTCTGTTTTCTGTATAGAGAAATGGAGATGCTTGTTCTTAGCTGCTGCTCCTGATGGCCTTTCTGGGCTGCAGTCCCAGCTTCTGCTCAGCTGGCAGGTGGATTCATTTTCCTTACCTCATGCCAGTCTGTGTGCTGCCCTCTCACCTCCTGCATTAATGTGGCAGAAACTGATGAGAAAGGAAGATGAACCTTAAGGGCTTAGGGCCCAGTAAATTTCGCTGATGGAAGAGCAGACAGAAAACTCCTGCCTGCCCCTCCCTTGAGCTCACGATCCCGCCCCTGTGTTCTGTTTCCATGTATAGGCAAGTGTGGGTGAGGGAGAGGTCTGGAAGCTCCAGTCCTGGCCCTGGTTGCTTTTCTTTTCCATTACTTGAAGCCCCCAAGTCCATTTGCCAGAGAAAAGTGACTCAACTCCAATAGTACTGCTGAGAGCTAATTGATTTCCTGCACCAACGCGTGTCTTTCCCCCTCCAGCTATTCTTCACAGTTCACAGCCCAAGGATGCTCTGAGCAAGACTCCTGTATTTAGGGGAAGGGAAAGGATTCAAGTGAGTGAAAGGTCATGTTTACATGTAAAATTTCTTTTCTTTTCTTTTTCTTTTTGACTTTTGGGTTGAGATCTTATGCAAACTTAAAGAAAGTGAACCAGGAATCAGGGTCCATTTTTTATGGACCCAGTAGTTATGATGGCCAAAGATGGTGTCTTCCTGTAGGACAGAGGGTAAGGACAGAGCAGACTTTCCCTTGCTCAGCCTAGATGCTGTGAGTTGCAAGCAGCTGGCCCCTCTTCTAATAATGCCTTCTCTTCCTGGCGGTGACCAGCAGCAGTTGTGATTTGCTGACTGCCTAACTGCAGTGAAGTGGAGAGAACTGAATGCACACATAGGAATTTTATTGAGGGACCATTTATTTCTGTAGCCCTTTCAGAGCATGTGTGTGTGTTTCAAGAGGTGAGTTACTGTGTGATGTGCAGAGGACAATTATGTATATTTGGGGCATCAGGTGTTGGGTGATGGATTGGTAGGTTTGATGGAAGTCAGCTTGTCCTGGATTAAAAGGGAAGCAGGTGGTGAATAAATAGAGGTAGAAGTGGATGATTCATTCAAGTTGTTTAGCAAACTGTTTTAGAGATCACATGCACTCAAAAGCAAACAAGCTTTTTGGGAGATTCCAAATTAGGCAGTCAAGTTTTTGGAAAGAGGCCCCTGAGGGAGGCTCAGCCTGTCCAGATGGCTCTGCAGCTCTGTTTGAAGGCTGTAGTTTCTCACAATTGATCACTGCCTCACTTTCCAGGTTCCTGGTTGCACAAGCCTTACCTGGGGCAAAATGACAACAGCGGTGAACTCCTCTAGTCCAACCCCTCTTGAAGTCCTCTTTGTTTCCAAGGAGGCAATGGGTGTTAGTGCACAGCCTGCTGGGACCTGTCTGCCAGAGAATTAGCCCAGGCCAGAAGGCTCCAGGGCGGCAGGGAAAAGGAGTTGCAGGCTGGGAGAGCCAGCAGGGACCACGTGGAGGAATAGGCCTGCACCACTGGGGAAGTGACTTGGGAACGTGTCTCCATTCTTAGCATAGGAAACTCCCTTTCCATGGCCCCAAGGGTCACAAAGGGGAGATATCTTAAGGATAAAATCTCCAACTCTTGGATTATGGAAGGAAAAAAATCAGAAAAATAGCAGATTGGACCCTAATCCTGACTTATTCTAGTCCCTTTCTCAGGCACCCCTAGCCAAGTATTTTTGGGATGAAAGCTGACAGATTGGGTTCAGCAACACAGTTTTCCAGATACATCCATCTGGCAGGCCCTTCTTTCTCCTGCTACAACAAGTTGTTGAAGTTTATTCCTGAGATTCAAGTTCAAGTCCATCTGAATAGCTATGGTGCTCTTGAAAATGTTTGGAACCTCTTTCAGTCTCAGTTTCTTCCTCTGAAAAATCCAAAACAAAAGCAGTTGTGGCAGTAGTAACAATATCAACTATAGTAAAGATACCTGACATGTTAGATTTCCAGGATTACTGTGAGAATCTCTGATATAAATAGTATAAAGTCACTTTAAAAGTATGAAGTCCTCAAGGTCCCAGGTAGTATTATTGATTGTAAGTTAACAACATGTCAAACTCTTGAAAAACAAGCAACCAAATTCTATTTCTATTTACATATAACGCCTTTTAGGAAAAAACAGACATGTCAGTTTTCCTGTTGTGGGGACAAAAATACCTGACACTTGAAACTTAAAGGAGGACAAGTTTATTTTGGTTCACATTTTCAGTGGGTTTAGTCCATGGTTGATTGGGTCCTGCTAAAAGAAATTTAGCATTGTTTTTTCCATGCATTTGTGTGTGCATATGTGCATACTCACATATGTATGCTTTTTCAGCTGGACTGTGATTTCCTGAAGGGCAGGGATGTTTCCTACAGTCTTTGTTGCACTATCCTTGTGCTCTTTGTCCAGTGACTTGTCACACTAGGTCCCCAAATGTGGGCTAACTGAGTTGTTACTGTTGATGAAAAGCATGTTCTACTTTTAAGAGTTTCTAATATAATAATGGAGGCAGTGACCAAAATCAATCAATGATTCCAAGAGCACAACCTGAGCTACGATGGTCATGCCACTGGTCTCCTGGGTGGCCTGCATCAATGATTGGGTAGGTCGGGGTCAAAAGCTAAGGGCAGTGGAATGTTCTGACCTTACCTGGGCACATCTCCCATCAGCTGACCACTTCAATTCTGTGTGTCTTGCTATACATGAATTATGACTCAATTAAGTTGATTTAAAAATGAATAGAAAACCAGCATGCAGGGAGGCTGAAACATGAAAATAGCAAGTTTGAGCCCAGTATGGGCAAGTTACTGACTTAGTGAGACCCCATCTCAAAATAAAAAAATAAAAAGGGCTGGGGATGTAGTTCAGTGCAAAGGACCTGGGTTTAATTACATATACAATTAAATAATACTTTAAAATATAAATAACAGTTTAGAACAACCATGGGAATGATTTCCCAGTGCCATTTGGTAACAAATTGAATTACATGCACAACAATCACCTTGAGAGTTCTGAGCAGGGAGTCATTGCCTCTGCCCACGTTGGTCTTTAATAGATTGAAGAAGAACCTTGAAGACAGTGAGGGGGGAGAAAGAGTGGGTACCAAGGGTGAGTATCTTATGCTCCTTTTGAAACCCAACAGACCCAGACCCCAGAGTATACTTAATACCTAACTTTTTACTAAATAAATGATCTTAAAAGAAAAGGCATTCCGCCCACCCACTATCTAAAAAGCGTAGACCTTGGCCAACCAAGGCCATGGACATACACAGGTCCATGTGCGCTGCACTTTGAGGCTCTGCTATTTCCTTTCTTGCTCTTAACATCTGGAGAAATTCAGCAATCCTGCCATTCCCTAAAACACAGCCCTCCTCCTGGGAGTCATTGAGGCCCTGCCCTCCTGGCCCTCCAGACAAGGTTGCCATTCCCAAGTCAGACTCCTAGGATGACTTATCTATTCTCTCCTGCACCTCCATCAAGTCAATGGGGCATTCCCCACTGCGTGTCACCAAGGAAGCAGTTATTTTGCTAAGTAGAGTCATTTTGATAAAAACGTGTGTAAGAGGCCACACCATGTGTTCAGGGCTGGCTAACTGCCAGATGAGTTTCATTTCCATCCCAACCTTCCTTCCTTTCATCATAGGGTGGCTGGATCCTGTGCACTGCTGGCCACAAGTCCCCTAGAAGTTTCCCTGTGTGTCCCTTATCACAAACTCCTAGGATTTCCATAGGTCTGTTGGGCATGTCGGCCAGTAGCAGAAAGGCCTTCCATACAGCATGTCCTCCTGTTCATTGCCCAGGATTGCTTCACGGTGAAAGACCAGAGAAATAGCGATTCTTTTTTTAAATTTTATTTAAAGAGGAAAAAAAAAAAAGCAAAACAGAAAAAGGGGTAGAAACAATACAGAATTTCAGAAAAAAAATGCAGTAAGAAATCACTAGTTGATAAATTACATATTGTCTTCTTAGACCTAGTTGTTAAAGTTATAAAATTAAAGCATATAAAGTGGACATTCAAACAGTGAAACTGCAAAGAAGTTCAATGATCCAGTAACAACTTAGCAACATGGTTATCAATCCTACACACTTAAACATACATGCAGCCATATCCTCTAGAGCACTTTCTTTTCTTCTTTTTACTTTTTAAGTCCATTATCTGCTTAGTTATATCCTGTTTCAGGTTGCTCAATACCTTACTGACTTGTTTTGTTGTTGTTATATACTTTTAATCAACTTATATAATTCTGTTGCCTTGTTTTTGAGTTTCTCCTCATCCATGATCCATGGATCAGCTTTGGTGGAGTTGGGAGATTTTTGGAGGTATTTTGTTACTTTCTTATCTACTTTTTTTTTTTTTTTGGAAGGTAGCAAAATACAGCAGAACAAGACAGAACAAACCCATGCGACCGCACTGCAATAAAACTACCACAGAACCTCAGAGCAGGTCACCAGGACACAAGCAATGGACTCAATAGTACAGCCCATTTTGTTCACACTAGCTGTTCCCTCAATCAGGCAGAGGAAAATAGAAGGAAATATCGAACTTTCAAAAGCAGAACATTGAACAAAGCAGTACCATTAATCAAAACTGAGCAAAACAGTGATAAAAATATTTGCCTTCAAAGAGATGGTAGAAGCAAATCCCCCTTACTTGCTATGCTGTATACATTCATCCTCCAAAAAGATACTCAGACCGCTGGTGCCTACTTGCTAAAGAGGAGGAGGGAATGGATCAATGTCTGATTCTTAGCCCGCACACCGGCAGGGCCCCAGCTGCTTACCAGGGAGGCCATTAGGCCACCTGTTCTCCAGTGTCTAAAGTTCCAACATGATGCAGAGTTCAGGAATCGCTGATAGTTCCTGCCCCAGTGTGCCGGTGGCTTGCCAGGCCCCCAGCTGCTTACCAGGGTGGCCAGGAGGCCACCTGTTCTCCAGCGCCCAAAGTTCCAACATCAAAATAGCAATTCTTTACAGAATCATAGGACATTTAATGGAAGAAGGGTCCAAAATGTTCATTCAGAACCACACGTGGGAAGATGACATTAAAAGGTGAAACCATATTTTTATTCTGGAGACCTTAGAAAATGAAAGAAAAGCAAAGAGAACCTTTTGTCTTCCTCAAAACAAGGAGGGATTAGTTCAGGAAAAAAAATCAATCTAGTCGCAGGGAATAGACCCATCAGAAGGGAGAGACATGCTATTTTCAGGTTTTGAAAAGGAGACTAGTAACAGCGAGAAGAGGGGGAGGAGCCCACTTAAAATCTGCACTTGAGAGAGGCCTTTTGAAAGCAGATAAAGGTGTGTTCTTTGGCCTTGTAGCCTTGAAAATTTCCAGGCTGCTTTGTCCAGCTGGGTTTCGAGATTGAGGTCTGAGAATGTGATTGTGTATTTGTTCCAACTGATACTGGAGTTGTTTGCTTTGAACAATGTGACTTTGTTCCTTTTGTTGAATGGCTGTTGCTTAGGAAAGGAGCAAACACGTTAGGAACTTGCTAAAGGTAAAATGATGTCCTGCAGATTGTATGTTGGCAGAAGTTCTGTGGTGCGGGA
This sequence comes from Hydrochoerus hydrochaeris, assembly GCA_004027455.1. NCBI lineage: Eukaryota > Metazoa > Chordata > Mammalia > Rodentia > Hydrochaeridae > Hydrochoerus > Hydrochoerus hydrochaeris. The sequence continues at coordinate 132,127 of PVLA01000532.1, read as the reverse complement.
CAGAGATGCTGCTGTCTTGATGGGAACTGGGGGTGGGGGTACCTTCATTAAATCCTTGCCCATGACATCCTGCACATATACACTGGAAGCAATTCATCAGGAATTAGGAATGAGAGGCTTATATTATTTAAAGACCATTGACAATCCAGATCTCCAGAAGAGGGGGTTCGCTCACAGCATTTCGAAGAGAAAAGAGGGTCCCCTGAATGAGACGCCTGGCTGGTGGGAGGCACAGCTATATAAGCAGACCTACTGTGTGCCAGGCACTGTACTAAGCACTTTAAATACTACCTGTGCATTCCTGGTTAAAGCATTTTCCATACTGCATAGGTTATTAGAGGTTCTGGGTCATGAGAATCAATTGTGTTCTTTCTTCCCAACTTCACATTCAGTGACAGCTTGAAATTGGCTAAAGTGGAAGTATTTACACCATGGAAATTGGCAAATGCTATAACATCAGAAGTCTCTTCCTGTTGTTGGTTTATTTAGATGTTTTTTTTGACATCTGGTTATTCAGTATTTGCTAGCATCTTTCTGACAATGAGGTCCCGAGTCACATGTCCAAAGAATCACATGGATTCCAAATTCATGTTTTCCTGAGATGAGAATCCTGGGAGGAGCCCAGAAGAGACCGTGGGCTGACTGAGGCCACCATGGCAAAGCTGGAGCTGAGGAGGAGCACTCGGGTTCTCTGATAATCCAGATCTGATGCACATACCTGGAAGTGCTCTGAGGGTGAGAGACTGCTCAGGACCTAGGAGAGGTGAGCAAGGTTGGCCCCAGAATCTTCCTTTGCCTGCATGGCCCAGAGCCGGTCTCCTTCACTCTGCCATGCTCCATTTCCTTTGTGTGACGAGACGCTGATGTTCCATCCTGTGACAATACTCAGTGCCCCTGCTGTCCCTCCCAGATGTGAAGAGGTGCATGTTTTGTGTCAGGAAAGGCTTCCCTGTATGCCCATGCTGGCCGGCACGTGTCAATCCCACACTTTCCAGATTGGTGGGCCAGGCTGGGGCCCAGGGAACATCAGGACACTGTGCTGTAGACATTCTAATGCTGGCGCAGAGAATGCAGAGCCTCTGACCCTGTGGATGTCACTTCTGGGTCACCCCATGGGCCTGGAGAGCTAGGAATAGAGAGTAGAGAGGTGAGGGAATGGCAGATATTAAACAACCTTAGAGGAGGATTCAAGGGTGTGCAGGAATTTTGTAGCTCTGCTCGTCAGGTGGGAGGAGGACAGGTATTCATTCTCCACCTGGTCTAGTCTTGACCTCCTTCCTCCTGCTGCAAACAGGACCCTGATCTCCTTTCCTGCATGGCCAGTGGGTACTGGCTGCTGAGGCTGAGTCAACACAATGTGACTGGTAAATATGGTGGATGTTTACATTTTAAAAATTATTACAGTAAGACACATTGCTGTGAATTTCCCTCAAAACAATCCCCTCCTCCATCCAGGCACACTTATCCCACTGTTCTGCAACTTTCTGAAGCAGTTGTGCAAGTTTTCTTTTCTGAATGTCATTAGTGGTGCTGTCATGGCTGCCTTGATGTCCTGAACTGATCCAAAGCTTTTACCTTTCATAGTCATTTTGACTTTGGGGAGGAGCCAGAAGTTGCATAGTGCTAGGTTCTAAGAATAAGGTGGGTAAGGAAACACTATAATATTTTTTATGAACCTGTCTTTCTGTTAGATGGCTCTCTACAGCAGCATTCACTGTATTTTTGACCACACCTTGTAAAGACACTCATGAAAGAGGAACTCTAGACCTGCTTCAGAAAATGCAAGATTGCTGGGATCAGTGTGTTTGAAGCCTGAGAGAATATTTTGAAGGGACTCAGTAGCAATGTATTTTTTACTGCAATAAATTTTAAAACTGTTAGTGGTCACCATATATTTTGATCATATAACTTGCTACTTTCTGCTGAAGCATCTCAGTGGCCTTTAAGTGTGTATGTGATACTTGCTTTCAACTCAACAGTGGGCTTTAGAAAATTCAGATTTGAGCGACAGAAAATCATTGCTTTTTCAATAAATCTTGAGACAAATATAAAATGCTGTAGAAACATTGTGTAGCTCCAACTTTCCCCTACTTGTGTAAATCAGAACAGTCATTGGCACCATTATAAATTACCTCTTATTGTACATCAATAAACTTTACAAGATAATGGAGATGGAGTAGTGATATTTCTGCCCCCTTCCCAACTTTCTAAATCTTTCCTGGCTTTGTGGAATTGCTGCCTAGTGCAGTAGTAAATGATGTATGAAATGAAGTATTGCTGTTTCCAGCCAAGCAATAGTGTCGCCATTGCTGCTCCAGTATTTATTATTTGAAGTCATGTTTGGGTAGTTTCCATAAGAAACACACACACACACACACACACACACACGCGCGCGCGCGCGCACACACACACAGGACCAAGCAGGAAGGTAGGGAAGAAAAACAAGAGACATTTGTATAATAAGAGAGATAGACTGGGTCTGTATAGAAAAAAATAAAAAGAGTGGTTTGACTAATTTTTCTCCAGTGTGTTCAGATTGTCCAGTCACGGAGGGGAGAAGCAGCTATCATTGTAGACCTTCTTCTAGGGGCACACTTGGTCTGTCTTGATCATAACAGGTTCATCACACAGCTTATTGCATTTAGGAAAAACATGTGGACCTGTGTGTGTTAAATGTTACAGTGAAATGTCATAAAAATGTGTACCTACCTGTCAAGACGCAGACAACACACCACATTTTCCATAAGGCTGCCGACCACTTGTTAGTATGTGAGAGTTTCTGCCTCCCTCCAACCGTTTTATTCTTTCTGAAACTTTTGTTTACTTTGGACTGAATATTTATCCCCACCAAAATGCCTTAAATTATTATGTTGAAATCTTTATCCCAGGAATGACAGTATTAGGAGGTGGGGCCTTTGGGAGGTGATTAGGTGTGAAGGTGGTGCCCTAAAGAATGGGATGAGTGTCCTCCAGAAAGAGTCCCCAGAGAGCTCATTTGTCCTTCTACCATGTGAGGACACAAAGAGCAGATGGCTGCTGATGGGCCAGGGGGTGGACCCATACCAGATCTGTCTCCTGGGATCTTGGCCTTGGATCTTTTTTCTGCTTACCAGCTGTGTAACCTGAAAACATTCCTCTACTTCCCTGGGTCTGAATTTCTTATATGTGGAAATGTATTATAACACAAAAATGTTTTCAAAAGCTATTTATTTCTATATTGCTTCAGAATATAAGTGCCATTTCTTGCCATTCATGCAAACTGTTTCAATATCATAATTCATTTGCATATTTCTTGTATCAGTGGAGGATGCAACACTATGTTGGGTGTTTGTCAATTCACAACTGTTTCACCATTTTTTCTATGAATTTGGATGTTAGTCAATGTATTATCATAGGCCAAACAGTTATCAAAGTTATCAGAAGCGATACAAAATATGTTCCCAAGTTCAATAAGCAAAAGCAATAGATCCAAATGACAAGTTCCATATATCAAAGAGGCTGTACATCCATCTTTCTCTGTGATCAATTTGGAGCAGATGTGATACCACTTTTCTTGTAAAACAAGCAGTGATTTTGTGTTCTTTATAATGAATGTATTCTACATCTACATTTTGAATCAACATGGCTTTTATGTGAGTTTACTAATAATAGCTGGATTTATTGAGTATGTATTACTCAGGGGTGCACTGATACATAGGACACCAGAAAACAATAATCACCCCTGTGTGGCACTTGCTGGTTTCTGTGCTGGGAATACTCCTGCCACAGCTAATTTCAGGCTACCTATGTGATTCCCCTGACACAGCCTGATTCCACTTTCCAGCTGTCAATATCCCACTCTCTCCTGTATATGTCTAGTGCAACACATGCATTGGCAATAATTGTCACAGCTCTGTAAAGAAGGCATTACTGATTTCCTTTCCCATGGATGAGCAAACAGCTTGGGAAACTACATTGTTTAAATTTGCCTGGCTAGCGGGAGAGGTGAATTAGTGATTAAACTGAGGTCTACACAACTCCCAAACCCACCATCTCTCCAGCACACTACATTTCTTGCCACAAAGCTACACAGGAATGTGAGTTCTAGTTCATTAATCACAGATTCTAGTAGGATGAAATGAACAGGGTTGTCCTCAGACAGTGATGTATGTCTGTGTGTGACATCAAACCCAAACCCAAGAGACAGGGACTGTCTTGTGGTTTATGAGATGAGAGGCCACTGGGCCAGTTGGGTGTGTTTCCATGTGACATTATCAAGCTGATCACATGGTACCTGCTGAGTGTCCAGGGTGCTCCATGTGTCAGGAGGGCTGTGGGAGGAGAACTTCCTCCCAGGTGGGCTTGGAGGGGACGCAGATGCTCCTCCCCTTCAGAGAGCTGCCTTGGCTTTCAATGGAGCTGCTATGGGAGCAGAAAGAGTGTTCAAATAAAGTTTGAGGGTTAAGGTTCTTTCACCTAGCAATTCTCCCTGTCTTTAAAACAGAGGACAATAGTGTTCCTCTCTCTATCCTCCCCAGGGGATCAATGAATCCTGTCCCTGAAGGCTGTAAAATAAAGATGACAAGAGATGCATAAACACACACAGTTATTATTTCCTCCTGTGACTCATTTTCCTGCTGCTATTCCTTGCCGTATGACCCAGATAGAACCAAAGTGAACCAGACAATTGCTTTCCACACTTAGTGCCATTTTTAAAGGGGTCCCAGGTTGCAAAACAATGAGAATGATGCAAATAATAATGCCTCGTATTTCAGTAACACCTGTTCTCTGAGGAGCTCAAACCACTTTGTGGACACAGGACAAGTTGTCAAGAGACAATGTAGAGGAGAAAATGGACTTGCACTTTAAGAAGCGACTCCGTGGGGGATAATGGTTCTGTTATTCTCACAAATGGATTGGCAAACATGAAATCTATTTCTAGTCTAAAGCAGAAATAAAAATGCCAGGTAGGAGGGACAAAAGAACTTGGGGTAAGCAGGGAAATCAAAAGAGCCCCTCCTGGACACTTCACTGAGCACAATCTGCATAGCCTAGGGCAGTCCTGACCCCAACTGACCTTGTGGCACCTGGCTACTCAGTATGGCCTAAGTGGCTGATACGACAGCTGCTGGCTTTCAAGGCCATCCTAGGGGCTGTCTCTGGGTCCAGAGGAGCCTTTTGGGGAGCCATGCAGGTGCCCAGAGTTAAACTGGAACCCAGGGCACTGGTCCTTGCCCCTCAGCTTCCCATGTATTCTGAGTGTCCCTCAGCATTCATCCCAAATCCACAAGCTGTGGACAGCCTGCTGTGGGTGTGAAAGGTGACTTGGAGTTTTTAGAAATCATTAGGAAGCCACATTTAGTGAGAGGCTGCTCAGCAAAGCTGGTGCTGAGGACTGAAGCAGTTGGGAGTGAGGCCAGGGGAAGACGACAGAAGGGGAGCGAAGGGGAGGAGCATCGATTGGGGAACCTAAGGCAGTGAGCCAGGTCTGGTGCGGGCACTATCTCATTTGATCTTCACTGAAAACCCAGCAAAATAAGGGCTACAACTCTCATTTTTAGGTTAAAAAAAAAAGGAAAACAAGACTCAGAGAAGTTAAATTATTAGCCAAAAGCCACAAAGCTCTCCAATAGCAGAACCAGAATTAAAGTCCAGATCAGTCTGGGTCTCTACTTCAAAGAAATTAGAGAAGGGGACAAAGAGCAGGCAAAGAAGGCAGGAAAAGGCATGGACAGGGTGGGTGGGTGCCTGCAAGGTCAAGGGAGACTGGGATGCAGAGTCTGAGAGCCACTGGAAGGAGAGAAGTTTGTAGATGGAGAGTCAGAAGCAGAGGTCTGGAAGGGGAAGAAGTCGAAAGTGATCCAGGGCAGCAGGTCACAATGCTCACTGAGTTGAGGACTCCTCAGAGAGTCACTGGAGAGCACCAGGTGCATGTCTGCCCCTGCCCCCAGGTGGGTCAGCACTGTTTCAGGGTACCCTCACCCCCCCACACCTGGGAGACTAAAGGGTGGGACATCAGCTTCCCAGCCTGGAGGGTTGTCATGAAAATTGTGCATTTATTTCAGAGCTGAAAAATATCTGAAGTAAAAGCCTTAAAATCATGTTCATTTATTTTTTATTGTAAGGGAGACATCTCTTTTTCTTTTGTGAATCTTTTATCAGCCTGACAGCCAGAGATGCTACTGGAAGTTGCCTCACAAATCTACAAATTCTTCTAGGCTTGCAGATGCCTATTTGCAGAAAGGATACAAATCTCGATCACTAGAAAGAAACTTGTGGGGACTAAAGTTAAAAAATGAGGTCCCAAGCCAACCAGAAAAGCTCAAGTCTTGAAAGATCCATAAACAAAAGGCCTTACCATAGCTAGTGTAAGTGTGTCTGTGTGTGTGCAGGAGGCCAGGAGATCTAGACAGTGACATGACAACATCACATAAGGACTTGAGAAAGACGGAATCTGGGGTGGAGGCAGATTGGGAAGCCGGGCTACCCTGGCAGTGGCTCCGGGAAAGGACAAAGCAAGCAAAGCAAAAAGGGTCTGGAGAGGACTTCAAAGACATCCCATGGCAATTTGTCTTCTTGTAGAGGGAAAATTGAAAGTCGCAAGATCCAACTCTGACTCTACCTTGCTTCCTTATTCCTGTGTAGATGCCAGTGGGCAGCTGTGCAGGCGTATGACCTAGGTGTCAGCAGTCCAGGTTCCTCCCTGTCCCTCCAGGGAGCAAAATCTAGGGGAACCAGCATGACACTTGCCACAACCAGCCTCACGATTCACCCATCTTCTCTCCAGGGCCACCTAGTTTTATGCTTTACCTTGAGTCTGGCCAGAGGCCTCTTTTCCATGTGTGTTATGTGGGGCACAGAGCTTAAGGAGAGACAGTAAAGAGATAGAAAGGTGAGCTGATCTTCAGTTCTCCACACCCTCCCAACCTCACACGCGCAGCTTGTGGTAGGAAGGTGGGGTGTGCACGCCCATGTGCATCAGGGAGAGTGGTGAGGCCAGCAGCCTTCATCACTGACAGGATGCGTCCTTGTTTATAAACATTTGCTGAAGGTTTATGTGTGGCAGGGGACATTAACCACAGAACATTTGCTTCACGACAAGTTCTCCATTTTCACATCCTTCTTACCACATGCACTTTCTCTCTACCTGAAAGCCACTGAGTAGAAAATAATTTCTCTACACCGAAGAGGGGAAAGCCTGAGAGCCCTCCTCTACTGGGGGCCTCTAGCAGTGGTGGGGAGACCCTTGCTCCAGTGGTTACTGACTGTGCGGCTAACTCAGGGGACAGCCATCAGATGGGCAGAATTTGTGCTGCTGGTGGCTCAATAGTCTCGCTCACCCCCCAGATCTTTCCTGCCCCAGCTGTGGTGTGAGAGACCAGGTAGGAGGGGGTGGGAAGCTGTGTGCCTGCTACCTGATTAGGTGACAGTTAGTCTCACAGCGTTACCTTTTCCTGACCCAAGTCTTTGGACACAAAGGACTGAGCCAGAAATCAGTGTTTGGCAGCTGAGGGTGAGGCATTGTGGCAGGCAGGGAGCTGCTTTTCTGGTTTGTGTGGAGAGAAGTGGTGAGCTCTGATGGAGGCTGCTGGGACCTGTCTGAGCCCCGGATGTCCCCTGGACAGGCCATCTCTGGTGCCGATTCTCAAAATCGGCACCTTTTCCTTAAGTTAGCCTGCTATAGCCTGACTCTGAGTGTCCCTAGAAATGGCTGGGTCCCTGGGTGGGGCTGTGAGGCCCAGTGGGAGTTTCAGGTCACTGCTGGAGGGGACTAAAAGACACTGATCCTTTTCTCTCTCCTTGACACACTCGGCCATGGGGTGGATGGTTTCTTTTCTAGGACCAAACAACCATAGATGGAAACCTTTGAGACTGAGAACCAAGGTAGACTATTTCTCTTTTTAAAGTTGATTATCTCAGGTATTTTGCTACAGTTACAGGAAGTTGACATACAGCCCTAGGAAGGAGGTGCTGTGGTCCCCATTTTTATTATGGGAAAAACTAGGGCACGGAGAAGTCAGAGGACCTGCCCAAGGGTCACAGCCAGGCCTTAAACTGAGAGTCTGTGTGATTCTGAAGCTTCTGCTTTTCCCCTCTGCACTGTACACAAAAACATGTCTCATTCTGCTCATGATGCATTCTGCAGTTTTCTGGGACTTTCTCAATTTTACTGAAAGTCCTATATCCAGGCACACCTGGAACTTTTGTCACCCCATTTCCCATCAAAGTAGAGCCCCTACTACAATGTCCCTATGGTCTTCAGCTGTGGCTATTGCACAGGCATTTGGCTAAATTTCAGTGACTAGAACATTATTTATACTGAGTTTAATTCTGTCTTCACATAGTTTCTACTGCCATGTCCTGTTTCTGGTATTGTGATGAATGAAAAAAAATAGAGGAGAAGAGAGAAGAGAGGAGAAGAGAAGAGAGGAGAAGAGAGGAGAGGAGAAGAGAGGAGAGGAGAGGAGAGGAGAGGAGAGGAGAGGAGAGGAGAGGAGAGGAGAGAAGGAGACACCGGGGATAAGGAAGAGGCAAGCATCAGCTGTGTCATCTGCTCTGGCCTTTACTGCTCACTTAGGAGTATCTTAAACTTTTTATATTATTTCTGTACAGTAGCTACAGATAAAGGCATTGTATTATGCATGTGTACCTTTGAGATCAAACTTATGTAGTAAAAAAAATAGTGATTATGTTTTGGATTGACTTCATAGAGATTGGAGAACATAATTTAAATAAAAACTGTACTCCTAGCCGGGCGTGGTGGCTCATGCCTGTAACCCCAGCACTCTGGAGGCTGAAGCAGGAGGATTATTGCGAGTTCAAGACCAGCCTGGGCTACAAAGTGAGCTCAAGGCCAGCCTGAACTGCATAGCGAGAACTTGTCTCAAAAAGACAAAAAAAAACCCAAAAAACCAAAAAAAACCCCCCCAAAAAACAAAAACAAACAAAACAAACAAAAAACTGTGCTCCTATATTCCTGCAGTGCTGTTATTCTTACTTGATTTTTAACCCTAAGAATTTTCCAGCCAAACCAACACTTGAGCAGATGCAGTCAAGAGTTAAAGTTAGTCTAGGATTGTCCTGCCTCTAAGAGGGGCATGGGATCCTGGAACTCAGAGGTGACACCCTTCCTGCCACATGCCCCATGCCCTTCCCTGTGTCTTCGGAATCACTTTTATCACTTTGGTGAGTGAGATAACTTGCAGGCATCCACAGATCAGCCCTTACTTCCTTTTGAGTGTGGGGTACTCCTCTCACCCCATTGTGCCCCTGCTTGCTCTCACCTGTTCAGAGAGATTGGAGCAAACTGCCTTTATCCCATCCCTGAGGTCCCCTGCTTCCTGGAGCAGGAGAAGGACTGTGAACCGGGCACTCAGGGAGAGTGACTATGGTCCCCTGTGTCATACATAAGCCCCTTCCTGATTTCAGGTAAAGTGAAACCACCTCTGAGAACATGGATAGAGGGCACGGGAACTCAGCTTTAGAACGGATGGCACAGAGGCCCCACACTTTACCCTTTGGCAGCTTGCTTTGATTCTTTCATGGTTGTGGAATAAAAGTCATAAATATAGAACTGCATATGTCTAACTACATGTGTGTATCTATGTGAATATAGGGTGGTACACACACACACGTACACACACACACACACACGCACACACACGCACACACACACACACACACACACACACACACACACACATATTCTCTTCGGATGGAGCATTCCAACACAAAGTCATGAACCCTCTCTAAGGGCTCCTTGTCTGCCTGCGTCTCAGTCAGCTGAGGTCCTGTTTCCTTCTACCTTACCTCCCTGAGGCTGTTCTATGCACTGGTGATTATATTTGCTGCATTATCAGATAGATTCCTGATAGGAGAGAACTTCCATTCTGACCTGATATCAATGGAAACAGAATATTCTCCTTGCAAGTCTATGTGTCTGATAATGGACAGGGCTCATCACTGACCAGATTCTGGCTCCACACACCAGACTGTTTCCATTGTGCTGGATGTCTTTAGGTGGCATTTACAATGGGGGTGACCTCAGGTTTGGACTTCTTGTGGCAATGCCACATGAATCAGCAGGAGTGGGGAGAGGAGGATATTTTTGGAAGCCGTTTCTATGTCCAAACAGCTAGTGATAACTCCGAACACACTGGAAACTGTAAATTACAAAAATCTTCCACCAAATCAAAATTACATGTCTCCCCAACTTAATTTTCCCTTAATCATATCCCCCAAACATTCAAAGCCACTTCAATACAGCATCAAACTAATGAAGTGTGTGGAAAGAGGCAAAAGTTTTAATCTATTTATTTTGTGCAAATTTTACAAATGCATGTCTGTGGGAATTGATGGTTATGGTGCTTCCACAGTTTGGAAAGAGACATCATGGGGGAGAGGACCTCAAACAAGTGCTGATCAAAAACTATAATATGTGTTTAAATTTTAAAAAATTATTCTGGTAAAAGACATTTTGCCATGAAGCCCCTCAAGACATTCCCCCTACCTTTGAACATACGTGTCTCACTGATCTTGCCCCTTTCTGAAATAGTCTAAAAGTCCTGTTCTGTGTGTGTTTTTGTGACATATGATCAAAAACACAGTGACTGCCGCTTTTGAGTGTCATCCAATGAAAAAAAACTTTACTGCGAGGCTTTAGAAAGTGATTGTGAGTCTGCCCTCATTGAGATCATTAGTGCCTTATTTGTGACTAGAGGGACTACCTGGCCCTTTCTGCCTACCATTTCCATGTGAAGAGCAGCAAAAGTGCCATCTTGGAGACAGAGAGTGGTCCTCATTGATTTGGATTTCTAAGATTCCAGAACCATCAGAAACAAATTTCTATTGTTAAAAAATGACTGGATCTCATATCTTGCTACAGACGAACAATACCCAACCTCTCTCTGAAGGTCACCTGTTCCTCAGATATATCTATTAGGACCTGCCTAGGACCATTACCCTGCACGGTGCTTCCCACACATTGTTACTCAGCTTAAGTAAAAGGCCTCAGCCCTTCTATTGAAAATGCCAATTCTCATCAGTCCCAGTCTCTTAGTTCTGTTTTCATCACTTCATATACCCCAACACTTCTGACCTTACATTGCTGACTATTACATGACTGGTTGTTGATCTCTACCTCTAGAGTAGAAGCCCCAGTCCAAGAGGGTTCTGATGGCCACCACATCTGGAGGACGCAAAATAGCACCAGACACATGAGTTCCCAACTCAGCAAGAAGAAAGTGATTCCTATTATCAACTGCAGCTGCTCACCTCGGTCTCCAGGGCCAGCTCAGCTCTGCTGATATGAGGAAAGGATGACATGTTGAAATTCACATTTGAGACACATGGGTACAGTCAGCATTTAGGGGCTCCCAGGGTCTGCACCCAGTTACTCTTCCTGGTAAGATCAGAACCAACCTGGCTAGCAGCACAGTGTATCCAGAGCTGATTGTAAATGCTCTAGGAAGGTCTCATACCCACAGATAGATACATAACCAACCTATCATGACCTTGCAGGAAGAAGGGGGAGAGCTATGATGTGTCTGGTGTCTACTAACTACCAGGCACAGTTCAGCTGCCCAACCATCCCAGTTTGGACAAAGGAATTTCCCAGGACTTTCAGTGCTAACACCAAGACAGTGTTGGATAACCAGTGTAGTTCATCACCCTGCTGGGTTCCTTAGATGAGTCTTGTCAATCTTATGCCCATTTTATCAAGAGCGACTCAGTCTGCTGTAGAATCAGAACTCCTGTAACTCCAGGGTCTGAGTCTCTCTGCCACATTAGGCCACCTCCCAAAGACCCCCTGGCCTCCCTTGGGAAGCAGTGATTCTGGGAGAGCTTTGTGTAACATTTCTCTAGTAAAACATTTTCTCCAGTATAGCAAGATCATGAACCATGGAACAGAGTGGTGGACAGACGCTTAATGTCAGGGTAGACGGTTGCGGGAGAGGCAGAGGCAGGCACTGCCTGAATCAGAAACATTTTCCCAAGTGAGACACTGCCAATTTGAGTTTAGAGCATCTTTAATGTGAGGGCCAGAGCTTTAGAGTAGATATGCTTTGGTGAACTGGGGAGAACTGATGAAAGCTGAAGTGAACAGCATGGGGAGCCTCTTGGAAAAGAACCGCAGCATGGAAGCGGGCTGGCTCGGGCCAGGCCCCTGAGCTCGGTGTTGTTCTTCCAGTCCTTTGGCCTCCAGTCCTGGTTATAGCGATTTCCAAGGAACTCTTTTGTGCAGCTTTTCAAGGATATTTTGTATATTTTTCAAAAAAAGGAATTTCTGAGAATGGGAAGGGAAGCTTTTCACGGTCAAGAGGACTGGACCTGCCCAAGGCAGCCAGGAACCATGTTCCCCTCACTATACATCTCGTCTCACTGTGAGGATCTGAGCTTAGATCTAGCCTTTGTATATGTGTTGGAGTGAGATACTAAGGACTGAACACAGGGTCTTTGCCCTGAGTCACATCTTTAGCCATTTATTTATTTGTTTAGACAGACTCTTACTAAGCTACCGAGTCATCCAGGTGGTGCTCCAACTTGGGATCCTCCTGGTTCAGCCTCCCAAAGTATTAAGATTACAGGTGTTCATTGTCAAGCCTGGCTATGATGTAGTCTTTTTATGTACCACATAGAGAAAGGAGACTCCCCTTCCCCTCACCATGGCTGATAATCACTCCTGACTCCTGCTGGTCTTTTCCCATGTCCCTGGGTGTAATGAACACCTTTTGCATAAAGGTCTGTATTTTCTTTGGGGTTATTTGGAGCAAATATTGGCATAGGAAGGCTTCTTCCATCTGCTCTTCCTGATCACCACAGGTTTTCCTGAATGCTCACCTCAAAAAGTCACTTGCTCAACAGTGTGCATTTCCCTGAAGCTCCTTACAAGTCACCATGGGCTTTGGAAAAACTCAGCAGGTGCTGCCTCGTCTGTTCTGTGAAATGCTGGCTCCCACGCCCCCAGGAGGTGCTGAGCACACAGATTGCAACCGTGCTGAGATCAAAGGGACCTTGCTGAGATGGCGGGTCTGCGGCCACCGAGGCTCATGGAGCTCATCTCACCAGGCGGAAGCAAAGGTGAGCTGAGTGAGTGTGCAGAGGCCACTTTCCAAAGCTAGTCCTCGTAGCCCCATGTCTGATCCTGCACCACTGCATCCCGGCCCACACACTGCCAAGCACACACTAAGTGTGCAGCGAACCTTAGTGTATTGCTGAGTTTGTTTCTATGGACCGTGCTAGGCCCAAAGTCCCTGATAAGGTCTACCATCTAGGCTATAACATTATATGTGCCCTGGATTGTGTGTGAGACCCAAAAGTGGTCTTACAAGAGGGTACAGTGGCTCATACCTACAATCCCATTATTTTGGGAAGCTGAGGCAGAACAGTCATAAATTTGAGACCAGTCTGGACAATTAAATTTATCAATTTAGCAAAACTCTGCCTCAAACTAAAAAAAATAAAAAGGATTAGGAGTGTTGCTCAGTGTAAAAACTATGGGCTCAATCCTTAGCATTACAAAAAAAAAAAAAAAAGGAAGAAAGAAAAAGCTTACATATGATCAAATCCTCAAGGTCAACATAGAGAATGATAATGTGTTGTATATTTCAAAACAGCCAGAAGAAAGGACTTGAATGTTTTTAGCACAAACAAATGATGGTTTGTCTCTGAAGTGTTGGAGAACTTAGAGAGACATTTCTGTCTGTGACAAAAAAGTGAAAGGTGTGTTTCTATAGCCTTTCAGGTAATGGGTGCTGGGTACTAAGTTTGGAGCTGCCTTTGTAGGAAAGGAAGGAGGTAGATGGAGTTTGGGGTGCAGACAGCCTGTGGACTCTCCTCTTTGTAGGGCCCCAGGTTCATCCTCAAGGCCTGTCTGGCTCCCGACCCACCTCAGTAGCCAGCAAGCAAGATGGCCTCCCTTTTGAGCTGGATTCTGAGACTGCAGATGGAGCTGGGAGCTGGTCGATTTTAGTTAGAGATACTCCTTCCCTGTTTGCCTTCAGTGGCTGGTTTCCAGCTTTCCCGCATCCTCTGTTGATTCCTCAAAGCAATTTTTAGAGGAAATACGCAAAAAAGACAAGAGAAAGCTATTATCATGTAAGCTGCGTGATGCCTTTGCTAGTTTCCCAGAAATTTGGAGGCTGACTCAGGGCAGCTTCATTGCTTGGCTAAGGTCTGCAAGAACCTGGGGACAGCTTTTGCTTTTGACAATGCTTTTGCTTGAAAATACTGTGCGTCTGCTGTGTGTTGAGCTCAGAGGGGATCTGACATGGCCACAGCCCAGGGTGACACCACTGTTAGTGCTGTGGCTGATGGAAATGTATTCAGAGCAACCCAGCTCAAAGCAGAAATGAGGAAACAACAAGGGAACATCTGGTAGGGTGGGTTACACCAACCAGGGCCTTGGACAGAGAATATAGCCCCATGGGGGCTCCCATCCTTTTAGAACTTGCTTCGAGGTGAGCCATGTGGAACATACATCCATTCAGAACAAACACAGACGCTCGAGAAGGAATGCCAAATTTTGCAAATGAAAATACAAGATGCTCAGTTAATATGAACTTCAGAGAGCAGCACAGTTTTGTTTTTTGGTGTAAGTATGACCTAACAATTTCATGAGACATTTTAAAATACAACATTTAACATATACTTGAGCTGAAAATTTATGTTCTTTATGTGAAATCCAAGTTTAACTGATCATCTTAATTTTTTTTGTATGAAAACTTTTTTCTAAGGTCCATAGGGAGTCCTGAACTATAGATCAAAAAGTCTGTCTTACCCAGCATTGGGTTATGTGGACTGTTTCATATTTGGGGGAGATCAGCCAAGTCAGGAGGAAGGAAGGAAGGGAGAGATGGCTGTCTTTGGTTACAAGGTAGAAGAGAAAAGAGCTCCAGTTCCTAATGATATTATAGGTATCTAGGAAAATAACATAGATGATCACATCTGAGGGAAAATGATAGAGGTGATCACAGGCCATAAAGCTTGTGAAGGACGTAGTCTACCCAGATACCAGTGGCTTCACAAAGAAGAAAGAAGAATAGACCCTTGTTGTTTCATTTCTGCTCTGAGCTGGGTTGCTCTGTCTACATTTCTATAAGTCACAGCACTAGCGGTGGTGTCACCCTGGGCTGTGGTCATGTCAGATCCCCTCTGAGCCCAACATACAGCCGATGCTCCAAGGTGGCCACTTTGGAGAAACCTTGACCAGTCATTCTAGCCTTTTGGTATTCCTTTCCTGTCTCTGTTTGGTGCCTGCTCTATTCCACACCAAAGGCAGTATATGACTTTATTTTTCATCTTGTGAAAGCTTAATTTTATTTGAGCATGGTTTAAGAACATAGAGAATCATCAGACAGCAAAAGTACAAAATAAAAATCTCTATACAAGAAAGTAGAAAGTTCTAGAGATCACGAAGGAGAGGCTGGGATGGGAACTGAGACAAGAAGCCAAAGGCACAACCACCACAGGCTCTTTTTGGAGGAAGTGGCTGAGTGAAGTCTGGAAAAAGAGACACAGCCTGAAATGCAGCTGGGCTAGGAGCTGGACAAGGACTTAGGTTAGTAGGGTTCTGGGGGCAGCTGGACACATCCCAAGTTCTCAGGATGCTCTCATTCAAATTCTGAGGGTCCTTGCCAGGTTTGGTCTATTGTGTAGGGCAACCACACTGCCTGGCATGCTTACAGACCAGGCCTGATATTTTAGTCCGTTCATGGGATATTTATGTTTCCCCTTTGTTCTCTTCTCTGATTTCCCACTTTACAAACTCCAGATCTGAAGAATCACACATGGGTGACAAGGAAGCTCTTCCTCCCTGCTCTGGCTTTGTCTAGGGTAACAATTATTGGCTTTTACATGGGGAGGCTGATGCATTTTCGAAGCAGGCACATTGCCCTCCTGTGTTTTGACAGTTTGGCTTTAGCTGAAATATCATTAAACTTTTGAAAACAAGGGCTTTGAAACTCAATCCTCACACTGTTTACATGGTGCTTTTTTTTTTCTCTCTCTTACAAGTTTGGTTTTTACTTGCTGTGGCACAGTTAATTCGCCCTTCACTTTCTGCACTCAAAACAAACACTGGTTTAAGCATTCAGCTTTTCTAGCACTGCATAGCTGAGAGTGGAAAAAATAACATCTGAAACAGGATGGGCTTTTGATGATGACCCCATGACAGGCACATTTCAAACCACCAAAGGTGAGTCACTGCGTTCTGTGCATACTCTGCTGAGCAGCAGGAAGTGTGGGTATTTTCGGCCCGAGGCCAAGATGCTTTTCAGATGTCTTAAGGCAGGCACCCTGGCAAGCACCTTTGCCTAGCCAGCAAGGCTTCGGCACTTCAATGGCTTCCATCCAGCCTGCTGCCAGACTCTCTGTCCCTTCTCCCTGCCTGACTTTGCTTTTATTGCCAGAAATCCGATCCAGAACATCCAGGGTTACCACATTGGTAAGACTAACAACACCCACCGATTTTTAAAGAACACCCTAACAGCAACAATAATCAGGGCTCAGGTTGGCGGGGTTAGGGAGATGATGTCATGAGATATTTCAGGTGGCTTGTTGGGGTCTGAATCTTGCGGCTCTGTGACACTCTCATTTCTAAGCTAAGCCACACCACTCGCTATGGGCAATGAGTCCCCTGCTCTTCCTGTCTGAGCCTTCCAAGGCCAGAAGAGCAAGGAAGGAAGGAAGGAGAGACAGGGAGGTAAACTGAACTGAAAGGATGTTATTTAAAAGATTTTTAACAAGAAAACACACTTGAGAGAAATGACTCAAATGTTGCATAAGAGAAGTTGTAAATCTAGCCTTGGTTGGCAAAGCTGGGAGGGAAGAAAGGAGGCTTCTGCAGGTGGGGTACCCCAAGAAGCAGTGAAACAGCCTAGCGCCAGATGCAGAGTGGAGACCTCAACACTCTCCGCATGGAGGCAAATCTTGGCAGAATATTGACAGGATCAGCCAGTGATAGGGAAGAATCCATTTTGTACTAGCGTTCCTGTTGTTCTTGACCATTTGCTTTAAAAGATGGCGTATTTAGGAAGCGGAGTTCGGCCTGAAGTGTTACAGCGCTGTGATCCCCTACTGCACCAACTCCCAAATGGGTTGGGAGCTACTCAAGCATCCGCATACCGTCCAGCACCTCTTCCTGTTACTGACCTGGCTACTCCCATCCCTAAGAGGACCTGAAGATTTAGCTGGTGGCAGAAAATTCTGGAGTTTTACTAAGCAGCACCAGCACTCAGAGTGCTGGTGGCATCAAATACTCTGGGAGAAGTGTGCTCACCTCAGGGTGTGCAAAGAGCCTGGGAGGGTGTCCTCAGCACCACAAGGGCCATCGGAGCATCTGGATTTCCTCACAGAGGAAGCACATGGATACACAAGTTGTAACTCTGCTCGTTGGCTTTCTACTGCTGCTGTAACAAACTGCCACTATGTTAGCAGCTTAAATACGGTTATCATGCTTCCTGGCTTACAGTTCTGCAGGATGGATGCCTCATGTACACCTCACTGGGTGACATTAAGGGTTGGCAGGGTTGTGCTCCTTCTGAGAGCTCCAGGGGAAGCTGTATCCTCACCTTGTTGACTTGTGGAAGCTCCAGGCTTCTTGGGACTCCTTCGCCTTGAAAGCTGGGGAGGTAGCCTCTCTCTGCACCTAGCTTCTGGGGTCACATCTGTCTTTGACTCTCCTTCTCTGTCTCCTTCTGCTTCTAAAGAACTCGTGAATATTTACTTGCACCTGAAAAGTCCAGACTGACCTCCCTATCTCAAGGTTAGTAGGTTACAGCTGAAATTCTTTTCCCAGACTTTGCCATGTGACCTTACACATTCCTGGGTTCTAGGAATCGGAATCCCATTCACTCCAGGGACCATTCCTCTGTGAGGGCGCTTCATCCATGAAACTAATCAAGCACTGCAGTGATTCCTGTTTATCCCCAGAGTTCATGGATTAGAACATAAGGCCACACAGAAATAGCTCTGTGGAGCAGAGATACAGTCAAATAATGCAGTGGTGATATACACACCTACTGTCTCCCAGGCGTGGCACCATCCCTTTTGAACATGAAGTCATTCAATCCTCACAAAAGCCAATAGGGTATGTATTGTTACTAGCTCCCCTGGGCAGATGAAGACATAGCATGAAGAGTCCAGGACTGGTGTAGGGTAGAGACAGGGTTAGAACTCAGCCCTCTGGCTCAGACTCCAGATTCCTAACTACCATCATTAGAAAAAGATAGGGGTCTTGTCCACCTAACACCACAGGCAGGAAGCCAAGGTTCAGTGTCTTCCCAGCCTCTTGGACCTTACTTCTCTTCTGAGAGAGAAGCTCCTTTGGTTATATTAAGAGCATCTGACAGGAGGAAATAACAAGTCACAGGGCCCTGTTCCTCCTATTAACCTTAACACCATCCTAGTCCTGGGCTCCATGAAGCTGAGATTTTGCCTAAGAATTTGGAGGAGCCAGAAACACAATAGCTTATCATGTTTGGGTTAGAGTGACCCCAGGGGCCAGTGACAGCTGATGCACTGACATTGTCTTATGAGTGGAGAGGCTGTTCTGTAGAGGAACAACAGAGTGTCACCTGCTGGAGCACAGTTCTACCTTCAAGGACCCGAGAGTTGCTGACGGAAAGGGTGAGAGCAAATAGTCACATGGCAATCCTGTGGACACAAACATGTCTTGGCCCTGCAAGGACCCCTTATCCCAAGTCTGTGGTTTAATTGACATTTCCCAGATAGCAGAAGAAGGCTGGGCCAGAAGTCTGGTACATGTGAATGTGTGTGTGTGTGGTTGTTGTTGCTTTCCCACATTCGCTTAAGATTGTTTTAGGACTTAAAGCTTCTCTGGTCCAGAAGGTAATAGCCAGTACTCAACTGGCAAGATCAGCCCTAGACAAGAGTGAGTGAAGAGCCAACCCAAACCCCCTTTTGGGCCCCAGGAAAGCAGGACGGGGAGAACCCAACCGCCAAGTTCCGCACATTTCACAAGTTCATTACCAACCCCAGAAGTGTTGTTTGGTTGCTTAAAAACGATTTAATTTTTGCAATCTCCCAAAGAGAGAGGCTGCCCAAATTAACACTGGTGTTTCAAAAATATGAGATATGATAAAAATATGATGAATTTTAAAAATTTTTAAAAATTTGTTGTAATAAAAGACACACTGGCATGAATCCCTCTCAAAATACTTCCCCCTTGCCACCAACACATCTCTTCCATCATTCTTGCCTCTTTCTCAAGCAGTTCTAGAAATTCTCTTTTGTGAGTGTTGTTAGTTGTGCCATTGTATCTGTCTTGATGTCCTGAATCAATTAAAAACTTACCTTTCATGGTCCTTTTAACTTTGGGGAAAAGCCAAAAGACACACAGAGCCAGATTCAATGAATAAGGTGGCTAAGGGCACAGCATAACATTTGCAAGCCTGCCTTCCAGTTGGATGGCATTTGGAAACAGCATTTAAAGTACTTTTGTTTACACCTCATAAAGACACTCAGGAAAGAGGACTTTCAAAACTGCTTCACAAAGTGGAAAGAATCATGGGATGAGTGCCTTAGTTTAGGAGGAGTGTTTTAAGGGACATTAATGGCAATGTGTTCTTTACTGTAATTTTAAAAACTTAAACATTCACTGTATATTTTGATCATCCTTATAAAGGCCATGAAGTAGGAAGATGGTTCTTCTCACAGGAGGTCAGCAAACAGGTGTGAAGAGACATCCCGTGCCTACACTGCAGAAGGCCCTGTGTTCTCTCTTCTGAATCATAAGATCCAGTCTGTGTGATGGGGCTACTTTTCCCATAGTGTGATCAGGATGGTCACCTTCTGGAGATCAACCTACATCCCTACCTGCTTCTCATCAGAACTTTGAGCAATGGGAGGGAAGAGAAGACCTCCCGGTGGGGTGGAGAAGGGGGTCTGAATTGCTGCTGGTACTCACACTTGATTTGTACCTCTGACCACTGATTTCACATAGTGGGTACCTCTGCAAAATGGCAAAGGCGGCACCAATCCTGGGGAGGGGGGTTGTTGAGATGTAGAAAAGGCATGATGGTGCGAGTAAGTGCTGGCCAGACTATGGCACACAAGATACCTTGAGGAGGGCGTCACCCTGGCGACTTTTCTGATTATTAACTGTATGAGCAATGTCATTGAGATGGCTTCTCTTGAGAAGGTGAGCTGTGGCTACTGGTGATCTTCCTACCATCTGACAAGTGCAGAGAGGAAGGGGACTTAGCATGGGACACTTTCTACCCTCTGGATGCACTTTGGTGAAGAACACTCTTTTGGGTCTAGCAAAGAAGCCCGAGTGATAATGCATATGTCCCTGGGTAGAACAGGAACATATGTGGACAACAGCATGGCTGTGTCTGTGGCCCTGAGTCTCCCCAAGTCTCTTGTGCAGCTGTCACACTCCTGGTGCAATAGCATGCAGGCCCACACCATATTTCCCTAGAGACCAGGAAGTGCCTGGAGGAGACATGGCCAGTCCCTGGTGAGAGTGCCGGGTGCATATAGCTGTGACTCGAGTTGCTGCCACTGCCTAGGGACTGCATGGGCCAAATGCTGAAGCTGCTCCTTCTCAGCCTACTTTGCTAGAGTGAAATGCTTACAGCACACAGCCTGCCCCATGGTTGCTGGTTGACACCGGCCAGCTATAGAGATGGACTTGTGTCAAACACTTCAGGTGCTCTGGTTGCAAGGCATCATTCAAACCACCTGTGTCTCCCTAGCATGGGCCAAAGGACAAGGCAGACCTGGCTGTTCTTGTAAGGACATTACTCTGCCTTGTGGAGGTCATGACTGCTTGTTGAACAGATCCCATGGATGGAGAATGCAATGACCACCACACAGGGGGACACCCAGAAGGGGCAGGGGAAGCTATGAAGCTCCAGGTGCACGCATCCCTTCCCCAGGCAGCAGGTGCGATGGCGGAAGTGAACCAGGGCCTCCAGGAAGTCACAAGGAGCGATACACTCTAACGGACAACTCCAAGTCCCCTCTATCACATAAGACGAAGCCATCTGTATCTGTGTGGTCAGGGTTGTGCATCAGTTCTGCATTGGATGCACTTGGAGAAGCTGCTTAGCACCAGGAGAGGAAAAGGCACTGGACGCAGGTATTGGTTTGTCACAAACCAGCCTGACTGGCTGTTGAGAACATGATGACCTCGAACATCCAAAAACAACTGAACGGCAGGAAGAGATGGGCAGAAAGAGAATCTGGGCAGATGGTAACAGTAGGACACGTGTGCTGGGCACTGTTTTAAGAACTTAGTGTATATTGACACACTGAATCCTTATACCCTGTGGTAAGTACTATTATGACCATTTCTCAGATGAGGAAATTGAGGCAGGTTAAACACCAAAGTTAGTAAGTGGAGCAGCTGGGATTTGAAAGCTTAGTTTGGCTTCTGATCAGGTTGTGTGTGTGTGACCTTGAGACTAAATTACATAAATATATTACAGCCCACAAATGCAGGAGAAGGATACAGATGTAGACTGTCTCCCTGGGCAGAAGGAAGAGAAATGCAGTAAACAGATGCATGCTCCTGAGCTCCCTCCCTCCTAGGAAATACCTCTTTTCTGCGTGGGCCTGGTGAGCTTTCCTACTGCACCAAAATGAACCTTCAAGTGTTGGGAAAACAGAGCTCCCCACTACCTTGCCCCAAACACTGTCCTCAGCTACATTGCACAAGTGCCTATTACAGAGCATGGTGGAGGTCACTTTTGCGGTCATGGTTTTTAACTGCAAAGGAAAGAGGAAACCAGTCAGGAAGAACACATCTTAGCAACTTCATATTCGTGTGTATGTATGTGTGTGTACGGGGGGAAGTGTACCCTGAAATTCAGATTGCATCTTTGGGAGGAGCAGAGGGGCAGGGCAGAGGAGCAGAGCAGGGTCTTTGAAGGCTGTGGTTGAGCAGGGCCCATACAACTCCAAGCTATCTGTGAAGGCCTGGCAGGCTCAACTAGGTGGGACCCTCTCTGAAGAGCAGGTTCACCACATGCAGCCCCTTGGAGGCCACCACTAGCCCCTGAGCCAATTGGTGGAAATGACAGGGCATTTCCCTGTATTTCTAGAAGACCTCCTCCAGCAAAGGACAGCATTAAAGTTGGTCACTCCTTCAGCAAGTAACATGCATGCCAGGCCCACATAGGTGGCCAGCTGTTACACACAACACACCAGCTTCAGTCCCTGGGGTCTGGCCATATCTGGGCTGTTTGTCTGGCCTCACACTTCTGCTTCTCCAGGGTAACAGATGATTCCTTGTAGTCGATCCTGCAGATCACAGCAGTCCCTGCACCCCAGAGCAGCTGGAGCCAGTTCAGGTAAGACCAGAGTGCAGGTAGGGTGGTCCCCTATTCCATCCAGCACACAGCCTGACTCAGCTCTGTCTCTGCAGTCACAGTCACCAGCCCTGGCAAGGCCCCTGCTGTGTACTGAAAACAATGCACCAGGCTTCCCTGGCTGCATCGGTGATCTTACTTCTGTATCAATAGGTTCATCAGGTTGTACATGGCACAGTCTGAGGACAAGTGGCCTGCAGGGTATTCTGCTCACCTGGCATCTTTTCAGTTCCAAGTAGGATGCATGGCATCTTGGGTACATCTTTGGTACAGGTGTGGACCAACAGCATCCCTCTCCTTCCCCAGTGGACCTCTCCCTTCCCATAGTTGTGACCAGGCATGGGCAGGTGACCTTCCATGTCACTCACCAGAAGAAGCCATCATCATTTCTCTGATGTGCCATCACTCCTGGATGCATCTCCCTCCCAAGTGGGGCTCCAGGGATGGTGTGGCTGTGATAGAAGCAATTGCTTTTGGCTGCCCAGGCTGCCATGCCAGGAAATCAACAAGATTCCCCAACACCATGTCAACCCTTCACCCTGTTAGAGATGACCGGCATCCCAAAATAAACAGCTTCAGATCTGATGTCAAGACGCTCCGCCCCTCTATTCCACCACTCACTGTCTCCGTGACTTGGAAGATGCATTTAAACTCTTGGTGCTCCTATTCTTCCTCTGTCTTGCATGTAATAATCTAAGTGGGAGTCAGGATAGAGTCTGGGAGCATACAAATGCATTGAAAATTCCAAGATGGCCTGAGAATGTAAATGGGTTGTGGTGGCAGGTAAACCATATGAATCAGACGAGGGACAGAGGCAAAAGGCATTCACACCTGTTTACAATCCTGAGTTCCTGGACTCTGGGCTTCTTTTTGTGTTTTCTAGCTCCCTCGGGACACAGTGTTTGCTTGTGACCATTTGGCCTTAGAACATGTGTTTACATCAGGACATAAGCCCATGGCTGCTCTGAACCCGGGTCCACCCCACACATCTAGGCAGGTGGCTAGAAAGGTGCTAGGAAACAGCCAGAGTCAAACACTTCAGGGCTGTTAACTGGCCCCTTGGCTTGTGAGTCTTTCCAGGTAAATGCACACTCTAACCCATACCACTAGCTATGTACTTCTTCAGCTTCATGGCTATGATACAACTCATGGGCACCCCCTGGGCAAAGGTAGTCAAAGGAAGATGACTTCAAGTGGGCTACAGACATTTGGCAACCTCCCATTGTGGGAATCATACATGGCTTGGCCTTTCTAGATAAACATTTTAAGAAAACAAAGGTCTGCTTGTTAGAATCTAAGAGAAGCTGCATCCTGATTGTGTTGCAGAAAAATTAAGTCTTTGGAGCCAGACAAATTATGACTTTGTGTGGACTCCAGGATGGCCTTGTAGACAGGGCTTGAGAAATGAGCTTGCTGAGAGGGAAGTGGCTAGCAAATACATACTGAAGCTTCACTTTGTCCCTTGTGGATCTTCTTAGAATCTGTGCTGATTGGAGGTGATTGTGGGGAAAGGGGTTGTTAGTAATAACAGCTGCCAGCAAAGCTCCCCAGAGCACCCCTCCATGATGCCTTGATTCAGACTTGAAACTGCCGCCTGCCATCTCTGTGACCTTGGCCAGTCACTTAGCATCTCTGAGCTACCGTTTCCTCATTTGTAAAATAGGAATGTTATTTCACTCTGGCAGGATTTTGTGGGGGATTACGTGGGATAGCATGTGGGGAGGGCTTGGCATAGCACAGGCGTACCCCAGGCAGCCGGCAGACACAGTTTGCTTTCTTCTCCACTGCTGGCTTCCAGATGTCTTAGGATCCTAATGAAGCATCCAGATGGGCGCTCAGATCTGGAAAGTTAAGAAGAAGATATTAGAGCGTGTGGGGATTTGCCTTTGGATTTTGTTGCTCACCAGCAAGTATGTTCCAAGAAGGGCCACATCTGCCCTCCATGCTCTCTTGGATGGAGCTGTGGGCAGCGCCAGTCCTGCAGTGGAAAAGTCACCATGGTGAATAAATTAGACCAGAGGTTTTCCAAATATCTTCAGGAACAGAATCTTCCTGGAGATTAAAAAAAAAGAAAATATATGTATATAATAGTTTTTCACCTCACCAAAATCTCTACTTCCCCAGAACCAGAGTCTGGATAGAATCACAGAGGGTGACACTGTGAGATTGTGTCCAGGGAGACTCCTTGGGGAATTTAGAGAGTTGGCAGCAAATGATCAGATTTGCTAATGACTAACACCATAATCTCATTCATTGCTTCAAGCATTCACTCAGGGCACACTGGCCAGGGGAGGCCCCGACAGCTCTCTGGGAGGTGTCAGGATAATACATGACACAATCCCAGTCCCTGTGTCCTAATGACTTGTCCCAAAGGGAGCAAGGAATACTGGCAGAGTTAGGTATAGAAATTTGCTAAATGATTAGCGGCAAGGGGAGGCCAATGCTTTGTAGAGCACCATACACAATCCATAGAGCTTCTCTGCAGGGAACCAGCCTCTCTGAGAATGCAAGGGACCCGACTTCTGTCTCCCACACCCTTGGTGGGAGGCAGGGGCAGCCCAGGGCCCAGCTCAAGCAGCCCTAGAAAGTGGATTTGGGGGAATCCTTTTTGCCACCGGCTTAGCACAGCTTCCCATGGATCAGAAGGAAGTGGAATAAGATGACTTTTACAACACAGAAGTGTTCAAAATATGGGAGAAGGGAGTTTTCTTTAGTCAAGATTTGGCAGATTCTGGAGCTTGTGTTGTTTGGTGCATCCACACACTAGCTGCTTCTTCTTTTCCCTAAGCAGCAGATCCCCAAGGGAGCAAGTCAGCCCAAGTCAGCCCAACTGAAAGGACAGTTCCCTGGGTCATATGTAGCCTTTCTCAGTGGGCCCATCCTATCAGCACTGAGGATCCCAGCCTATCATCACTAGTTCGGTATCTACCCTATTGGCACTCAGTTAGGAGCACCCACCCCAAGTGTTTTGAATCCTTTTTTGTCATGGTTTCCTTGGATTCCACATCAACAGTAATAAGATATAGATGAATTAAATTTTTCCTAGTAATCCAAATAATATACTCCTTACTAGGGAGGAGGAAAGTCTCCTTAGCTGGGATTTCCAAAAGCCTCTACCTCCAGGGGTATGCAAGAGGCTGCGGTACAAACAGCTAATCCTGTAGACCTTCCCTCTCCTCTCTCCACTGGCAGATCCTGAGCAACCTGCCCCAGCCTACTTTTTTTCTCCCTGTCAGTGTTACTTGGCTTGTGGTGACTGGAGAGCCACAAGCCAAAAACATATTTGCCCTCATCTTCTGTGGTTCCAGGTCCATTGACCCCCAGTAGCCATCCCATTTCAAAACCAGCTCAAGAGAAACACCATAGGACCCTCCCTGGTAACAGCTCTGGTACTACAGCCAGATGCGATTTCATTGACTGCTGGCCACAGTTTGCCAGGCTGAGAGATCTTGCCACAGCCCCCTGAGGGGAGCCTGAATCTAGCCAAAGCTTTCTTGGGGAGGTCTGATAAAGAAGAAAGAAAGTGAATCTCAGGTTGTCAACATTCAGCCCTAGCTGTGTGGTCTTAAAGCCCCTGGATCAGGGATGAGGCCCTGGGCCAAAATGCTGGCGGAGATTCTGGGCCCAAACTGATAGACCTTCATTATGATGAAGCACATGTACAAAGTCTGCTTTTTGTTTCTAGTCTCCTAAAAAAGTGCATATAATTGTGCTGAGGGCTTAGAAGACTACATTCCCTAGCACAGCTTTTGGCACTGAGTAGGGACTCAGTAAATGGTGGCTCTCGAATTTCCCTTCTCCGGGCAGCGATGGGTCTAGCCTGCTCATCCTGAGCCTCTGTGGAGGCTGATGCATTTACAGGGAGAGCTTCCCTTCCCCAGCTCTCCACCTGTAACTGGGGCATCTCTGACTATCACTTACACTGAGTAGGAGAAATCAAATGAGAGTGTTAATTGAGGTTGGGTTAGTCAACACTCCCGCTCTTTTCGGGAGTGCTTTTTTCAACAGTAAGCCAATCCAAGCCTACTGTGAGTTTCGGTGTAACTGAGCACGCTGGGCCTTTGTAGCTGGGCTTGCATTCATTGCAGACAAAGCATAATGAGCCACAATCTCACATTACCTCATCACATGGGGGCAGCGCCCAACACAATGCAGTGTTTGGCATTTCTCAGCATGCTCCATCCGAGGAGCTCAAAGGCTTACGGAAAACCCTGTCTTTCTTTTGGAAGTATTATTATAAGGGCTTCCAGGGAGAGATGCTCAGAGGTGAGTGACCTGCTTTAAGACCACACAGCAAGAAGAAGCTGGGCTGAGCAGGGCCCCAGGCAGCTGAGTGGTACTTCCTGGTCCCCGTGGGGTCATGGAGGAGACAAAACTCAGCAGCAAAGATGAGTGCAGACAAGGTGTGTAAAGACCAGGGCTTCCCCAAGGGGGCAGAGCATGGGATAAGAGCTGTGGGAGACAGCATGGAGCCTCTGGGACTCTGCTGAGCAGTCATTTCTTTTGTACCTGCTCAGCACTGGGATGTGTGCCTGCCTGGATTGATACTCTGAGAAGATTATTTCGCCACCTTGCCCCTAGATGACAGGATCATCATCATCATCATCATCATCATCATCATCATTTACCATACAAGGGATTAAACCCAAGATCTTTACACTGAAATAAATCCTCAGGCCTTTTAAAAATTTTTTTGAAACAGGATTTCACTTAGTCACTAAATTGCCCAGTCTGGACTCAAACTTGTGCGTGATTACAGGCATGCTCAGTACAGCTCACTCAGCATTATTTTTAGTAATACTCATGAAAGGAAACAAAAATAATGCTGAGTGGAAAAGAAAGGCAGACAGTGAAATTTCTGTTACTGACCTTTCTAAAGATGGTCATACCCATAAAAATACAAATTAACAATATAGTACAAATATGTTAGGTAGCTTTAATTACATTTTAGTTACATTCATGTTTTTTTAAAGAAATAAAACCATATCGGTCCATGGCAGTAACGAGTAAGGTCTTGACTTTTCTTTTCAATGCTTCTTTAATTTTTCCACAATCTTGCAAAATTGATGTTCGTATTCTCCTGTTTAGTAGGCAGGATGGCCAGATTTTCCACCTACCTTTGCTTCTGGCTAATCAAAGCACATTATTGTTAATTTTTACTTTGACAAGTGTCTTTCACATATAGCAATTTGTGTATAAACAGTTGTGAGAATTATAATAGAATATGTATGGTAAAGACTCATAAAAGTCCAGATTCACAGCAAGGCTAGACATTGCAGTACTTCCCATACCTTGGTCTCTCCAGGATCCATTCTATTGTCTTTTTAATTATTCCATGGCTGAAAAATTAAGAACACAAATAAAAATTCCAAGTGGTTTCACAAACTGGCATCTCTGAAGTAACTCAAATTTCCATAAAGACACACAGAGACAATAACATGGTAATACATGAAAATAAAGCAGGCTCATAGCTTGGAGAAAGTGTAAGAAGAGCCAGGCTAAGAAGGAAAGGCATGCTCACCTCGATGACACAGTGGTGTAGTTGCTGTAGTTGAACCATGAACTATCCTCAACATTCTCTGCTTTCTGGCAGTCACAGAAGAAAGCAAGGTACAAGCACACATGCATTCCCACTGCAGAGGAGCAGGTAGTTTGGGGGAGTCTGAAAAACGTTTGTGGAGAGCTTTCCCACTGGGCTGCTGAGGCTGCAGAGGGAGGTAAAGAACCACAGCATACTTTGATTCTGTTCTTTCTTCATTTGTATATCCCCTGTGGTTTTAGACCAGGAAAAGCTGAACTTGGAAAAGATGTCCCAGATGCCATGTGAACAACCATATGACATGGACTCAAAAGACTAATTGTATTGAGAAATTAGTTTGTGTTTAGGGCATTTAAAAAGTGAGGTTAGACAGATAACACTGCTTTATCCAAAAGAAATGAAGAACAGAATTGGGCAGTGAGAATGTTCTGATGCTTCCTCTGAGGCTAGATTTGGTGGGACCTAACCCATCACTGATGCCCCACCTGTTGTGTTGGCAGAGTTTCTGGGGTCTGAGCTGGGACAGGGGATCGTACCCAGCAGTAGTGGCAGAGTGGCTTATCTCAGACTGTCCACCTGCAAGAATACTAACAACGTGGACACAATATTTATTAAAGGCATCAACAAACTCCCAATCCAATGAGAAACCAAGAAGCTGAGATTCCAGAAACAGGACAAGAACAGCAGGACTTGTCAGCCATTTTTCTCTTTGGCACTTGTTGGTTCCCAAGTTTATTGACTAGCTAGCTCTGTGATAGTGACCAGTTATGTTACTACAGGAAGTCTCTGTGCTCATCTGAAAATTGGTGTTACTATGTCAAAGGATTGTTCTGAGAAAAGTGAAACAAATTAGGCAACGAGTTTAGCACAGGACCTGGAGGAACACATAGTAGCTCCTTTATAATCTCAGCCAAGGATTTCAGCAGTTTGATTTTCTACTTTTGGGATTATTGGAGCTTGGCCCTTTGCAATGGCATCTGGTTCTCTTCTTGTGTACGTGAGTCAACAACAAACTTAGGAGTATTGAAGGCCTTCTGGGATACTGGGTCAAACTGCACTTATGGGCCCTGGCCCACACACCCACAGCTGCTCTGTACCTGATATGGGACATATTTCACAGATGAGGCTGCCTGGGGTAGAAACTCAGCTTCTGTGCTGCAGATAAGCTCAGGCCTCTGGGCTCCTTGCCCTGAGCCAGGCCTGTAGGAGACTCCAGGTCAGAAATGCAGGCACTGGATTTAGAAGTCCAGAAAGCTGAGACTTACATAAAAGAACAGGCTCAGATCAGGGAGAACATCCAAAGCAAACCTAGCTGGGACTCTGGGTGACAGGGGCACTCATAATGATGACAATGTGTGCACTGTAGTGGCATCCACAGAGCACACAGACCTCATTCATCCTGCACACTAACATGGCCCTGCAGGCTTCACTGCTATGCTAGGAACCCTGGGAAGTTAGGAAGTATGAGCTACAATTGCTTTTTGCCAGTGCATGCTTTTTGAAGGCTTGTGTTATTTTTGCTCTTGCCTTTTCAACTCTGTGACCCAACTCTGACCTGGCTGTGTCAAAGTGCTTCTTCACTTGGAGAGGCAGCATCTTTAAGCCCAGAGTCTGCCCAAGTCTTTCCTGTTTATAAAAAGCAAATGGGTTTTTGCTAAAAGTACTGACTCCTGAACCTCAACTTTATCCCACCAAATAGGATCTCTAAGGTTAAGGGATCTGTGAATTTATGGGTTACAGAGTCCTGGGTAATCCTAATAATCATTCAAACTGGGAAAACACTCTCCAACCTATTGGTTCCTTCAAACCTCCAGCTCTACTCACTGCCCTCCTTTACTTCCACTTTCTTTCCCTTTTTTTCTGTTTTAGTCCAAGTTTCTCCTCTTCTATTGAAAAAAGTCTTCATAGTAGTTTCAAGCTTTGTGCAGCCCGTGTTTCTAAACTTTTCTTTTGGTTTAGGTTCCTTGACCCAAACTTCCTGGGATAATGTCCAGCACCTCAGCTTCATTTCTCTACCTAGGGGAAAACTGTCCAGAGGATGTACTGTTTAGCTTAAATTTAAGTTGACTCCTTTTGAGAACTCTGGAATGAGTGATAAGACCTCAAGATAATGCAAAGAGATGATGTAGGATCACCACAAATTTCTAAAACAGCATTTTGAAAGTTATAGACACCATCATTAACCTTGCCCTAAAACATCAGGATGTGCCATTGAAGAGACTTTTCCTGGCTAGGGTTCCTTAGTACCATCTGTGTGGCGGCTACAACTCAGCATGTGCAGTTGTGACATCTGGGTCTTGTCTAAGTTCTGATGTCAATGCATGTGGAGCCACTGCTATCTAACTGAGCTTCTTTCATTTTTAACATACACAGGGAAAATGGTTTCCCTGCTGTCCATGGTTCTTGATCATTTAATGGAGTCATAGAAAGGATCCAGTGTCTATATGACAAAGGTTTCAAGGAATGAGTGAATGAATGAATGACTACATGAGGGCATGGTATTCCAGGCAGAAAGGCTGTTTTACTAAGAATAATTAGGAACAAATGTTGGGACTTTCTAAAAAAAAAAAAAAATGAATCCCATAAGGTGTGAGGCAATGTTCCTGTGAAGTGGAGCCCATTGTGGCAGTATCATCCTGCCAGGAGAGCATTCTACACAGCTGGTATCTGTGCTGACCCTCTGCTTGGTCTGTGGGTGCCTGGAATGACATCTTGGTGATCCTCATTTGGGTTTCTCCTTCTTTCTTTCCTCCTTGCATTCATTGTTGGATTGGGGCTGCCAAGGAGCAGAATTTGGTGACAGCTTTTGGGTTTGAGTTGGCAGTGAGCATGTTTGGCAGCACATGGGTTTCTGTGGTGTAGCTGGCCAGTGGCCTTGAACTTCTTCTGGTTCAAATGGCCTCCTGCGTATGGCATTCCATAAGTCAGTGTGTGTGTGTGTGTGGTGTGTGTGTGTGTTTGTGTGCCTACATATACATGTGGAGAACACCAACTGGGTTCTTGGTCTCTAGAGTGATATTAAACCATATTTACCACCACCTGTGAACATTCCTTGAGCACTGTGCAAAGTACTATTCTCAGTGCTACCAGTAATGCAGAGATATTGAAATCCCATGGCCTTTAGAAACTTACAGTCTAAAGCAAATAAAACACACATACATGGTTAATCAACCCAGTCCCATTTACACCAGTCAAATTGTTGGCCTTAGAAATTAACTAAGATAATTAGTTAATTAGTTAAATTATCCAGAAAACTGGATAATTTAAGCAAAAGATGAAATTTATTTGGAAGGCTAGAGGACCAGACATAGAAAATGGGAATGAGTCAAGGATCTGGAAATAAAAACAATCTTTCCCATCAATGAACACACCATGGTTACTGGATAATCTCCACCATAGTGGGCCATCTTCAACCCAAATCTATCCTTCACTGAATAATCTCTTAGGAGCCCACTATTGGACTAGCAGTTCCAGAAGTGTGAGCTCAGGCTGGAACACACAAGATATAACTCTCCATCTCCATGAAGCTGGGACCATCTTCCACCTGCTTAGCTTTGGTCAAATTTGCTCATGGTCTCTTGCCCTGGCTGTTCTGTGGCCCCTAGTGACATACTTTTTGTTTTTAGTACCAAGAATCAAACTCATGACCTAATGCTTGCCAGGCAGGCACTATGCTGCTGAGCCATACCTCCCACCCCCAGTGACATCAGAAAGTGGATGTAGACTTTGGGTTGCTAAAAATTGAGAGCTTTCCATCCTATGGTAAATTCCCAGCAAAGTCCAGAAAATGAACATGGAAGTAATAAGAGGAGGTGAGAAGCTTTGCACCAGGTGGGAAGTAATAGGAGGAGGTGAAAAACTTTGCCCCACGTGGGATAACCTGATAGGTCTTCTTCCAGGTGGAGTGGCATGGGGTGGTCATGTGTCTAGAAGGGACTGGGGAAGATAGTCATCTACAGTGAAGGGTGTGTTGCTGCATGCTCACTGTGTCAGTAGAGTTTCACAGAATGTGATCATGAAAAGGACCTAGAACTACATTCCCAAACCTTTAAGAACTAGGAAGAGGCCACCAGCATGCTGCTCTGGTAAGTGGCTGTGGCTTGGCAAGCTGTGGCCGCCCCAGGGCGAGAACCATATCGGTGTTTCCTGAGACCCACGACACACCATGTTGGACCTTGGGGCACCGGGAAAAGGGACAGCCAGTTTACCCCTCTGGTGGGCGGCTGTGAGCCTACCAGCCCTCGGGCTAAGAATTAAACCTCTTATCCCCCCAACCCCCACCCCTGCTAGCAAGTGAGAGCCAGAGCAAATAAGGAGGATTTTCTTCTGCCATCTCTTTGAGGGCAAATATTTTTATCTCTGTTTTGCTCTGTTTTGATCAATAGTATTGCTCTATTCAATATTCTGTTCTTGTAATTTCTGTATTTCCTTTGATATTGCTCTGCCTGATTGAAGGAACAACTATTGTGAAGAAAACCAGATGTACTATTGTGCTATTGCTGTTGTCCTGGTGGCCTGCTGTTGAGGTTCTGTGCCAATTTCACTGCACTGCCTCAGTTGGTTATGTCCTGTCTTGTTCTGCTGTGTTTTACTACCTTCAAAATAAAATAAATAAATAAAATAAAAAATAATAATAAGTAAGAAAAAAATTTTTAAAAAGTAAATAGCAACAACAAGGCAGATCAGCAGGGTACTGAGCAACCTGAAACATGATATAACTAAACAGATAATGGACTTAAAAAGCAAAAGGAGGAAAAGCAGGTGCTCTAAAGGATATAACTGCAAGCATATTTAAGGGTGTAGGAATGATAATTATGTTGCTAAGTTTTTGTTAGATCAGAGAATTGAGCTTTTTGTAGCCTCACTGTTTGAATGTCTACTTTGTATGCTTTGATTTTGTAACTTGAACAACTATATCCAGGAAAACAATATGTAATGTATCAACTAGTGATTTCTTACTGTTCATTTTTTTTGAAATTCTGTATTGTTTCTACCTTTTTTTTCTGTTTTGCCTTATTTTTCCCCTCTCTTTAAATAAAATTTAAAAAAAGAACTAGGAAGAAGAGAGTTTTGCAAGTGACTGGGATCATGGACTTCAAAGGGTAACTTTAAACTGATGGAGGGAACTGTTCATACACACATCATCTCTACTTAGGAGTAGCAGGTGCAACTCCCATCAGAGGCAGAGAGTAGAATGTTGTCCAGTGACTAGTATACCACTGAGGAATGCATGGAGCATCCATAAATGAATGTGCCTGCAAAGGAGCAAGAAAGGCGTTGTAATGGTTGATGCATTGTGCCAATTAGAGAAATTTAGAAGTTGAACTAAGCAACTCATCAGGGGACTAGGATCCTTGCTTTGTAAACAGCTTTGTTCTATGCAAGAGGAGGGTATGGAGATAATGAGTGCTACAACTGCACTGGGGAGGGGGTAGCCTGCTTAAAATACAAGAGAGAAAAAGAGGCTTTCTTTCTTCTTTATTGCTCTTGTTGCTTTTTCTGTCTTCTACTGCCTTATTCTATTGTCCCTCTGCCTTGCCAGGCTGCCTTGGAGCCAGCTGATTATAGACAGAAACCTCCATAAACTGTGAGCTAAATAAACCTTTCCTTCCTTAATTTGAGTGTCAGGTATTTTGTCTCAGAAACAATGGAAAATTAACTAACACAGAATTCGATCCAGGAGTGAGGCCATTGCTGTGACTACACTTGACTATGTAGTTCAAAAGCTTTTGGGAATGGCTTATGGGAAGAGTTTAGAAAGTTTCAGAGATGCTGGCTGAAAAAGTAGAGCTGGAATTCATTAGGCTTTCTGTATGAGAGACTTTGGTCAGAGCTCAGAATACTAGAAGGCTGATAGAAATCCTGCCAGTAAAGACTAGGCTCAGGAGGTTTCTGTTGGGAAGAAGGACTGCATTGGTTGTTGAATTCCAGATGATATATGTTACAGCTTGGCAGAAAGTTTGTCTATATTTTGCTCATGTCCAGAGACTTTGCCTGAGACTGAGAGTAAGAACAGCAGACTAATTAAACTGGCAGAAGAAATTTCAAGGCAGCTGAATGTGAAGATTGTGGTATGGCTGCTGCTAGGGGATTTTAGCTAGGTTTATGTTGAGAATAAAGAGGATAGAGCCCATCAGGACAATTTAAAATATTGTGAGTTTAGCCAGAAAGGAAACTCGAATAAAGCTGAAGATTGAAAAGATAAAGTTGAGGAGATCTGGATTGTTGAAAAGAAACAGGAGAATATAAAAGATGATGTGAGGGCATCACAAGAAGCAGCAAGTCTCTACCCTTTATGGCCTCAGAGCAGCAAAACAGAAAGACTTTGCTTTGAAAAGAAAGCTGTAAAGCACTATGTACCAGAATGGTAGAGACATAGAAAATTTGTTCCTCAGAATTGAATTCAGAGTGCCCAATAATCCAAGCATTTAACTCCTAGAGCCAAGAGACAAGAAAGCCTGGCTGATGCTTCTCTTGGCAGCAGACCTTGACATCATCCACATGATGCTGGTTTTAGGCACATGAAGAATGCAAAAGTTGTGGGGTTATGAAGTTTTCCATTCTGATTTCAGAAGGCCTGGGGCACCAAGAAGTGTGCTTCTTAGAGGGCAATATGTGAAGCTGTGAATGTGAAGCAAAAGGTACAGTGGATATCCAGAAGTTTGGAAAAGCCAGGAATGTGGATTGTCTAAGGAGAGCTGCAAGGAGGGAGCAAAGTGGGCCTAAGGGAGAATCTGTGGGAGCTACAACCACTGGAAGTGATATAGAGATGGAGCCATCCAAACCCTTTAGAGCTCACAATTTGCCAGAAATTACCTCAGATATTTGCCTTGCTGGATGATGACCTTGTTTTGGTCCCATTCCTTTGTATCCCCCTGTTTGTAAGTTTTGGAACAAAAATGTTTATCTTTTGCTGTTGAATGTTGGAATTGTTTAATTTTTCATTTGTACAGGAATTTACAGCTAAGAGTTTGCCTTACTTCTTGGAGGAGACTTGGGACTTGGACTTTTCAGCAATGCTGAAACTGTTAGGAATTTGGCAATTCTTAGAAATTGATTAAATGCCTTTTAAATAAAAGGATATGCATGAGTTATTGGGGAGCCAGGTGCAGAATGTTATGGTTCTAATGTAATTAGAACCATATCAATAATATTGATAGACTTAATACTAGTTCTGAAGGATTGTTAAACCTGAGTTATAGTGTTCAAGTTGTGAAATGATAAGAATAAGCATGTCTTTGTGTCTGGAAACTAGTTTTTAAAAATGTGTGGGGTTGCCAAGTTGACAAGGGGTAGATTGTAGTGGTTGATGCATTGTGCCAATTTGAGAAATTTGGAAGTTGAACTAAGCAACTCATCAGGGGTCCAGGATCCTTGCTTTGTAAAAAGCCTTGTTCTATGCAAGAAGAGGGTACAGAGATGATATGAATGCTATATCTGCCCTGGTGTGAGGTAGCCTGCTTACAGTATAAGAGAGAAAAAGAGGCTTGCTCCCCCCACCTTTTATTGCTCTTGTTGCTTTTTCTGTCATCTGCTGCCTTGTTCTACTGCCCCTCTGCCATGCCAGGCTGCCTTGAAGCCAGCTGATTATAGAGAGAAACCTCCATGAACTGTGAGCTTAATAAACTTTTCCTTTCTTAATTTGGGTGTCAGGTATTTTGTTTCAGCAACAAGAGAAAAATAACTAATGCAGGCATGTAATGTCATCAGGAAAGGAGAAGCAAGAGACAGACAGTGTAATTACAACTTTGTGCCAATTTGCTCTTCTGCAAAATGGAAATACTGGATACTTTGCTACCAAAACCAGTTGGAAGTTGATAATGAACTGAAATAAGGCTAGTATGAGAAGAAGAACACATGTTATGGGAAGACATGGAGTTTTGTACCGCATCCATGATTAACTGGGTGTGCCATCTTGGGCAAGTCACTTAAGTTTTCAGAACTTTATTTGAAGGAAGATAGTAATTCTTATCAGGTGAAGACTAAAAAAAATAATATATGTGAAAGTTCTTTATAAAGTACCCTGCTAATATAAGGAACTAGACTTATTCTCCTTTAAAAATGCATATGACTGTTATTAGTCAAGTGCAATAAGAATCTTGAAGATATTCCTAAATAGCTGAGTCCAATTTGTCATTTTTCTTATGTGACACTCAGGTTGCCAGGGATGCCCTGAGAAGGTCCTCCTGGATCCTGCTTGCCTCCAAAATCAGCCAGCCAGTGGTCAGAACTCTTTAAGCTGTACTCTCTCTGGGCCAGCATGAAGTAATAAATTTTTTGTGTTGGCCCAAGGAAAAGCCCCAACAACAAAGACCAATTTACTATCTTAATAAATCACAAATTGTTCCTGTAGTCTTTTTCTAAGACTATGCAAAACATTACAGTCTGCAAAGAAGGGAGAGTCTGGTTGGATCTGAGCTGAATTGTGTCCATCCGGCTGGGAAAGGCAGACACACCCCAGCTGACCACATGAAACAGTTTCTATGAAATACAGATGTTTGGTAGGCTTGCTGCTGTCCTCCATCATTTAAAAGACTTCCATGGCTGCTATGTACTTACAGACTCCTTCCTCTCTAGCCTGTATGGGTTGATGGATTGAGAGGGTCCTGGAGGGTGTTTGGATGGTAGTATATTATGGTGGGTGGATTTTTAAAATGTTGGCTGTTTGTCATTCCTGTAAAGTTCTGCCTGTGTAACTCACATTTAATTTTTAAATTAAAGTGAATTAGAATTACTTTTGTTTGGGGAATTCCACAGTTTCCTCTTGAGATAAGTGAAAACACCACAGGATAATGTACGATTGAGCTTGGGAATAGCTGCACTGGAGTGCTGTGCTAATGAGGTGAAGGTCAGAGGTTTAATCTCCTTGTGAAGGGAGCAGTTAATTTCACTCTGCCTCATGGCCTCAGATTCCACCCTTAACCCTAACCATCTGCCTGCATGAGGAACTTCTGGTCACCAACAGGACACTAAAAGGGCTAGACCCATACAAATTCATCGACACCATTAGAAAGACAACCTAAAGCATAACCCAGAGATAATGTGTCAGGATTTAAAATTTTGCAGGTTAAAGCACTATTATATTATTGCTTTATATAGGAGTAAACATAAAAATTTGGACAGGTCCAGTGACTCAGATGTCATGATTTACAAGATCTCCAAGGTATTACGCTTAACTCCAAAAGGTTTGGATAACTGATAAAGAGGAAGCTTAATAAACTGTGATCACACAGTTGATATTGTTTATCCTTATGATGGGGACAAATGAGATAGAAATCTCTGAGCAAAATATAATACAAATATCACTTACATTTAGTTCAGAATAGATGATACAATTTAGGGACAGCAAATTGCCCTCCTTAATTATGCTTTTCTTGAGCTAGCAGTAATGTTAGTTTGTAGTCCCTGAACATGCTGACTGATGGCAGGAAAACAAGCACAAATGCTCAGCTGGATGAGGAAAAGAGGAAGTCCAAGATTAAGCATTTGTCAGAGATAATCCACAGAACAGAGATAATCCATCTCTATAAATCAAAAGCCAGCTGTATCCTGCTAATTATTGATTTACTGTTGTCCTGGTTAGAAAATAGAATTTCATATCACTTTATTTTCTCTAGTTCTCTTCTCTCTTTTGTGTTTCAGGCATAACTCAATGCTGAAGGCCTGTCTAAGACCTGTTCTGGCCAAGTCATCCTTGGCCTTTTCTGTCTTGGGTTGTCAGTAGCACTTATGGTACATGCTAAATTGTGGTCATGTTCCCTCAGTGCTTGAGGATAAGGTTCACATTTTAAGGATCTTGTATGTCTCATAGGGCCTAGCACAGTATTCAGCTCCCAGTAGATTCTTAGTAATAGCATTCCTATTGACTGATCTCAGTAAGGAGTTTTGAATAACAAAGAGTTATTTCCTTCTTCCCTAATTTGACAAAATTTAGCAACCATTCATGGTAAAAACTTTCAGAAAAACAGGAAAGGGGAAACTACTTCTACTTGCTAAAAAGTATCTATAAAATCCTACAGCTAAAGTTATATTTAATGGTGAAAGACTGAATGCTTTCCCCACAAAATCAAGGAAAGGTAAGAATGCCCATTCTACCATCCC
Source organism: Hydrochoerus hydrochaeris (assembly GCA_004027455.1). Classification (NCBI taxonomy): domain Eukaryota; kingdom Metazoa; phylum Chordata; class Mammalia; order Rodentia; family Hydrochaeridae; genus Hydrochoerus; species Hydrochoerus hydrochaeris. The sequence goes on along the minus strand of PVLA01000532.1, from coordinate 94,171 downwards.
TACTCAACATTCTCCAAGAAGTTTCACTAGTACAATAAAACAAAAAAAGGAAATATAAGTGCATGGTTGGGAAAAAAATAAAACTTTTCGTATGATTGCAAACATAGACAATCCTAAAGAATTCACACAAAAAAAATGCCTTGTAGAATAAATGAGTTTATTAAGGTTGTAAGATAAAAGATAAACATACAAACTCAATTGTACTTCCATATACTAGCAATAAATATGTGGACATCAAAATTTACAATACAATACAATATATGATTCCTTAAAAAGGAAAAGAATATATATGCAAATCTAAAAAAACCCCCACAAAATTAGGTACTTGTGCACTTAAAATGCTGATAAAAGAAACTGAAGATTTAATAAATGAAAAGATAGTACCATGTTTATGGATTAGAGGATTCAACATAAAAAGTTGTTACCTTCCCCTAATTGATATATGACAGTTCCTATTAAAACCCCAGCCATAGCTTTGTAAATCTAGACAAGATTATTCTAAAATTTATATAAAATAATAAAGAAATTGAAATAGTTAAAAAATTTTGAAAAAGAAAAATGAAGTAGTAGAAATAAACTCACTCAATTTTAAGATTTAATGCCCAGTTATAGTAACTGAGGCTGCATAGTGTTGGTGAAGGGATATATGCATAGACCAGAGGAGCAGAAGAGAAATAAAACCATGTAAACACTTCCAATTGCAAAGACAGTTCAATAAAGGAAAAATCATCCTTTCCACAAATAGTACTCAAGCAATAAATGTTCATAATCCAACAAAAAGAGCTTCAATCTAGTCTCCCAATTTATAAAAAAAATTAACTCAAAATGGATCATGGGCTTAATGGAAAAACACTATGAAACTTATAAGAAAAAGGAGAAAACATTTAAAGTCCAAGGCTAGGCAGAAAGTTCTTAGGTATGATTCCATAATAGGAGAAATGGAAAAATGAAACTTTATCAGATTTTTAAAATTTGCTTTATGAAAGACCCCAGTAAAAGGATAAAACGACAAGCAACAGACTAGAAAAAAATATCCACAAACCACCCAATAAAGGACTGGCATCTAGAGATCATGTAGAATTTTAAAACTTAGTAGTTAAAAAAGAAAAAAAATAACATCAACAAAAGACATAAAGAAATATTTAACCGAAGATAATATATAAATGGCAATAAAGTACAGTAAAAGATACTCAGAGTTACTAGACACTAGGAAGATACTAATTAGAACTATCATGAGCTATTACATATCTATTAGAATGACCAAAATAACAAAAAGTAATGCTGGGGAGGATGTGGGGAAACTAGATCATATATTGCAGGAGGGAATATTAAATAGTATGGCTTCTCAGGGAAAGGTTTGACGGTTTCTTATAAAACTAAACAACCCCACAAGCCAGCAGTATACCCTTGGACATTGATCCTGGAGAAACAAAATGTGTGTCCACAAAAAATCCTGACGTCTTTGAACAGGTAAGCAGCTGAATATGTTGTGATCCATCCACATCATGGAATAGTATTTGGTGATGAAAAAGAACAAGTAATTGACTCCTACAATAACCAAAAGATTCTCAAGAGAGCTATGTGAAGTGAAACAAATCAAGGTTGTACACTGGATGATTCTGTTTACATGACGTTCTTGAAATGACAATGTTATAGAAATAGAAAGCAGGTTAGTAGTTGTCGGGGGTTATGGAGAGGGAAGGAGTGGGAAAAATAAAAGAAAATTAGTGTGGCTATAATAGGGCAGCTAGCTCCAGGGCCATCATGGTGATGTGAATAGTCTTGATTTTGACTGTATCAGTGTCAGCATTCTGCTTGTGTTACTGTGTAATAGAGTTAAAGATGTTCCCATTGTGGGAAACAGGTATCTAGAAATCAGTTATTTCTTATAACTGCACGTAATCTGCAATTATCCCAAAATGGAAAGTTTGAAAAAAATAATCATATCTTATTAAAAGACAACCAATTTGCTGGAGGGTTGTCACACTCGGAGATAGATCTGCTGAGTACCTGTTATCAGCTGTGTGCTGTGCCATCTCTCCTACTTCTCAGACGAAGCAAGAGGCACCCTGGAGTTGGCAGCCTGGGCTGGAACTGACATAGAAGTAGATACTGGTCTGGTTAGTGGGATTTGTCAGTGTGGGAACTCTGAGTTTTTGCAGCCAACTTGAGGCTGTGGATACTGAGTGGGAGGTACAAGATGGCCTCAAGGGTCACAGGGACATCAGAGGGAATGGATCAGCAAATAAGGAAACCATCAGATATCATAAAGGAATTATTCATCAAGAGTAAGGACCAGGCACCCATACGGTGAGTCAAGGCTAGGATTTGGTTGTTCAACAAGATTAGTGCTGAGCCCATGCTGAGCAGGGGAGGTGAGAGGTTATAAGACCATTGGAACACACTGGGTTAATCTGCAGTAGCTGGACGTCCAGCTTAGGAATAAAGAAACATGGCTGGTATTCATGAACTACTCTGATCACAGCCAAAGGTTCCAGTCTGGGAAATGCTGCAGAGCTGGCAGCTGCTGGGCATGCCCATGCAGGGTGTCAAACAGAACCACAGGCCAGTGAAGGGCAGGACTCTGGACCACGATTCCAGGGAGAGTTAGAAAAGCTTCAGCATCATTGAAGTTCCTCTGTCCTCAGAGTCTGTGTCTCCATGATAGTCCTCCTGCCTCTGTGCAGCACCTGACTGTCAAAACAGGCTTCATTCATGGATGAAGACATCATCACAGTGGAGTTGGAAGGTTGTTTTCATCCTCTGAATAACTGTCTGCTTCTGTGATGGATAGCAAGACTGCATCTTCTAGTCTGCTTGGGGGCTCCTAATCCCAGGAGTCCTCCAGTGAATAATCCCTCTCTTCTTCTCCTTCTCCTTTCCTGGAGACATGAGCCACACTTAGCCTTTGATAGAGGCTCAAGTAAGTGATGGATCAAGGGCCACTCATGCTTTGGAAAATGAGAGTCCTGATGCCCGGGTGACATGGGGACTATCAATTCCTTCAGCATGTGAGGCAGTCTTAGTGAGAGTATAGGTGCAACAGAACAAGATGAACCTCCAAGGAAGAAGGTTCACATAAGATGGAACTTCATTTCTCTTGTGTACAGGTTCAAGAGGAAGAAGTTGAGAGCTAGTTGCATTCCCTGCTGTTGCCCTAACATCCAGAGGATGTGGCTCTCATCTAGTTAGCCCAAGCCAGTTTGCCATGGCACCCATAGTCCAGTGTGAGAAGGAGGAGGAAGATTAGAGAATGGCAGGTTTCAACCACTCCCCTCAGAGGTCAGAGGCCACACAGAGGTCAGTCCATCCTCTTCTTCCAAAGATTACTCTATGACAATGCCAGCTGCAAGGACGTGACAGGGGAAAGGGCTCTTCATGAAGCATCCAGGTGCCCAGCTGCACTTTCAATCACTATGGAAGAAGTGAGGTGTGATGTAGGGGATGGGGGGAGACAAGTCTCCAATTGAGCAAGTAGGTGAGTAACAGGTGGTCCCAGCTCAAAAAAAAAATAAAGCAAAGGACTGAGGTAATGCTGAGTGAGAAGAAGAAGAAGAAGAAGAAGAAGAAGAAGAAGAAGAAGAAGAAGAAGAAAGAAGAAGAAGAAGAAAGAAGAAGAAGAAGAAAGAAGAAGAAGAAAAACTGCAAGTATCCAGAGCTAGAGGACAGAGGAAAGCAGGGGAAGTGTCAAAGAACAGGGGACACTGGCTCCAGGATCTGGCTTTGAAATACTTAGGAGCTGCACAGACATCACCTGATGTGATGGCAGTATCTATGCATACAGCAGCCCATGGGGGGAGAGAGGGAGTAGCTAAGGCAAGCCCATCAGGCAGATGAGTTCACAGAACCTCGCTCTACCCTGTGCTTGCATTGAAGTACTCCATGTCCCATGTTCTGAGTGTTTGCATTTCTCTCTCCCCATTATCTGTCCTCTTTCCTGGTGTGAAGGTGCCCCCAGAAGCATGAATCCAGTCATCAGCCTTGATTCCACTTCAGAAGCTGCCAGCAGCCTGGGGAACCAGCCCCAGAACGATCATGTATCTGTTGGAAGGTTCTAGAAGCAGGGCAGCCATTTCATCACTGTCACTCACTTCATTCCCAGGGAGCACTGATGAGATCATCGTTCATCAGCTGGAGGCAGGCAGGCTATTTATTAGGGGTCACTTTCTAAATTAATGCAGAACCAAGATGAAAATGTGTCTGATGCTTAGAGCCAAGATTGTCCTCCACCACCCACTTTCCAAAGACACGCAATGATCTCCAACTGCAAAAAATAAAACAAAGCAAAACAAAACAACAAAAAATGCATTATGAGGACTCTACTCCAGCACCTCCTTGAGCAGAGAAAGTCCCTTGTCTTCAAAACTGGAACCAAGAGAAATTGTGTCTAGTTCTTGTCTCGATCAAGAATGCCTGACTTTGGAACCTATATTGGAGTTCCCTGGCTCTTTGTCATTGCCCCTGCCACATAAATCTATGTTTATTTTATTTGCTGTTTTGTGTGCAACTCTCCTTTATGGGATAGGTATGAGGATAAGGCCAGGGATGTGTCCCAAAGAGTAACATGCTATCAAGACTATAATAAACTCTCAACTTATTTACCCTATGAGGATCATCCACCTGCTACATACTTTGGTGAATTATTACTAGGCATCAAACAGGACTATGTGACTGTATCAATTTCCTATTGCTGCTCTAAAAAATTATTACAAACTTAGGGGCTTAAAGCAACTCATGATGACTCATTGGAAATGAAAAACTGTTACTGGGCAGAGTGCAAAGTGTAGGCAGCGCTGGCTCTTTCTGAAGGTTCTGAGGGGACAGTCTATTGCCTTGTCTTTCCCAGCTGCCAACGTTCTTTGATTGCTCACTGCCACCTCCAGTTTCAATGCCAGGTGTGTAGCATCTGCAGATGATTCTCTGGCCTCTACCTCCATCCACTCTTGTGTAACTCTGACCTTCTGCCTTCTCAAAGCCCCTTGTGATGACACTGATCAATGAAGATCATCCAAGATCATCTCCTCATCTTGAGATCCCTCATTTATATATATCAACAAAGTCCCATTACCATGTCGGGGAATGTATCCGTAGGTTCCTGGGATTAGGACCTGCTCACCAGTGAGGGCCCAGTATTCAACCTACTGCTGTGACCTATGTAACCCATAATTGCAAATCTCCAAAGAAGGAACCTTGTTAAGTTCCAGTCCCAAAATATTTTAGTAAATTATGTATCCTACACTTTGGAATCACATCTTTCTCAAATTGGCAGTTTGCTTTCTCCTCAGGTCAGCATGTTTATGAAATGTGTGCTAGACTGCCTGTGTAGGAGCTACAGGACCCCTTCTGTCATGGGTTCAATTGTTTCCCCTAAAAGATTCATCGTTAGCCTGACCTCAGTACCTGTGAATGTGGTTCTCTTTGGAAACAGGGTATTTCAAGATGGAACCAAGTTAAGATCAGACCCTTATGGATTATGTTAGACCCTGAATCCACTGACTAAGGGGAGATTTGGAAGCAGATAATGAGAGGGAAGATGTCCAAGTGACAATAGAGGCTGAAGCTGCAGAGATGGGGCTGTAAGCCAAGGAATGCAAAGGGCTACCTCAGACCAAAAGCCGGAAGGGACAGAAACAATCCTCCTTCACCTATATCTCTTGGTGGGAGCATGGCCCTGTACCATTCTGAGGACAGATTTTCAGCCTTCAGAAAAGAGAGAGGTTAATGTCTGTTGTTGATGCCACCTGGTTGGGGGGAGTTTGATGCAGCAGCAGTCCTAGGAAATCACACACACTCTCCTCCTATGTAGCCAGCCTGTCTTCATGGACTCTGTGAAAGCCCCATGAAAATATGGTTGGGCCACTGCAAAGTGCTCCTGCTCCCCAGACAGTAGTTCATCATCTCACTATCTTGGCCACAGGAGGAGAGGCTCTGCCATTGGGAAGGAGCCATCATCTCCCTTGCTCAGACTGCTCTCTCCTCAGACTCAAATTCATCACTGTGAGTTCAGTGTTCTCCTTATTTCTTGGAAAGCACCTTCAGAACCAGTTCAAGAAAAACAAACTGTGAGGTTTGTGCAGGATCTATTTAAAGCAAATCATTGGTTCTAGTTCCAATAACAAACCAGAGGCCAGTTGGGTCTTTGGGACAAGAGTAGAGGCACTGAGCATGTGTGTGTGTAACTGCAGGGCACGCAGGTCCCCGTGCACGTCGCCTGGCCTACCCCCTCCTTCACTCGGCAGCTGCCTCTGCAGTTGCTTGCCAAGCACTCTGCCCAAAATGGACATAGAACCACACAGTCACCAAATATGAATCTTAGAGCAGACTTGATGTAAGAGTTACCACTTTGGTGTGCTAATGGGAATGTTGTGAGCCCCAGGTAGGCTCTATTATCCAGAAATCCCAAACTGATTGGTTATAGCAAGATTTATGCATGCAAAGCCTCCTTCAGGACTCTAAGAATACAGAGTCAATGAATGGTCCAAATCTGCAAGCACAGCAGCTGCCTGTGCCCGGCTGGGCTCAGTCTGAGCCAAGTTCTTCTTCTATTCCAGTGTTGGCGAGCTCTCCTCTGTGGGTGGTGGTAGCAGAGTGGACCAATGGACTTATTCTTCACCCATCCATCAACTCTATTTGAGCACCATTCTATGCCAAGCACTGGCAATACACTGTTGAACCCATTTCTCCACAAATATCCTTTAAAGAGGGAAAGTCAAACAAAAAGTAAAAACCAAAGTTATGCAAACAAATAAATAAAATAATTGTTGCAAGGGAACTCAGTAGCTAAGGCACAGTTCAGAGGATGCCCTTCTGAGAAGGTTACACTCAAGCTGAGAATTAAAGGAAGTAAAGGAGCCAACCAGGGGAAGCAAGAAGAACACATTTAAGGGTCCTAAGGCAGAAAAGAGATTCATCAGCTTTCAAAAGGCTGAAAGAAAACAGGTGTGGTGGAATCACAGGACAAGAGGTGGCTGGTGGGGCAATCAGGACCACATCATACAGAGCTCTGCCTTATGTTTGGATTTGATTCTGTCGCATGGGAAGGGGTTTATTGAGGTGTATGATATGACATAGTCTCTCCTCAATTTTCTCCATTTCCTCTCTCTTCTTCTCATTCTTAGAAATCACCTGTACAGCTATGCAGAAAGCAGGTTAGAGATGGACATGAATGTAGGGTTGAAATGGCAGGGACTTGGGTGGAGGTGGTGAAGTGGCAGGGAGGTGAAATCCCTACCAGATGGGTGCTGGAAATAGATGGGCAGGCCTGGCTGATACATGGGCAGGTGAGGGAGTGGGTTTTGCAGAAGGGTCTCAAGTGGTTGACTATGCCCGACCTTTCTCAGGGGCTTCTTTTTTTATTTTAAAAAGCAAAACAGAAAAAAAGGGATAGAAATGATACAGAATTTCAAAAAAGAAAAAAAAGTAGGGAATTAAGACTAGTTAATATATTGCACATTATTATTTCAGAACTAGTTGTTCAGGTTACAAAATCTAGATACAAAAGTGATCAATCAAACAATGACAGCACAAACCATTCTTTTTTGATGGAATGAGAGATTAGTAGTATAGTTATCTATCTAGTGTACCTATACATACATAAATTTATAAATGTTTACCAACATACATATAATATTTTCCTTTCTTCCTTTCTGCAATTCCAGTAGTTCTGTCCTTTTGAGAACTTTCTTTCCCTTTCATTATTACAATATCTATTGTATATTTTGGATCTTACTACTCTTTCAGATTTTTATTTTTCATTATTTTTTACTAGGGAGACAGTATGATATTTATAAATGTGAGGTTGATTTATTTCACTTTTTTTTTGTTGTTGTTGTTATTTGGTAGCAGGGATCAAACTCACAACCTCACACTTGCCAGGCAGGTGCTGACACCACTGAGCTAAATCCCTGGCCCCTGATTTATTTCACTTATGAGTATGGTCTCAAGTTGCCTCCAATTACCTATAAAAGCCTCAAGATTATCCTTTTTATAGCTGAGTAATATTCCATTGTATAAAATCGGAATCTTTTTTATCCATTCTACACTTCATGGGAACTTGGGTGTTTCCAAGATTTAGCTATTACAAATTGTGCTGCTATAAACATGGGCGCACACATGTCACTGTGGCATTACATTTTCAGTTTTTCCAGGAAAATTCTAGGAAGGAGAATAGCTGGGTTAAGTGGGACTTCCAATCCTAGTTTTTTGAGGACTCCCCAATGCTGATTTCCACAGTGGTTGCACCAGTCTGCACTCCCACTCTTGGGGGCTTCTCTTCCACCACAGAGTGGCACATCCAGGTCATAGGATCCTGAGGACCCTGAGGAAGCTGCTCTAAGATGACTCTTAGCACCCTGCTCAAATCTTGATGCCTTAGCTTAGTTGGGTAGCCCTGTCCTCTCTGAAGCTCACCAGAGCCTGGTATAAGATACCCTAGAATACTTGCTTCTCATGTGGCAGGCAGCAATTTTCCCAAATTTAATTGTCTCCTTTTTTATGATTCATTTTTTAACTGTCGGAGAAAATCCTATCTGAGAGTGCCTCCCTACTCAAGTCTGGGCTCTTCCTAGAATAGATGGAGAAAAATTAAGCCCTGATTTGAAGCATTTATCAATTTTGTGGTATAAACATTCCCACCATGGCCTCTTTCAAGCTAGTATAGTTAACTGACTCCAAGAATTCCTAAATGGTTAGCGCTCATGGGAGCCAGCTCAAGGATGGAATTGCATGACCACTGGACTGGAATGCAGAGCCAAGCAATGTCTCTAGCCTCTTAGCATGTGCAATGGCCCAGGTCACAGACAGAGGCTCCAGAAAACATGGAGGTAGATCTGGGAAGTTACTCAGTGACTCACTATAGACTCCAAACACGTCTGGATGAGTTAGCCTCAAAACCAAGCTTCTCAAGACTACTTTCCTCTGCTGCTCTTGGAGAATGGCCAGGGGACCATCCTTTAGAAGGAACTGCTGGAGAGTGGGCTCATGAGTGACAGCCCTCGTTTTGCCACTGACTGGCTTAATGATGGCAAGGTGTCACCTAACCTTTGTGAATCTCAGCCTTCACATCCCCAAATGAGAGGGAAGGTGAGGGTTTCTAATGCTCCCACACAGAGTGTTTCCAAGCTTGTGACTCAGGCTGGTCCTAATCTCCTGAAGTCTGTTCATACCCTGTGCAAGAAGAAGCAGAGACAACCCAGTGAAGAGTAGTGGTGAGATCTGATAGCTGAGTGGACATGGGGAAATGCAGATGAGTCCAGATATATGGAGGTGAGGCACTCAAGGTTGCACCAATGTAGAAGTTTCCCTGGCTATGTGCAATGCCATATGCAGTACCTTTTGTATTTCTCTGGGCAGTCAGACTGTGTACAATAGCTGGAGAGTCTGCACCTTCTAAAAATGATGGACTGCTTAGAATATCTCCACTCCTCCTCCATAAGATAACACCAACACAGCTCGGTGACTCATCCAGGAGCTATATGACCATTCCTAGCAACCATGGGAGCCACAAGAGGCCATGAAGGGAGATGTTGACATTGCCCCTAGAATTGGAGACACCCCTCTGCAATCAAATGTCCCCACCTCGTTCATTCCACCTCTTTCTTGTGTGCACTCCAAAATATTTTCTCATCCTATAATTGGCAAGCCTGAACTCTATAAAATGAGTGCCTCTATTTGAAGCCACAGAGGCTGGGCAGGGGACTCAGATATTTAAACAGCAGAGATTCAGGGCTAACTTTCCCCTCCTTGTTGTTCTCAGACCTTCCTCACACACTGGAGACCTAGACTGTTGACACATGAACTACTGAGACATCCTTGTTCATGCTCTTGGCACCTTACCTGGCTGAATGTGTCTATTCAAAGTCAAGATGTTCTGGGGGGTTTTTTTTGAATAAAAAATATGAAAATATCCCAAAACAGAAAGGAATACTAGGGTAACCATATAAAAACAACTTAAGCTGAGAAAATAACCCAGTCCTGCTTAGTCCCAAAGAGACCTTGGTTTCCAGGGGACATTAGCAGAGCATGGAGCTCTTGGCTGGGGTGGGATGCAATGCTTTGCTTGCAGTCCAAATAAGCAAACATCCTCCAGAATCAGCATCCATGTCCCACAGGCCATGGCTCCAATTAGCTTCCTGTTTTCAGCCCTCCCAGAAATATATCTCACAGTCTTTATTTTCATCTCCCCACCTTGAAAACACAGATTTGCAAGTGTGAGTACCTTCACAGGGAGACAGTCCCAACAGGCACTTGAGACATGCAGGAGAGAAGAAATGCGTCTCATCAGAAATTTTCCATTGCCAATGCTCTTTTTAAATTCCCAAGATAAATGGGTTTTTACTTGTAGTATTAAAGGCTCCATTATTTTTCAGATACTTTTTGCTGCTACTAAGGAGCCAAGAAAATTAGTCATGCACCTGGCCAGCTGATCCAACCTCAAAAATCTTCTGACCTTAATGGAAAGGCCCTAATTTTCTATCTTCTTTAATAAATGTTTCTTCTCTTCCTCATAGTGATGTTCAGCATGTTGGGTGGGCATCCCTGGTGGCCAGTTTATGGTAATGGCCAGGGATACTTGATTCATCCAGATGCTTCCCACTGCCCTCAACCCAGGTTCCCTACTCCAGACACAATGCTGTTTCCAGTCCAAAGAACGAGTAAATTATGATGATATTTTAATGTTTACACATATCTGCATAAATATATGCATGTGCTAAAAGACAAATTCTCAGAGGCAGCTTGAAGGGGGGACATAAAACCAACCCAGGTGGAAAGCATTCCCTTGCTTTATGGATGCTTCCATTCAGTCTTCCAGCACTGGAGAGAGTGAGAAAGAAACAAGGATGTGGACTGTAGCCAGGACACAGAATCTGTAGCTCACTTTCCTGAGGAATGAATTGCAGGCCCTCAGGCTGGAACAGGCAGGTGCTGTAAAGTCTAGCTGACAGGTTGACTTCAAGGTGATCTGCCTGCTGAGTCCTCACTCCTTCAGCTAAGCTCCCATCACACCACTGGTGCCTGCTAAAGGTAACTAATTATGACTAAGTGCATGAAGCAGGAGGGTCTTTGCACACCTGTAATTACTACCTGGCAAGTCACTGCAGAAGCTGGGAGTTTCCCAGAGGGTCAGTCATACCGTTTCTGGAGAACTTAAGTCAAGATGGAAACTCAGAGGAAGATCTAACCAGAGGAGCCAGAGCTAGAGTTTAGGTAGCTGGACATGTTTTGTCATTTGACAGGAACACTCACAGTCAAATTTCCCAAGCTCTTAAGCAATGAAAACCTAGTTGGAATGCTCACACATATCTCTGAGTGTCTCAGAATAAACAAGGCAGTCATGGTGCTATCCAATAGAAATAGAGTGCAAACCATATGTGCCATTTAAGTGTCCTAGAGGCCATGTCTAAAAAGAAACTGATGAGATTAATTTTAATAATATATTTAACTAATTTGTCCTAAAATATATGACTTCACCATGTAAATAATCTAAAAATTATTAGTGAGATATTTTGTATTTTTCCTGGGAAGAATGTCCCAGTTCTGTGTGTGTACTGTGTGTGCAGTATTCCTCATGTGTACCTATGTGGTCCATGGCTGTGCATGTTGGACACACACTGTGAAGAGCACCTGGCCCAGAGTACATGTCCCATAACCACGTCACATATAATGAATGAAGCTGCTGTGAAACATTTTCTTTGACCTAAAATTCTACCATAAAACTCTTCATAAAACAAGGATTTCCAAACATTGCTTTTAACTAGCACCAAGTGTTAACTAGCACTTGGTTGGTACATTCACTTGCTGATAGCAGCAACCAAAGTATCCTGATTTGAGTTAATAATTTATCCCCCCTACAGTGGAAAAATAAATAAGGCTGGATTCTGACTGTTCCATCCTTCAGAGCCGTGTGCCCATGTGAGAACGAGCATGTTCATGCTCCTGTGCTCTCTGACCTGGACACAAACATGACCCTCAGTGACAACACAGTGCAGAGGTAGCCAAGCAGACCAAAAAACATCTAGTAGCACATGACCAAGAACACTTTCTGGACAGGAACCTACAGGCCAGGTCCAGAACAGTAGGCAGGAGCCCCGGGGAGGAGGGTAGGAAGGAGCAGCAGGCAGTAGGTACGGAAGCCTGAGCCCCTGGTGGGGCAGGTAAGCATAGGTGCTGAGGACCTGTTCAAAGCGATCCCAGGAGGCAAGAGGGAGCCACCCACTGTAGGGTTCTGTCCAACTAAAATGCAGTGTGAGCCACAAATATGGCAAGTTTTAGGAGCCCCATTTTAAAAAAAAAGTTGAAAGAAACAGGTGCCATTACCTTTAATAACATTTTATTTAGCTCATTTTGTCTAAAAATATTATCACTTCAGGATGCGAGATGGCTCCCATTCTTTTTTACTGAGCCTTCAAAACAGTATGCAGGTCACACAGCTTAGCTCCTCCTGGGGCAGCTGCTGTTTGATTGTTCCACAGCACACTGGCAGGTGACTGCCTTGTCTGGCTGCCCAGGTCTAGATGCGGGGTGTATAATAAAGAGTCACCTCTGCTCCAGCTTTTGGGTTCAAAAACAGAGGTCAGGTTAGCTTTCAAGGAGAGAGTTAAGGATGAAATAAAGAGGAGGCATAGTTACCTACCTCTTCCAAAGGGGTGCTCTAGCTGGGGCAGGAGTAGGGCTTCTCTTGTGTGCTCCCCAGGGTGTCAGTGTAAATAGAGAGCTCTGGAACAGAGCCCTGAGGAGTGCTTGCTAAATTTTGCCAAGTGCCTGGGCACCAGATCACAAGGCTGACCCAGAAAATAGTGTGTGCACCTTGGGGGAGGTGGAGAGTCTGTGAGGCCACCCCAGGTCAGCCCCTCCACCCAGAGAGGCATGTGGCTGCCTAATGTGGAAATGTTTGGATGTGGGGCAGCTGGGCCCAAGAGCCCGTGGGGAGGAGGCCAGGGTGACAAGAACCAGCCACACGGGACGATGAAGGTGGGGAGTGTTTGCCAAGACCCCGGCAACATCTTTCCTAATAAGTCTGAGGTGCCTGAGGTCCCTTCTGAAGAACGGCCTCCTCTGGGCCCATCTCCACCCCGCCTTCTCTAAGGGCAAGGGAGAGCAAGCCAAACGCAGCAGGGATTTGGACGAAGGCCTGCTTTCCCTGACTTCCCTCCACACACCGGCCTAGGGGAAGATGGTCTGTGCATAGTCCGCACATCCCCTGGGCCAGTGTTGGGGCTGTGTGGGAGAGGGCGCAGCGGGACCTCCCTCCAGCCTTTCTTCCTCCTCCTTGGAAAGGCAAGGTATTTCAGAAGGAGGTCACCTCCCTGCTGCCAGAGCCTCGGAATCACTGTGTCCAGAGCCACTCCCCGCTGGCCACAGATCCTGGCCGCTAGGCCTGCCACTCAGGGAGAGGTTTCCTAGTTAGATGCCTTAGCCCGAAGCAAAGGGCATTCAGGATGACACCACATGTGTGTCTGGGTCAGGAGTATTTTCAACTATGACTCCAAGAAAGAACAGTGTGTGCAGTCACTCTGTGTCTCCCAGCAACAAAGAATGTACTGTAGATTAGCCTTCTTGGCTCACAAAACATTTTTTTTTTTAAATTTTAAAAAAGAAGTGCAGCCTGATCTCTTTATAGGGTCCTGGAGCAAGAGTGGCCAGATTGGAAAGCACAGAGCGCCAGCGTCACCACTGTTCAGTGGTTTATGACCTTGGTTGACTAATAGGCCCTTGTAACATGATTACTGGAGGGGTTGTGCAAACTGCTGGACCCAGGTGTGGTTGAAGGTCAGCTGGCGAGGTGGGGGGCAGGGGCGCGCCTGCCTTTGGGAGAAGGTTACAAAGAATAAATTTCTTACCCCAGGATTTGTAGATGATTAACGTGCTACTTTCTGTTAACCAGAAAGTTAATCGTTCTTCAAAGCACTCTTTGATAAGGGGAGGGGGGTGGAGTGTAGAAAATGAACGTTAACCATTAAACCAGGAAAATGCCATAAAAAATTAGCGTGGAAATCCTTGAACATGGGAGAGGACTCCACCAGCTGGAAGGGTCGGCCAGGTGAACCTGGAGGGAGGAGGAGGAGGAGAGGGAAGAGGAAAAGAGGGAGCAGAAGGGAGGGGGGCCTTAAAACTCACATGTGCTCAGAGCTGGACTTTGTAGGCTGTTTGATTTTTGCTTTGTTTTTTCTTCTTTTCCTGGTTTTACTGCTTCAAGGAACTGGAGAAAGAGTAAGAAAATCACAAACATAGGAACGTTGCAAATAAAGCCAGTTTGTTTACCTCTTTGCCTCCCGGAGCAGAGCCTCCCGGAGCAGAGCCTGTAGGACTCACTTTTCTGTGGGGCTCATTGGTTCTCCAGAGGAGCAGGGGGTGCCCAGGCATGACTTGCCAGAGGAAATGAGGGTGGCAGTCAGGAGGTTAGTACCGATGGAGACATGGACTCTGTTTCCTCAGGGCTACCCTAGCCAGGGCTCTGGCTCAGCCATGCCCTCCCTGCCTCTTGTCACTCTGCTGGGCCTCAGGGTAACCTGCAGGAGAGGGTGACTAGCTCTTATCCTGGAGAACTGACAGAAGGTTCTGCTCCCTGCAACCAGTCCCAGCCTTAGGGGTCAAACTTCTGCTCCATATATACAGTTGCATACTCCTGCAGGCCACATCTGGTGGGCAGCTGTGAGTTGTAGGGAACCCATCAGGCACGTGGAGTGCGTGCATTCTCCACGTGGGTCAAGCTTTGAGAAGTATAGCCAGACCTCAGTGGTCACTGGCTTCAGAAATCAAACCCAGGATTCCTTGAGTTTTAACAAGAAAAAAAGTTTCAATGCCCAGAGCTGGTGTCAGTCTTATGGTAGTTCACAGATAGCACAGGACCACAAAATCTTCCTTGAGACTGTTTTGTACTTTCATGCAGTTTAAGTGCTAATCATGGTTGCAACAAGGCCAGAAGTGATACCACTAAGCCTAAAGCCATATATGAGCCCACTAAATGGCTAATATTAGCCAACTAAAATGTGAAAGTTCTAGGAAACATTCACAGATTATTTCTAATTACATTATAGTCATATGTTGGTACCGAGTTGCTTTGAAATTGTGAAGTTGGTCCTTGACAGATTTTGGCAAGAAGATTTGGTCCTGGTACTGGTTGTTTGATATTTGATGTATGATTTAGAACTGTGGTTTTGTCATTGGTACCACTGCCTTGTGACTCCTTATGCTTTCCAGCCAAACCATTTGTTTGGAACTTGTTGTTTTTCATATTTGTCACACTACCTAGAACCAATTAATGGTGAGTGCCAATATATGACTGCACTTTGGGGGGGCATGAAGGCCAGAACTTACTTCTGAGGGGTTTCTGGGTCATTATAGAGATAAGAATACCTATTGCAAGTGTGGGAAATGCAACCTAAATAGACAAACTTGAAGAGAGAGAGCACAGTGCAGTGCGGAGTCGGGCGTAGACCTCCTGGGGGAAGGCTGTAGTCGGGGAGAAAGAGTGAGGCAGGACAGAGAAAGGGTGGTGGAGATGTTTCGGGAAGAGACATTCAAGTAGACAGGTGCAGGCTGCCTGTGCGGAGCTTGACGTCTGGCTGTGTGTACCCCCTGGCACCCTGGTCTTTGGCACTGGTAATAGCACTCAGAGGGAAGTGAGGTTGTCAAAGTGAGTTCAGGAAGGGGGACAGGAGAAGAATGTTGTGAGAAAGCTGAGCCATTAACATGAGCCAGCACATTCATGTCTTTCCATGATGCCAGGATTTATCAACTATCAATTGATTCACAAGTGACATCCATTTCATCAGCTTTATCCCTCTGAGTATTTCTGGTTTCACTGGGAACCAAGACCATGGCAATCCCAAGTGCTTAGTTACATTCCAATTTTAATTTTTAACATCATTTAACTACCTTAGTGCTCAAACCATGCATCAAATGATAATGTTTAGGTTAGGGTGAAGAATCTGTAGGAGGTGAAAAGCCAGTGCAGAAGCAGGTCACTGCAGGTGGTTGAGTACTGGATTACCCATCACATGATGTCAAAGTGCAGGGTCAGGGTGGCTTTGGAATGGGTAGTATCAAATGGCAGGGAAGAATCTTACAGAGCTGAGTCAGGGACAATTGGGAGTTTGTCCCTGGAGAGCTCCTGGGCACACACTGAGATGTGTATGCCAGGTGGTCTGTGATAAGGTGACAGGCCCCTGTGCCATGCCACAGTTGAAGGAGTTTTCCTTTTTATTTGTCTTAGGTGAGAGAGGCTTGGATCATTCCTTGATGAAGGTTGTTTACTCATACAAGCAAGGTACCAAGTCATTCCACCTTATCACTTGTACCCAAGTGGAGTAACTCAGGGCAAGCTGCATTGGGTAGGTCAGGCAAGGCACTGTAAGGTCACTAGGTGGCCTGAAGCAGTGACAATGGCAGGGAAGAGGGAAGCCAGAGTTATTGCCGTAGTGGTACTTGACCTATGTGGGCCTGAGGACTGAATATCAGAGGGAGGGAGAACAAGGAAGGCCAGAGCATGCACCGGTGCCGAAGAGCTATGGCGGGGGAGATGGCATGAAGTTTCTCATACTCCAAAAGTGGGGAGGCTGGCAAGGGTCCTACTACGGGGCTCCTGTTCTCATAAGGAGCCAGGTGGGTGAGACAGGAGGATTATATAGGGAAAATCTCAAATTCCCATCTCCTAGGAAGCTGATAGAATGGTGGGCAAGGTGAAGAGAGGTGGGGATTACACAGGAGCCCAGACAGGGCTTTAACCTGGATTTGGGGGTTGGGAAAGGTTTTCTGCAGCAGATGGCTTTGAATTGAGATGTGAGGGAGAGTGGGAAGATGACCAAGCCTGGGCGGAGGGCAGCAATTTGGGCAGAGGGAATGGCATGCATCAAGTTCCAGGTGTGGAGTGAATCATGAGATTACAGGTGAAGAGTGGAGACTGGATGGTGGGAGATGCAGGGCTGCCAAGGACACAGGTAACTGGGACCTGGCCACATCTGAATTACTTCCTGATGGCAGTGGAGAGCTGCTGCTTGGTTTTAAGCAGGAGAAGGATCTGATTTGTGTTTTAGAAGTATTTCTCTCACTGCAGTTTGGAAACCATTTTGAGGGGCCCAGAACGTACAGAGAGGCCAGTTGGAAAGAGTTGAGTGAGAGACCAACAAGGGCGACTGAGTGTCTCAACCAGGGAGGAGGCCGTCAGGAGAGGAAGGATGAGAGGTCTGAGATCATGGGCAGCTGATGGAGGAGGGACCATGACTGCAGGCACATCAGGAACCCCTGTCTCAGATGGAACAGGGAAGAGGAACATGTCTGGGAAGAGAAATATGATTTATATATCAGTACATGGAGTTTTTGGTGGTTACAAGATAGCCCTTTGGTAATATCTGTGCACTGGGAAATTGGACATCTGAGTTTGATGCTCAGGACATGTGGCTGATTTCACATATTTGTGGAAACTATGAGCATGGATAGCCAAAGCTGGAGATTGGTGTGATATCAAGAAAGAACCATGCAGATGCAGGAAGGTCCCATGTTCAGGGACCAAATATCAAAGTAGTGGACCACAGGCCTAGAGAGGGTGGATGAGTATAGTCAGAAAAAGTCCTGGCAAGAGGCAATTGGGTGAAGATCCTGTAATCAGACAGGGAGAGCTCAAGGCCTGTTTTCTTAAAGCAAGGTGGTTTTGGTGACCAGAGTGCAGCCATGGATACAGCCGTGGGCATGGCTGAGGAAGGCTGTGAGGAGAGGCAGGTGTGTGTGTGTGTGTGTGTGTGCACATGTGCGCTCATGAGTGGAGGCTGAAGACACAGGGACTGCTCAAGAGACTCTGAGGGAATATTTTTTAGGTATAGGACTCAATAGGGGCAGTGGGGGTGGCTATAGATGGCCCCAGAGCACAAGCACAAACATGGAGTGAGTGTGAGGGATATGGATAGAGCCAGCTCCAGGAAGACACCTCAGAGGGAAGCCTGCTTCCTCTCAGGGATTTACACAGGGTGCCTTTGGACTCACTTCCAGCATCTGGCTCCTGCAAGGATGCTAATCTGGACAAGTCAGTTTCAGTGAAGGTGCCCCCAGAGCCACACGATAGAAGACAGCAGACTTATATAGGCAGAAAAAGATGTGACTCCTCTCCAAGGTGTATTCCTGACAGCTCCATAAATAGGGGCCTCAGACTCTCCATCTATTAAATAGGATAATAATTCTTGATATCTACTTTCCTCACTTGGGTACCATGAATATAAAATGTATAGATATAAAGTGTTTTCCAGATTAATTTACTCACTCATTTATTTATTCCGTAAAATTGGCAGCCTCCTAGAAAACACCCAACCATCAGCCCCAGGGCCTGGTTGCCACCATCTGGCTGCAGAACCACTGTCCCTGGCTGTGCCTCCTTTCCAATACAGGCTGCTGGCTCGAGGGCTCGCACCTTTTGCAGGTTCCTTTTATCAATGTCCTGGGGCAGGATGATGGTAGAGGAAGTCACTCCATGGAGAGGGAGGATGTTCATAATACCTGAAGACCAGTGGAGGAAGAGGGACTGGGGTTCAAAGTCACCACTGTACCTCTCCAGTGTTCCAAGGTGAGACTTCCTGAAGGCTGAGCTGTGCAGTGATCTTGTCCAGGTGAAACTTCCCATCTCCCTAAAGAGTTCCTAAGCTTCTCAAGCTAAGCATCTGGTGGGTTCCCTTACCCAGCAGCTCTATGAATGCAGTAGGATTTGTTGAGTAGCACTTGGATACCTTGTCTACTTGGTGGATTTGGGGACTAGACTACACACTTGGAGCTCCCGCTGGTGCAGATGGATTCCTGAAAGGCTTCTCTTGTGATGAGGGCCCTTTCTTGACTAAAAGCAGAGACAGTTACAATCCTGGGAGATACAACCCCCTACTCCAAAATTAACCCCAAATAACAACTCATATCAATGGGCTGCCACTTGCCGTGAAACAAAATTCAGAAAAAAATGAACAAAAGGCCCTCTTAGGTCCTGAACTTTTTCCATTCTGTTCAGTAGCTGAAAGAGGCTGGAGACAATGGAGCTTTCTCCTCACTTCTGGTTTCCACAGCCAGCGTGGGGAGTATGTGCCAAGTGAGACTCACCTAAATGTAGTCAATACTTCTGTTCACCTAAAAAAAAACAACAAACAGTTTACAAACTGACCCACTGATGGTAGAGAGGCATGCCTCCCAAAGTGGGGATGGGGACCTATGTCTGCTGGCAAAGGCTGTGTACATGCCATTTACAAGCTGGGATGCCATTAAAAGATTTCGCTCTTGATGGGCGGTTGCACCAGAGCCCCTCTAGGGCTACTTGAGGCTCCTGTAATACTATGGCTTCAGGTCATGGATGTTTGAAAAGAATGCTGGCAAAGCAGAAGCTCTTGATCTGTAAGAACAAGCAAGGGGTTGAGAAACATGTTCGACTTGGTGTTTGGGACCATCCTAACTGGCAGATCTTCCATGCACAAGCAAAACCAAGGCATGGGGGCAGAAGCTGGCCATTTGGATGGCTGACAGCCCTAAGTCAGTGACATGGATAGAAATGGCTTCAGTTAGGCAGAAATTGCTATTGCAATTATTGTGTTCTGTGGTCTCCACCCTATCCGCCTGAGCACTTTGCACAGCAAAGGTGATATGCAGTTGGTAAGAGATGTGTGTGAAAGGCGCTTGCATAAAAGCAGTTTTATGGCTTTGGTTGGGTTTGTAAACTGAGCAAACAGGAATATCTCAGGTATAAAAGGGGTTATAAAATAATTACATAACGCTTTGAACTCACACTAAATGCCACCTTTATTTCAAGGCACTCAATGTGTTTTACAGGCAAGTTTAGAACTGTAGTTGTATCGCATTTTATCAGTAGGGAAACTGAGTCACTGCACAAGGAAAGCTGGCAAAGCATGTAGGGTTTGCTTTAAGCATAACCTTGGGAATGCCTCTCTGGAGCAGTTCAGAGGGTGGGGTACAAGGTGAGCACGCTGAAGCACATGTTCACTCTGAGCTTAAATATATGGATTCTTATCCAAGGTATAAAGCTTTCCCACACAGCTCCAGTCCTGTCTGAGCTCCAGTGGTGACTTGTCACTTTGGCATTAACAGTCAGAATAACAACACCTACCAGCCTTGATGCTTGCTGAACATCACGAAGTGTTTCCCCAGCACTGCACTGCACTCTGCAAAGTTCTCTTTGTGTGATGGGGGCAATGAGAGGTAAGGAGGCTCAGTATACAGCCAGCCCCACCAAAAAGTGGTCACTTTCTCTGCTAGGGACATCTACCTCCCAGAAAAAGGACCCACACCAATGTTTCTGCTAGGAGCCCAGAAACTTTCAGTTATTCCTCCAGTCTTTTTGTTTTAGAATGGAGAGAAGGCAGGGCAGATTTCCCTTAGAGTCTGACAGCTGCTTGGACAAATAGCAAAAGAACAAAACCATGAGGTAGGCCAGACAGGCCTCACTAATGTCAGAAATGTGAAGAGCTCCAAAATATTTATGAGATTGCTAAAATATGAAGGAAACCCCAGAACTCAAAAAATAATAATAATAAAAGATTGTTAAAATGATGGTGAAATATGAAAGTATTTATTTTTGTTTAAAAATAATTTTTAAAAATTTTATTTAAAGAGGGGAAAAATAAAGCAAAACAGAAAAAAAGGGTAGAAACAATACAAAATTTTTAAAAAAAGAACAGTAAGAAATCACTAGTTGACACACTACATATTGTCTTCCTGGATGTAGTTGTTCAAGTTACAAAACCAAAGCATAAAAAGTGGACATTCAAACAGTGAGGCTGCAAACAGCTACATTCTCTGAACCAACAAAAACTTAGCAACATAATTATCATTCCTACACCCTTAAATATATATGCAGTTATATCCTTTAGAGCACCTGCTTTTCTTTCTTTTGCTTTTTAAGTCCATTATCTGTTTAGTTATATCATGTTTCAGGTTGCTCAGTACCCTGCTGATCTACCTTGTTGTTGTTATTTACTTTTTAAAATTTTTTTTCTTATTTATTATTATTTATTTATTTATTTATTTTGAAGTTAGTAAAATACAGCAGAACAAGACAGGACATAACCAACTGAGGCAGTGCAGTGAAACTGGCACAGAACCTCACAGCAGGCCACCGGGACAACAGCAATAGGCACAATAGTACAACTGGTTTTCTTCACAATAGTTGTTCCTTCAATCAGGCAGAGCAATATCAAAGGAAATACAGAAATTATAAGAACAGAATATTGAATAGATCAATACCATTGATCAAAACAGAGCAAAACACAGATAAAAATATTTGCCCTCAAAGAGATGGCAGAAGAAAATCCCCCTTATTTGCTATATCGCATATAGTCAAACTTGCAAGGCATGCTTAGATCTCTGGCTCTCGTTTGCTAGCAGGGGTGGAGGGGTGGTGGTGAATGTTTGATTCTTAGCCCGCGCGCCGGTAGGCTCACAGCTGCCCACCAGAGGGGTGAACTGGCTGCCCGTTTTCCCAGCACCCCAAGGTCCAACATGGCATGTCGCAGATCTCAGAAAACGCTGATATGGTTCTTGCCCTGGGGCAGCTGTGGCTTTAAAAATAATTTTATATTTAAAAAATGAACGCGTTTTGATTTGTGGGAACTTAAGAGTTCTAAGACCATATGCCAACCTGCTTTGGATTCTGTGGTGCTCAATTGCTCTGTCTCCAGTGCCCCCAGAGCCCCCACCCCACCTCAAAGGGAACTAACCCTGCTGGCTGTTCTCCAAATCCTGCTGGACCAGCCAAACCCCATTCCCAGTCTCCATGTGGCTGAGTGTAGCCATGTGACAGCTCTGGTCAATGGTGTGTATACTGGCCAAGGTGCCTTCTACTAGTGACCTATTAACTTCCTTGGTAGACCTGCACTGTCTTCCACTGTCCCCATAGTCTGCTGTCAACACTCACAGAGATCTTGGAAAACACTCATCAAGGATAGCAGAGACTCTGTCAGCCTGGACCTGGGAGGTCTGGGTAGACAGAACCCCTTCCCCCAACCCTGCCACTGACAGAACCTGATTGCCTCAGTGTCTGGAGCTGTGCTGACTAATTGGTCCAACACATAGAAGCAGATCTGATTCATGGGGTAGAAGCCGATCATTTGAGTGCCTTTAAAAAAAAAATTAACCACAGAACATCTTCCCTAACAATTCAGTGTTACAAAGTGTTACTACAAATAGCATTACCTTAACTAATGGGATAATTTAGAGATAAGCTTCCACACTCTGCAAGCTAAATATGAAAAGTTCAATGATCATCCCTCTCTACAACACAGTGGAGTGAAACCTGAGGCAGAGAAGTACCCATAAGTCTCCTTCTGTGCTGAATTAGTGGCCTATGATGAAGCTTAACATCTTTAGTACCCTTCTAGATACTCTAGCCAGAGGATGACAAATTGGTCTTGTCTCAAAGCCACCTCTAACTGATTGATGGACACTGCCTGCCTGTGGTTTCTGAGGCCAAGTTGGCCTAGTAGGAAGGAGCTCTGTGATCAACGAGCACTCTCTGCCAAATGTGCTGGGTGGAAGGGCTGCGTGTGAGCCCCCCCACCCATGTTGATCCTGCACCACCCCCCATGCTTGCAGCAATTTCACCTCCAGCCCCCTCAGCCTCCCACAGCTTTCTGAATTAAAATCTGCAGGTGTGGACCCTGGAAATCTGTAATTTTATGATTGTTTCTTTGGATTTTGAGAGAATCCCCCTTGGAAACCACCCAGTGATGTGCAGAGACTCTCACACAGGCCCTGCAGCAAAACCTAGTAAAAGTTATCCACCTGCACCCCCCAGGGTTGGGTGGCCCTGATGACTCACTTCATCTCTGTGTTTTCTGTGTCTCACATGCAAATTAAAGATATTAATAGCTCTCTTCTTATAGGGACATTAGGAAGACTGAATGAGATTACACATAAAAAGCACTCAGCAAACACTAGCTTTCATCACATTGTCTTCTAGAAGTCTCTCAGAGGTACTTGGCTGCCACTGGAATATTTGAAGAAACATTCTTTAAATTAGTCAGGTGCTTTGGGCACACTCCTGTCCCTGTGGGATGCAGGAATGGCTCCTTACTGGCTTCTGTAGACAGGTAAGTCTCAGGTCCACATCTCAGCAGGGTAAGGATGCTGAGCAGAGAGCAGCATATACAGAAGAGCCTGGAGGGAGACAGCAGAGCTTGGCATGCTGATGCCAACTTGGTCATGACCATGAAGTTATAGTGCCAGGGAAGTGATGGTCTGGTGTTATGGTTTAGAACTAGAATGTCCTCCTCAAACCTCCTGGGTTCAGAAATGGGGCTTTTGGAAGGTGATGTATCATGAGGGCTCTGTGCTCATCAGTAGGTTTACCCATGTATAAATTCATAGCTCAATGTGCTATTGGGGGTGGGGTCTGGTCAAACGAGGTGGTTCACTGTGGAGATGATCTGAAAGGGCATATTCTCACCCCCAGCTCCTTTCTTTGCTCTAGCTTCCTGGCTGCCATGGGATGAGCAGCTATCCTTCACTCAGGACCTTCCATTTCTGCCTTGGAGCCAGCCAATCATGGGCTGAAACTTGAGCCAAAATAAACCTCTCGTCCTTTCAGGTGTGGGTGTTGGGTATTTTGTCTCAGCAATGAGAAAGTGACCAAGACACCTGAGGATGCTTATTATGGTATATGAGGCACAGTGTTACATCCTCGGGACATGGTGACAAATACTATTGAAGTACATTTGGGGCAATAATGCGGAAGGATGAGCTGGACCTTTCTCAAACAACCTTCAGTCTTTTAAGTAGCCTTCTGGTCTCATGGCATATTTGTCACCTCTGTGTCAATAGTCACACTCAAGCTCTAAGACTTCAGTTCTTAATGGCATAGGAGAGCAAAGGGAAAAGTGACCTTGCTTGCTCCTGGCTGGCGCCCACTGACACAAGGCAACAGAACTTCTGATTCTTGAATGTTATGAGGAAAGGGATGGGTTAAAAGGACAGCTGTGAACCTGCTCATCAACCCAGAAATTTCTGGAAATGTGTAGGAGGGAAAGCACATTGAAGAGCCTGCTACAGCCATGGCAAGGTCAAGCGTGGCAGCAGGCTGGGGATGGAGTCACTGCCTGGGACCTCTATTCTGGGAATCACCCCATGGCTCGGCAGCACCACTGCTAACAGGTGCAGGGGCTTCTGCTGTCCTGTAAGATTTATAGTGCTACAGTGTTCCTTCAAGGCTTGTCCTCAATCATTACAAACTTGTAGGCCCAGTCAGGGGCTTCTGGCTGGAGGATCTTTGCTTTGGTCCTTGCTCCTCATTGCCAGGGTGCTAAGAGAACAGGTAGCCGACTTCTCCATTTTTTTAGTGAGTAATGGAGCCACACATAAGAAGTGAGCTCAAGTGCAGGGCAGCCAATAACTAGTAAATGTTTACTACTCTCACTTAAATAGCGGTTCTGGGCTAATCAACAGAGAAAAGTCAAATCCAAGTATCTTTCTGCTGTGCTTGCCCATCCCTCAGGCCTCATAGCCAGGGTTTGGAGTAGGGTGCCCAAGACTATTCAGCTGGTGCCAGTGGTTCTTCAGCACATCAGTGAAGTGAGTAAAGCCAGTCACTGGTGGAAGCCAGTGGTGCTGTGGGCTCTGGTGGTCAGGAGCCTGGACATGCCCCATCTAGCATATTCTGCAAACCTCTCAGCAGCTGAGGAGCCAGGAAGTCTGAGCTCTTGCCCTGCCCTACCTCTGTTCCTGGCATGGCTTTGAGCAGATCTTTCAACTTTTGTGACTCAGTTTACTTGCCTGCCAAATAGAGATAATCATGTGGGGCTCAAAGGACTTTTGTAAGACTGTAATGAGTATTTGTAAAGCACTTCCTAGGAGTTTATAGTTTGAGCTAAGAAAGGAATTGCGAATTGTTCAGGTGTAAACAGTATTTAGAATCTGGCTTTTCAACATCCAGCAGGTTTCTCTGGCTGTTGAAGAGACTATCGTAAGAGAATACCCCTGGGGTTCCATGGTGTCTCCATCTTGGGAAAGCTGACACAGACTCAGTCCAGGGAGGGCGTTCAGCCCTGCGCCACACCCTGTGCCGCTCAGAAGCCAACAGAACCACTGGATTCAGACATGGAAACCAGACTTGCTAATTTTATTTAAAAGTTCTTTTGTTGATCCAGGGTAAAAAGGCTGATGAACTGATTTGAGAGCCAGATAAACCTGACCACTCCTCCAGCTGCCCCTCTCCAGGTTGGACATCTGCTGTGTGCATTCCAAGGAAGAATTTGCACTGCACAAGGCAGTGACAGACATACAGGAACATAAACTTTTTTCCCAGAAGAATTTTGGATAAACAAGACAGAGGACTAGAGGGTAGAGGAAGAAGAATAAAATACTGAATCAAGCTCTATGCTATGTCCTTTCACTGGCCTTTTCTCTCATTTCTGTGAGGGTAGATGGGTGTTATTACTTCCATCTCATAGAGATGAAAGGCAAGAGAGGTCAGTCACCTGGTAACAAAGATGCAAATGCAGCCATGCCTGGAGGAGCACACGTCCTTGCCAAATGTGCTCTCCTGCCCAGGTGCATGCTCCTGCCAGGCCTACTCTCTGTTTCCTGGCTGTTGCTTCAGCAACCTCATTGCAGTGTGGGACAGGCATTCCAGACTTGGTCACATCCTTTGCCTAACAACTGATAATGCTGAGTCACCAAGCAGAAGGAACTAGGAAAGATGTGGAAGATAAGAGGAAAGAAGTATGTGGGGAAAAAGTTTCTGGATGTTCTTTGGCTGCCTGGAGGAGAGTCACAGGAAAAGGAGGGGACTTCAGAGTTTTTAATCTTGGTAGGACAGTCCGACTGTGTTCTTGGTTCAGCTAGTTTCAAAGGCCAGCCTTGTGGAGCCAGGTAGTGGGAAGCAGGATTCAGTGTAGTTTCCTCCCAAATTGTTCCCAGGGGTTGGGGGGCTTGCTACCCTAATCCACATTCAGAAGAAACTCACAGGAAAAGGACTCATTCTCTCGAGAAATAAGGATACACCCTCGCCATCATTTTCATATAGTTGATTCCATGTAAGCCTAGAACAACACTTTCCAGGGAGCTGGGCCCACAGAGCCTGTCATAGATACTCTCACCCTCCACCCAACACAGCTCCTGTTCCCACCATGGCCTGCTCATTCAGATTCACTCCATGCATGTGCAGTTGGCACCCTCCTGCATGTAGCTGGGAGATGCATGAACGAATGTGCAGGGGTAAGTTCCTGGCCCTTGGAAATTGTCATAAAGAGAGGAAAGAGAAAAATACAAATTCCAGAAATGCTGGAGACCCTTTCCATGGCGTCAGTTACCAGGGATGCCTGCTCGTGATCTCCAACACGGACAGCTGCTGTAAAGAGGAGAATAATGTGCAGTGGAGGAGGTTCCATTCTGTCTAGTTAACAGGTGCCTCATGCCTCAGAAAACCACACGGGCTCAGCTCTGGGCATGGGCTATCGCTTGTTCAACCCGTGATACCTTCCAGGCTACATGTTCCTTTTGGTCTGTCTCCTCCACTGCCGTGGTATGCAGCAGACTCTGCCACTTTCTCCAAGAAGCCATTCCTGATGCCCTCTGTTCTTTGAATCCTTTGGCCCTTAGCCAGTAACTCCTTTATGATACCTCTTATTTTCCTTTCAGTTATCTCCACATTTGTCTTAAAGCGTACATGACACAGAACCCCACAGAAGGGCAGGAATATGTCCTGTACCTGCTAGGTGCTCAATAAATATCTGTGAGGTTTAATTAAATCCTATTGAAAATCATACCAAAGAAAAATGAGGACGTAAAATTATATTTCCTGGTATTGAAAGGTACAATAATGGAGTATTGGTGACTTTTAAAAGCAGGTTTTAGACTAGAATGCCCAGGATGATTTCATTCATGTAACTACCCAGCTGCCTTGTTCCAGCTGAGGCCCTGGCAGGAAGCACAATTCATCAGAGTGATTCACTTGCAAGAGCTTCAGCAAAGCGGGCACTCAAAAGCTGTGGGGAGGGATGGTGACACCAGACTAGCCAGGTGGGAAGTGTGTGAGATCGTGTGTGCATAGAAACCAGGAGAAAACAGCGTTTTGAGGGCCTGCTTAAGACTTGACCCCCCAGGAGAGGACAGCCCTGGGGCCTGAAGCCAGATGGCAGAGGCACTGACCCAGGGAGGCATGTTCTGGTCTTGTTCTACCCAGGCTGTGAGCCTGCTGCACCTGCACTGCCAAACACAACAGGAAGCCAGTGGCAGTGGAGCTGGATTAGGCCATAAAGGGGTCACTTCCTGAGAACAGAGGAGGCTGGAACAGGTAGAACAGGGGCCAGGGATTGAGGGTAAAGGCACATGGAACACACTCAGGGGGAGTCTGGAAGGGGAAGCAGAGGGTTATAGTGACAATCAGCCTTTCCTTATCCCTTTTACTTCATTTTTATAAGGAGCACATAGTTGTTTCTATAATAGGGTGGGGATAGATTTTTCATTTAACACTCTGACCCTTCAGAAATCCATGCATGGGCAAAAAAATAAATAGGTATATTTAATAAATAATGATATTCACTTTTAAAATCTCCTTCAAATGTTTCAGTCTCTAACTTATAAATCTGAAGACACATCTAATTATTAATGGAATCCCCATTCACTGATTTGCTTATTCAGTATTTTTCAACACGGCCTATGGGAGCTCCAGGAAACGAAGCTATTAGATAGCAGGACACCAAAACCCGCAGGAAAGATAGATGTGATGCATAAGACCCCGGATGGCAGGCTGGAGGTGGATCAGGGCAGCCCAAATGGGAATCTGGTACAGTGGTCCAACACCCAGGGAGCCTGAGGTACATACTTCCTGAGAGCCAGGGCCATTAGTGGGTGCCTCCATTTCCCCTGAGCCAGTCATCCGCACTCAGACTGAGCCCACGTGATACATAAATGAGTTTAGGGTAGAATATTAGTTGAAAAACCAGAAAACCATAGGATATTTCATAAACATAATACTACACAGTGGTTCCAAGTCCCCCTGCAGGTCAGTCTATCTGCATTTCCACTGTCCGCTTGGCAGCACCTCTATACTGGAGGCAGTTCTCGAGTTTCTCATAGCGCTGACCTGGGCTTTCCTCTTTAGAAGCAGCTTTTTTTTTTTTTTTAAATTCTATTTTTTTAGTACATATTAGTCATACATATTGACCACATTCATCATAGGGAATTTGCACTTGTACATAATGTCTTAATTTGTCTTTTTCCCCTCCAACATTTTACAAAAGCTTTGTTTCCATTTTCTTCTCTCCATTCTTTTTTTTCTTTTATCTTCCTTCCCTCCTCTCTCCCTCTCCCTTGTTCTCCTTCCCATTTGAACATAGTCTTTCTACTTCTTATTTATCCATTGAGTTTCTCACACAACAGAAGTAATGTGATACTTAGACTTTCGTGTCTGATTTATTTCACCTAAGATTGTGATCTTGGGGTGCATCCATTTCCCTACAAATGACTAAAATTTATCCTTCTCTATGGAAGAATAGTACTCCATTGTATATAAACACCACAGTTTCTTTATGCATTCATCTTTGGATGGCATAGGGGCTGTTTCCAATATTTAGTTATTATAAATTGTGTTGCTATAAACATGGACATATCACCGTGGTATTATGCTTTTAATTCTTTTGGAAAGATATCTAGAAGGAGACCAGATAGGTCAAATGAAACTTCTAGTTTTAATTTTTTGAGAAATATCCATTCTGATTTTCATAGTGATTGTACCAGTTTACATTCCTATCAGCAATGGAGAAGGATTCTTTCTTCCTCACAGCTTTGCTAGAATTTATAATTGACTGATTTTTTGATAGTAACCATTCTTTCTGAAGTGAGATAGAATCTCAGTGTTTTAATTTGCGTTTCTTACATAACCAATGATGTTGAGCATTTTAAAAAATATATTTACATGCTGTTTGCACTTCATCTGATAAATGTCTATTCATTTCAGATGCTTGTTTTTGGATTGGATCTTTAAATTTGGAGGTCCTTATTTTTAAAGGGAAGTGATATCCCTGAAGGTATTCTTGGAAGCAAGCATTACTCTAATACCAAAACCAGAGAAGGATTCAACCAAAAAAGAGAGCTACAGACCAATCTCCTTAATGAACATAGATGCAAAAATCCTTGATAAGATACTGGCAAACAGAATGCAATGAATTATCAAGAAAACTATATACCATGACCAAAGAGGATTCATCCCAGAAATATAGAAATGGTTCAACATACACAAATCAATAAATGTAATATACCACATTAATAGAACTAAGGATTAAAAACCACACGATCATCTCAATAGACACAGAAATAGCATTTAACAAAGTTCAACACCCAGTCATGACAAAACCCTACAGAACAGCTCTCTATGACAAATGAACCAACAAGGCATCACATTGAATGATCAAAAACTAAAAGGTTTCACTCTAAAATCAGGAATCCTACAAGGATGCCCACTATCACTACTCTGTACTGAAGTATAGCCCTGGAAACATCAGCCAGAGCAATTACATAAGAAAAAAATAATAAAAGGACTATGGATAGGGAGGGAAGAAGTTAAATTATCATTATTTGCAGATAACATGATACTCTACATAAAAGACCTCAAAACTCCACCAAAAGACTCCAGAATTAGTAACCAAATTGAGCAGCATAGCAGGACAAAAAGTTAACACTAGAAATTGATAGCATTTCTGTACATAAATAACAAACTCAATAAGAGAGAAATTAGGTAAACAATACCTTTCATAATAAAATCAAGAAAAATGAAATACTTAGAAATTAATTGAATAAAAGAAGTGAAAGATTTATACATTGAAAATATCGGACTCTGAAAAAAGAAGATCAAAGAGGATATCAGAAAATGGAAAGATATCCTCTGTTGTTGGATAGACAGGACCAACATAATGAAAATGACCATGCTTCCTACACTGTTACAGATTTAATGCAATGCCAATCAAAGTACCAATAGTGTATGTCACAGAACTAGAGAAAACAATCTTAAGCAATTCTGGGATTGGGGACATAACTCAGCAGCATAACACCTGCTTGGCAAATGCAAGGTTGTGAGTTCAATTTCTGGTACAGAATGAGAGATAGCTGAGAGAGAGGAGAGAGAGAGAGAGAGAGAGAGAGAGAGAAAGAGAGAGGAGAGAGAAATAGAAAGAAAGAAAAACAGAAAGAAAGAAGAAAGAAAGAAAGAAAGAAAGAAAGAAAGAAAGAAAGAAGAAAGGAAGGAAGGAAAGAAAAACAAAAGCAATTCTGGGCAGCAAGGGTAAGGCAGGGGGTATCACAATTCCTAATTTGAAGTTATATGACAAAACTACCATGCTAAAAACATGGTACCAGAAGAAAAGCACACTTGAAGATCAGTGAAGCATATTAGAAAATGTAGAAACAACTCCAAGCACATTCAGCTACCTTGTCTTTGATAAAGAAGCCAAACACTCTCACAGGAAGAAAGATAGCCTGTTTAATAAATGGTGCTGGGGAAAATAGCTTTCCACATGTTGAAAATTGAACCCAGAACAGTATTTCTCACCATGCACCAAACTAAAATTGAAATGGATCAGAAATGTAAATACAAAAACAGAAATACTTAGCCCACTGGAATACAGATTAGGTAAAACTCTAGAAGACATAGGTATAGGTAAAGACTTTACCAACAAACCCAGACCACATAGGAAGTATTTCAAAGAATCAACAACAGGGTAACATTAAATTAAAAAGCTTCTGCATAGCAAAAGAAATCACAAGTACAGGGAAGAGACCAGTCACAGAATGCAAGAGGCAGTTTTCTTAATCTCAATCAGGGGATCCTTTCAAAACCTCAAAGATATGCTAGGCTTCCACATAATAGGGAACATTCTAGAGGCCTGTTGAGATGAGACTATGGCATGATCATTATCACTCTGTGACAGTGGTTGTTTCAATATTTTTTGATTAAGAAAATACAGAATGACAAAATATTTCTAGCCATATGTTCAGATATATACATTTTATTAGTTATATACAGCTACAAATATTCAATTAAATAATAGCTTACATGGGTAGAGGTGCTGTTTACTCAGTCTACAGGGGCAATGCTTGTAAAGCACAAGCATTCTCACTGTCTTGCAGAGACAGGAAATCTCCTAACTGGACCAGACCATCTTATGTTAGCCCTTTGCAAACCATCTGTTAGAGGTGATGGAATCAAGCCAGTTGTCCCAGGGGCTTGCTTAGAGTTGTTTGCTGGGGAACTTTAGCAGTGCTAGTGCCTGGAGTAGGTTGAGTTGAGCAAGCATGTCTTCCTCATGGCCGTCTGTCCACTGTCACTACTGGGCCCATGTGTAGTCAGACTTTGGAACAGTGGAAGTAGCTGTTCACTTCCGAGTGTGGCCCTGCACATCCTGAAGGCAAAAACTGTATCATCGTACGAGCAACAGAAGCAAGCTTGGAAGCCACGATAAGGAAGTGGGAGATGGCAGTTTCTCTACTCACCCCAGCCTGTGAACCCTACATATCAGATGCCCCTGGGACTATCCAACCCATTTCTTTTTTCATCCCAAAGCCATCAGGAACCCTGACTGATGTACTTTGTCCAGCAGTCAGTCGGCAGACCCTGTGAGAGACTGAGTGGATTGTGCACCGCAGGGCAGTGGGCCCTTCTGAAGTCCCTGAGCAGAACAGGGCAACTTGGGTTCTTATCCTGAAAAGTGGAAACTACGTGTGTTCTGTGCTGCTGTTCAGCTGATTGCATGGAAATAATAAAAGTCACTCTCTGTGATCTTCAGCAAAGAACAGAGCTCAAATAACTCACAGGACAGATAATGATCATAAAACTTGTCTGACCTGAACTGAAAATCAAGTTACCCTGATTATACTTTTGTATAGATAAGCACCTAAGTTGCTCTTTGCACTAGATGTCTGATGTAGAAAGGAGGTGAATGTAGATATTCAGGGTGGAAATGATCCTCCTTGTAAGTAAAAGCTGGCTTCTTGGACAATGCCCCAGGTTGAAAGAACTGTGGATAAATCTCATGTCTATGGTTGGCAGGATTTAGATTTCCTCAGTCTAATGGACTTGCCAGAGTCCAGGGTCCATCAACTCCCTGGAAAACATAGATGTTTGCACAGAGTCTAAACATGGGTAAAGTGTGTTTTTTTCTTCCTGTCCACCCTCCTTGCTTCTCTGCATCTGTCAAGTTTGTAATGATCAGCCTGCCTGGTCACTTCTTCTGCAAAGGGAAGAGAGTGGCGACTCTTTGTCAACCACCACTGGCTCTCAAAGTTCTAGATGGACGATGGCTTCTGCTACTGGGCTTATGAATTTATGTTCCCATGGTTTTCAGTCAGAATGCAAGACCTACCCTCCACCACCCTGACAGCCATGGCCACATGAATAAACTTGCCCAGATTACATATGTTGTCGGAGGAGAAAACCCAAGCTTCTTAAGAGAAAGTGTGCTGAAGTTGAAGAGCATGGGGTACCCCAGATTTCTGGCAGTATTTCAAGGGAGGCCAATAGAGGAGAGGATGGATGCATTTGGGTACATTGCCAGAGTGATGGGGTTTGTGGGTCTGATGCTACACAATGGAAATGTTTCTGAATATCTTCCAGTGGTACAGCCCTTGCCTCAGTCCACCAAAATGATAACTGTCAGCATCTCCAGGCAACAACATAGAGCTGCCAAGATCTCCAAGCACCCAGTGTAACTGGCAAGGATGCTGTATGTGCTTCCAACTACTTTGGTGAATCCATCTTGGATCATCCATCCTCTGATGTCCAAGCCAGCAGGAAAACCTGTTCCCAGACAGAGCCTGGAGTTTTAGAAACTAGGTAACTACCCACCAAGGAGACACTGAATACTTTTGCCTGCTTGTGAAGTAATTGCGATAGAAAGGAATCAATTATGGGCCCATCTGCGGTTCATTAATATGATCTGCTGAAAAGGAGGCCAAATTCATCAAGTCAACCCAAAAGTCTAAAAATAGGACTAATGTGAGTCTGGCCTGGAGCATGTCAGGCAATAAAAAGATCCTTACATCTGCTGGAGTAGGAGTCCCTGGACATTTCCTCACTCTTTACTACTTATCCTCAGTGGTAACTGGGAGTGGAGGCATTTATTTTCTTTCCAGAAAAAGAGAAAAACATTCCATGAGGATCATTGTCGCCAAAAATATCATCCTGTGCTGGAGAGGGAGAAGAAAAGACTTGGCTGCTCATTCCACACATCTTCCATGTTCCAAACATCACTGAAGAGACTCCTCTTAAATTATGCAAAGGGGCACAGATGCCTGAAGAGATGTTGGATGGCTTTAGGGCAGCAATTCTCAAAGTGTGATGCAAACCATGGTTGTAGGAAACACACAGGTAAATGACTACTTTTGTTGAGGATTTTACTGTCAAATGGGTATCAGGATAAGTGTAACTAACATTCCCCACATATGACTTCAAGATGTTGCTGAGGGCTAGGAGAGACCCAAGATTGATTGTAAGTTTGAAATGCAACTGCTTAAGGATCTAAATGTGTGTCCAGGGAGTACCTAGGCAGAAATGCAAAACAGGAATTCAGAAGCTGGCTTACCGATAGTTAAAACTTGGAAAATACTACTCCAGGGCTGAAACCGGATGAGTTCCCATGGCTCAGGCCAGTGATGTGATACACAAACTCATTTTCAAGCCCATAGCCTTACTGCCTGTCCAGGACTTTGGTAAAATTACAAGAGCCGCTTGGGTTTTGCACCCCATTAGGAAGTCTTAACCCAAATGGACTGAGCTGCGAACAGGATTCCTTTTATGATCTGTAGGCTCTGGGCCCATGTCCTTGAAGGTGAACCAAGTGTCTCTGGAGGCCCAGAAGTCTAGGAGCCTTTACTGCTATTGTAGGTGAGGGTGAGGCCATCAGCATAAGGGAGGGGTTCCTGCAGAATCGTTATCCACTTATGACATCACTCCTGATAGAATCAGCAGGAGTTTCAGATTAAGCTTATCTTTTTCCTGGGACCATGAGAAATTGCCCAGTTCAAGGCATGCAGAAGCACCCATCTGGGCCTGTGGTTTTGGAACTCCTGCAGTTTGGCAGGAAGGTAGATGTGGCAAGTGTGGCATCAGCTCACAGAAAAAAAAGAAACTAGTGCCTTTTGGCTTTTCACCAAAGCTCTGGATTCTGGTTAAAAACAAAAACAAAAAACTATAGCCTGCTTCCATGGTGGAATGTTGCATAGCTGTTGAAAACAGCAAGTCAGACCAGACATAGAGATTGGGATAAAAAAAAAAAAAAAAAGATTTGCAGAGTAACATTTTAGTGTGATTTGCTTTTGTGCAAAACAAAAGTATTTATATACACTTGTGTATAAGCATAGAGTGTTTCTGGAACGACGTACCCAAACTCTTTGCAATGGTTATTTATCCAAGCAGAGCTGGAAGGCAGGGAAGTGGCTTTTAAGTTGCACTCTACAGCTAACTGTCTGTGTACTGGCAATTTTTGCAGTGACCTTTATTTCTTTTATAACAAAAGCCTTTTGAACCATAGCAAACAATGGAGCAATATTTAAAAGCTTATGTCAATGCATCAGTAAGATTTAGTCCACCAGACATATGTTAGAGTAGGATGTTCATTTGCATTTACATAATAATCACAATAGATAATGCCCATTGTATAGTAATCATTATGAAGTATACTTGCATTTACATAATAATCACAGTACAGAATGCATATTGCATAGTGGTCATTAAGAAGCCTATTTAGGCAGAAGCTCAAGTGTGAACCTGGAACACTTAGGCAGCTGGATGGGGATGTGTCCAGATCCCCCCCAAGCTCCTTTCCCAGGGAGGGGGCCCCCTCTCAGGCTGGCTGTCATTGTGCCACCAGTAGATTGGCCCCAAATCAGGACTGGATGAGTCACCTGACACCCATGGGACCAAAGGTAGGCTTATGTTCTTTGCTTTACAGATGACGAAACCTAAGCATTAGAAGTTCTCCTGTTGTCATGGCAGGGAAGCTAACTGTACAGCAAGGCTCATGTGGACTTTTCTATAATAGAATTGTCACTGGGGTTACATTTCTCAGTCCCCTTGGTCAGTGGAGTGTCACTGGAAGTGATGTGTATTACTGTGGTTTCATGTGGTAAGATTCACTCTCTCTCCCCTTCTACCTCTAGGCAGAAGTTTCCAGGGCCTTTGGGGATAGAAAAGCCACTCGCTAGAAGGAACCTTGGTCCCTGAGTCACCACCTGAAACCAACCTAAATGAAGCATAAACCTCTTGACACATCTGTGAAACATAAGGGCTATTTTTGTTGTTGTTTTTGTAGTGCTGGGGATTGAACCCAAGGCTTTCATGCTGAGCTGCAAGCCCCGTTCTTTATTATTTTGAGTCAAGTTCTCACTAAGTCACTGAGTTATCCAGCCTAGGCTTGAACTTGTGCTCTTCTTGCCTCAGCCTCCTAGGTCACTGAGATTTTAGGCATGTATCACCGTGCCAAGTTTATAAGGGCTATTTGTTACTGCTGCCAGCTGCCTTACACACAGCAACAGCCACAAGGTTGTGCCAGAACACCTTAGGTTTCAAGTGTGAATAAACAGGACCAGGATACTAGGGTCACACTAGACTTTGGTGCCTGTGGCCATAGTGTCATCCTGAAATGTCTCTTGCTTTGCTTGCTCATGATCCTACTTGACTACCAGCCCTACCATGGGGTCCTGAACCAAAGTTATGGGAAGAAACAACAGGCCTCTATGCAGATGGCATCAGGCATCAGCCACCAGCTCCCAGACACCTTTCTCTGCACAGGGAATTAATTGAGAGTGGGGGTGGTCCCCATGCAGGTTCTCATGGCTAGCAGCTTGTGGGCCACATCACCAGGTGTCTTTGTCCTCCCTCAGAGCCCTGAGAATCCTGGCTTCACTTTCATTTCCTGCTCTCCCAGGGCCCACATTTACATAAGCAAGCAGGATCCTACTGCACTTCCCCCAAGCCACTTCTGGGGGCTGTCAGCTGCATCAGTGGCATTCCTCTTGTTTGCCACAGTGACTGAACTGAGCCAGGCCCC
Source organism: Hydrochoerus hydrochaeris (assembly GCA_004027455.1). Lineage (NCBI taxonomy): Eukaryota > Metazoa > Chordata > Mammalia > Rodentia > Hydrochaeridae > Hydrochoerus > Hydrochoerus hydrochaeris. Next base: position 58,163 of record PVLA01000532.1, on the reverse strand, counting down.
CATCCTATGCTGCCTCATGCCCCTGGCTCTTGTTTGGTCACACTGCCCATGGAGGGAGGTGATCAGCTCCGGGAAGTTCCAAGGAGGTGACTATTTTGTCTGAAATGGGCTGGAGAAGTGTGGACAGGGATTGGGGTTGTAAAAACACCCCATTTAGAGGATGTTCTGCCCTCTCCAGAGCTCTCAACATTTTCTGGATTTGACCCTGTCATAGTGTTGGTAAAACTGGATCTGACAAAAGAAATCAGTCATTCCAATGCTCTGTGCTCTGTTTGCATTACCCTGGAGAATAAAGCATGTGGGGATGCAGGTTTTGCTGCTGGTTGGTGCTGCACCATAATAGCCGGCAGAGACAAGATCTGCATTTAGGGCCAGGGATTTAGCTCAGTGGCATAAGCGCCTGCCTGGCAAGCGCAAGGTCGTGAGTTCAATCCCCGGTACCACAAAACAAAACAAAACAAAACAAAACAAAACAAAACAAAACAAAACAAAACAAGATCTGCATTTAGACTGAGTCGCTTCACTGGATCCAGCAGGCTGCCCTGAACTGCAGAACACTCAGAAATATCTGCTCTCTAGTGCAAGACCCTCTTATAGAGCCAGAGAGACCTGGAGGACCCGTCCCTGAGGAGGATGACGCTTTTCAATAATTGGTATAGTCTTTGGCGAATTTATTCAGACACAGTCGCTGTGAGCTAAAAGGGTTACATACTGGTTCCTCTATGAATCAGAGCAAGATGCAGAAACAAGAGCTCAAGTGTTCCTCGGTGACAGGCCACACTGAGAAGTGCTGGCCTTTGAGTTTTCATTCACCCCTGCTCCCCTTTTCTGGGGAGAAGCTTGTGCTAGTGAGGGATGCACCTGTGTGTGGCCCTGGAGGCAGTGAGAACAATGTCACCTCCCACCTCACATCTTCTTTTCACACAGCATGACTGGATGGTGGTCAAAAAACAGAAGTGGGCCTGGGCTGGACACAATAAGGAACTCCCTGGAGAGGCCGAGTCCTGTCCTAGGGGAAGAAAATGGTGATATGGCAAGCACAGGGTTCTCTCCCAACACCAGCTCTATTTTTTTTTTCTTTTTTACCAAATCCTCTGCAGAGAAATATTCTATGGATCCTCTGAGGACAGTGGCTTCACAGCATTTGTTCCAGTATTCAGTGACCACCTCTGGATATGGTGCCACTGATAGAAGCTTCTTAGAGTAAACAAATTCACGAAGAGAGAAAGCAGAATGCCATGAGCTGAGAAGAGGCGAGAAGAGTGTAACTAACTGTTTGATGGGGACGGAGTTTCCACCTGGGAAGATGGGACCGCTCTGGAGGGGCACGGTGGTGACGGTTGTACAGCGATACATATGCACTTACTGCCACTTAGGAGTATTCAAAATCTTTAATTTTATGTGATGTTTGTTTTACCACAATAAAAAATTTTGATTATAAAGAACTTTGATTCTTTGATCAGAACTGTTTGCAGTCTCACTGTTTGAATGTCTACTATGCACCCTTTAACTTTGTAACTTGAACAACGACATCCAAGACGACAATATGTAATTTATAAACTTAGTGATTTCTTAGTGGGTTTTTTTCTTTTTCCTTTTTTTCTTTCTTTCTTTTAGAATTCTGTATTGCTGCTACCCTTTTTTCTGTTTTGTTTTTCTTCTCTTTAAATAAAGTTTTAAAAATGTATAATTGCTATTATAAAAAAGAGGAAATAGGAAATGCTATAAAAGATATAACTGCATGTATATTTAAGTGTGTGGGATTGATGACCATATTTCTAAGTTCTTGTTGGATTGTTGAACGGATCTGTTTTCACTCTCACTGCTTGAGTGTCCACTTTGTGTGCTTTAATTTTGTAACTTGAACAACTATTTCTAAAAGAACAATATGTAATTTATCAACTAGTGATTTCTTACTGTTTATCTTTTCTTTGAAATTCTGTAATATTTCTATCCTTTTTCTGTTTTTTTCTCTTTAAATTAAAAAAAAAGATGTGAGGTGGTCCCTGGCCATAGAGAAGAAAAACAAAACAGAAAAAAGGGTAGCAGCAATACAGAATTCTAATTCTCTTTTAATTTAAAGAGAAAAAATTCTTTATATCATTCATGGATTGATTTTCCCCATTTAGCATTTTCTTTCTGTGTATGTGTTGCCTGCTCCATAATATCAGACTGTGAGATTCCTAAGAGTGGGACTGAATTGTATCTTTCTGGTCCCTCAGCACACATGGCAAAACCTTGCATAGCTGGATAAGTGTGATTTGAATGAAAAAAAATGAATGATCAAATGGGCTCAGAATCTTCATGCCACTGCCTGTTCAGAGAATGAGATTTATTCATATATTGTCTTTTAGACAAGGTTTCACTGTGTGGTTCAGGTTGGCTTCAAACTCACAGAAATCCTCCTGCCTCAGCCTTCTGAGTGCTGGGATTATAAGCATATGCCATCACACCTGATCAGAATGAGCATTTTTGAACAAATATAATTTTTAATAAAAAGAAGTTAATTATGTATTTGCAGCTGTACTGAAAGTTTTCTGCTGAAGGCAAGTATGGTTATGCTTGTCTGTAATCCCAGCACTCTGGGAGGCTGAGACAAGAGGATTGTGCATTCTACTTCAGCCTGGAAAACTCAATGCTTTAGTGACCACCTGTTTCAAAAAATTTTTTTCTTTCTTTTTAAAAAGGCTGAGAATGTAACTCAGTGTGAAAGGCCAGGGTAAGTAATACAAACAGAGCACAGAGCACTGGAATGACTGATTTCTTTTGTCAAGACATCAACAAAAAAATCAAACAACAACAAAACCCAAACAATGTACTGTCTAAATCCCCCTCAACCCTCCTTTCACACTCCTAAGAGGTGGGAGAGGGAAATGAAGGTGTGTGTGAAGCCTTTCCCACGGTGTACATGCTGCCACCTGGTCACTGGTGCACTCTGTACAGACAGCCTGCCCATCCCACCAGGGGCACAGGACCACCTCACGTCGTTCTGGCTCAGACATCCCCTTCCTGCAGGTGAGGCAGAATGCCCCCCTCAGCTGCCTTCCCTGCAGCTGCGAAATCTCCTAAGACCATGGATTTCTCTCTGCCCTTTTCTGGGGTGAAAGCCTTCTCATTCTCTAGGTAAGCAGATACTGAAAGGGCAGGAAACTCAGTAGCCAAAGAAGTAGAAGAGAGACGTCACATCTCTGCACATCGCGTCTGGTGCAAGGAGTCACAATGTCTCCTTCTCTGGCTCCTGGTCATTACTGAGCAACACTCACAGGGCCCACAAATTCTCAAGTGTTTTTTTTTTTCTTTCTTTCTTTCTTTTTTTTTTAACATCTCACATGCTGTACTAAATAAGTCCAACCATCGTGTGCTCCAGACAGTTCTAGCAAAGAGTACATTAACTGTATTCTTTGTGGAACAGAACCAAAGTCTCAGCTGGGTGTGGTGCACATACCTGTAACCCCAGCACTCTGGGAGACTGAAGCAGGAGGATTGCAAGTTTGAGCACAGTCTGGCAGTTTAACACTCCAAGGAGCTACACATAAAAGAGGAATTGGCAGAGAAACACAGCTGGTATCACCAGAAAGAAAAATATCATCCTGAAGCATATCCACATAAATGTTCACCATGGGTATCATTGTTGATATCTAAATATTGGTAATAAATCAGGCAGCAAGAAATACAATAACACAAATAAAAACTCTAGGGGAAGTAATCTGTCCAGACTTTCAAATTAGACAAGCACATTGTGATAGGTACAGTAAGGAAAGTTGTTACAGTAAGAAAAAAAGGTCAATGGTGAATCTAATTGTTCAATTCTTTGTTATTGGAAGATTCTGAGAGTATCAGAAGACACTTTTTAAGGAAAAAGTAGCATTCTTAGTATGAACTATTTTTTTCCTAGTTTGAATTATGTGTTATTTTTTTTCCAAACACTAGAACTTATACTCTTAAAGATATTGGGTTCTGTCCATTAAAGTAGTCTTTCACTATTACTCTGACTTATAAAGAAATTAACTGTTAATTGGTATATTTGTGTTATATTTGCAGATGTCTTAGTCCATTAGGCAAAAAAAAAAGTAATTGAGACATCAATTAGTACCATCTTTAGTACTAAAAATTCAGCATATGTGTAATAGCAAAACTAAAATGGAAACTTTCTTTACAGTTTCTGAGTTTGTGTAGGATGGGATGTAATAAGATGGTAAGCCACAGCGGAGAGAGAGGGAACTAGAGTGAATATGATGGTCTCAGTTGTATGCCAGGTCTTGGGGGCCAAGTTTGTAATGAATCTGGAGTCAGTTTGCAGGAAACTTCTGTGACCATCCTCACTGAATTACAAAATGGTGATTTCCCAGGAAATGAAATTAAATGAACATTCATAAAGAAATGAATCAGGTGTAAGAATAATTTTCTTGCAGTGAGCCATTTGCACATTGAAATGGGAGGGTGTGAAGTCTCCTTTCTTTGGAAGCCTGTCAAAATAATTTAAGGGGCTGGGGATTTAGCACAGTGGCATAAGTGCCTGCCTGGCAAGCTCATGGTTGTGAGTGGGATCCCCAGAACCACAAACAAAACAAAACAAGCAAATAATTTAAGACTTCCATGGTCCAAGACAGCCTTCCCCAAGCTGGTACTTGGTTGTGGGTGGTGGGACATAAATACAAGAGCGTGAAAGCTAGAAGGTGTTTAGAAGGGGCCTTCAAACTATCTTTGTGGGAGCAATACCTGAGGCCCAGCAAGCCTGATCTTCTCCGTGGGCCACTCTCACCCCTCCTGTGCCCAGAGGACTCCCTGCAGCGGCCTTTTCTGCCAGCCTTACCTCCTCCCAGACCAGGTATGAGCAGCATCTTTAGAAGATACACAGAGGCCTCACACAGTGGGTACTGAGGATCCGGACTTGTTAAATTAGACCTAAAAATGGTCTTTTCTTCTGGAACATTGAGGTAAGAGAACTGCAATTCCAATGCAGTCCTGGACATGTTTGTGAGTTAATGACATCCTTTCTCAGAAAGGGATGTGGATATAGATTAGCGTGAAGGCCGTGGGTTCTATCCCCAGCACCGGAAAAAGATGTCCATGCGTCACAGCCTCCTCCTGTATTCTTAGACTCTTTTCCCTCGAAAACGCCTTCAGATGAATGAGCTTTGATAGCGAACACCCACACTTTCCTGATGCAGACTTATGCAGCATCACTAGCCCACAGTTACGCTCTGTCCAGCATTTGTTTCTCAGTGTGCTTTGGGGGTGCACATTTTGGGGAAATAAAAAAGAGAACCTCTTCCCACTACTTCCTGCTGCAGGGAAAGCTGAAGTCCAAGGGCTGGTTGCTGACTGGCCTTCAGGCAAACCTCTGGATGGCATGCAGGACCACTGTTCCTGCAGCTCCACCTTGCCTGGCCCAGTGCACCAGCCCTCAGGAAAACATGCAGCAAGCCCAGTGCGCAAATGCCAGTTCAAAAGAAGCAGACTCTCAAGCCAAGCTGTGGTCACTCTAGGGAGACAGCAGAGAGGAGAGGGGAAAGGGAAGTCAACAGGACCAAGATGTGCTATGTCTACGTGCCAGTTCCCCACAGTGAATGTATCTATTCTGTATTGCAAACATGTACTAATAAAAGATTAAAAATACAAAAGTCAAATACTTTCACAACAAAAAATGTTATGTGGGGTGATGAATATGTTAGCTAGCTTGACTTCATTTTTCTTCATTGTATTCATAGGTCACAACATTCTTTGTAGTCCATAAACAAATGCAGTCAGCTATCATTTTACAGTAAGTAAATGTGAAAAAATAAGGTAACATAGACAAAGGGGATGAAGGTAGCAATTGTGGGGACTGACCTTGCTGTCTGAGAGACATGTGGCCCATATCCTGCCCCCAGTGGCCTGGGGACATGAGGTCAAACTTTCAAAGTCAAGACTCTTCAACACTGTTGGGACCTAGGACCCACTGGGCATCTTTCCATGGGTGATACAGTTATATAGGGCATATTGCAACATTTCCAGGTGTTCCATGTAGAACAAACCAGAAAATAATTTCTTCTCTCATCTATTCCTTACTTTGTGTCTTTACTGGATGTGCCCATTGTATAATGGCACATAGCTTTATTTGTATAAGTTACGATAATTACAAAAAAAAAAAAACAAAACAAAAACAAGAAAACAAGGGAAGCTCCAGCTATTTGGGGTTAGAATCCATTCCCTGCAGACACAGGCCAGTGGGGAGTTTTTTCAGGGGGCCACTTTGTACCACAGCTCATCTTTCCTCCCATCAGCTTCTGGCCATGGTTGTATGGATTTGAGGTGTGGAACAGGATTCTCAGCTGGGTTCTTATGACTTAACACTGGATTTAACATGGGTAAATCTGATATCAGCCGGTAGAACTGCAACAGCAACAGAAACATAGAAAAGACACCCAGGATTTGTGACACATTTATTTAACGCTGAATAGGCACTGACTAGGAATCAACTGTTTCTCAAAATGTCAGTCCTTGACCTCTGGTGGCCTAGGGCTTACAGGGGAAAGGCAAGCAGAAAGTACAGAGGCAGAAAGGCTTGTTGGCTTGGGATTGGTTCTTACAATATGCATCATTGTGACCAGCTATGCATCACAGTGACCAGCTGTTTCCAAGAAACAAAAGTAACAGGAACTGGAACTGGAACTATTATCGGGGCAACTAAGAAACGGAAGTATATTGGCTGGGTGAGGGAGTGGAGGATCTTCTGCTACAGAACAAATTGGGCAGCTCTTTTCTCTATGGTGACATAGGATACATGGCTGTTTGTAGGCTCTGACACATACAGGCTGCCATAGACAAATGTGATGTAAATACTATTTTTCAGCCCCAAAATGCTCCTTACCATGCAATTGGATATTCTTAGTACAAAGATTCAGAGCCATTAACAATTACATCTTCTTAAAAATTCACAGGTGATGACAAAGCAGTATATACATGCAAAGTTTGATGGAAATATATGGTATTTAAATTTAGAAAGTTTATTATAATAAAAAGACACCGTCATTATTTTGCTCAAAATACTCCCCCCTCACTTCAAATGCACTATTTTTCTCACCACGTTCTGAAGCAGTTCTAAAAGTCTTCTTTTGTGGTTTTACAAGGTGCGATCAAAAATAGGGTGAATTTTGCAGCCAAGAGCCAAGTAGGCCGGTAAAACAAATTAGTGTACCCCCATCTATCCTGTTAACTGGATCTGTCACTGTGTAACTTTTGGCTCTCCCTCAAAGTCAAAATGACCATGAAAGGGCAACATTTTTAATTGACTCAGAGAGTTGAAGTAGCCCTGACAGCACAACTAAAGATACTCACAAAAGAATACTTCCAAAACTGCTTCAGAAAGTAGCAAAACTGATGGAATAAGTGTGTTTAAAGTGAGGAGAGTATTTTGAGTGGGATTCATGGTAATATGTCTTTTACTGTAATATTTTTTTTTAAAAATTTAAACATCCACTATATTGTTTGATTGTACCACATATATGAAACCCAGGTGGAAAGCCAGATGTCTTGGTTACTTTTCTCTCATTGCTGGGACAAAATACCCAACACCCCAAAATTAAAGAAGGAATGGTTTATTTAGCTTGCAGTTTGTAGAGGTTTCAGTCCATAATCATCTGGCTCCAAGGCAGGATAGCTCGGCACTGGGGCAACACTTCAAGGTGGCAGAATACAGCAAAAACAAACAGAGCAAAAAGAGGGAGAGCAAGCCTCTTTTCCTCTTTTACATTCTAAGCAGTCTACCCCCTGCTCTGGCACTCACACCTCTCCCTGCTCTCCTCTGAGGAAGGCACCAACTCAGTATGTATACAAAGTGAGGATCCTGGCCCCCTGCTGGATCACTTAAACTTTTAAACTTCTCAAATGGACACAGTGAGCAACATCCTTGAGTGGTAAGGGCATGTCCTCTACACACTGGCTGACACACTGGCTGACTTAGTTAAACTCTAGACTTTTCTAGTTGACACAGTGTATCAACCATCACACCACAGGAGGAACAGGAAGATTCTTTTTAAAAGTTCTTATTTCTAGAGCTTTGAGAAAACATCTGAATAAGGTGATAACTAAAGCACCAAGGTTTATTAGCTGTTATATACAAAAAGAAATTCAACCCACGGTAGCATTTTAGGAGCTCAAGCTCTTTAGACCTACCTCATCCTGGTTTGAGTAATTCCTAAGTTTCTGATTCTTCCAGAAGATGTCATTGAGTTCCTGGCACAGTGGCTGGAAAATCCTTCTGTGATCTTGAAGGATGGCTGGCTTGTCATAGGGCCTCTTTGTTATACAGTGGCACCTTAGTTCATGAACGCAATTCTCTCCACAATTCTGGATGCAAACCAAATTGGACAAGAACCAAATCAAATTTCCCCATAAGGTCAATGCTGAACCTAACCATTGAATTTGATTCAGTTCTTGTCCAACTTGGTTGGAACAAATCACATGTGTGAATCGAGGCACCACTGTGTATCTCAGTTCCTACAGTGCCTTCTGGTCTAAAGTTGTCTGTGGCTGTGGATTGGGGAGGACCAGTGAGTGCTGAGGAGCTTAAGGGAGCTTCTTTACCACTGCCATTGCTACATAACAGCCTGAGGCCTCTCTGACAAGGCCTCTCATTGGCTAGGTCATGGTGGTAGTGGGGGGAAGTGGGAACAGGGACAGGAGTGGGATGGTACTGCCCAACCACTGTCCACTGCTGGGCATGAAAAGCATAAAAGAACAGATCTTTCTGGAGAACACAGGTTCTTTGAAAATGGAATCCTTTCTTCAATCCAAAGCTGCACGGGACACTCACGGGTGAAGTACATAAAGGTAGCATTGTTTTCTCGAAGTCCTTTTCTCTCTCCCTGCTCTGCTTCCTGCCCTTGGGCAAGTGAAGTCCCATCTTCATTTCTTCATCAATAAAGGCAGAGAGAATGCTTTGAAGGTATGGTTTGAGGACTCAAAAAATGGTGCTCATATGGCATTGAGCATAATAGATAGGTGCTTGATTGACAGCAGATCCATCCCTTCCTCTTAGCTGTGATGGATAAAGATGGAGAAAAAAATAGGAGCTGGGGATTTAGCTCAGCAGCATAAGCGCCTGCCTTGCAAGCATGCGGTCATGAGTTCAATCCCCAGTACTGATTAAAAAAAAGTTAAACTTTGCCTGTTTGGCAAGCGCAAGGTCCTGAGTTCGTCCCTAGTACAAATAAATAAATAAAATTAAATTTTGTTCTGTAAAAAGGCTCCAAGCCTCAGATGAACTCTCAGATCTTAGGTTATACTATTGTGAGCCCTCCAAATTTGGCACTAAATCTGTTCGTTCTGTCCCAGTTCAACACCAAACCCAAGAAGGAAGTGATCACTGTCCCTCGCTGCTCCCCTCATGTCACCTGCATGTTCCATTTGCTTTTTCATCTGTGAGGGAATGGATGTGTGACAGATCTCCATTTCTTTCCCCATGCTCCCAGGGAAGAAGCATTGGGTGTCTGTGGTGGTGGTGGCTGAAAGCTAAGGACCCAGGGCCTAAATAGCCGATGTTCCTGCATTGCCTCTTTCAGAACTGCAGAATCCATGGTCAATAAGAATAAGCACTACTCTGGGCCACAGGAATTCAACTGCACACAACCTTGTCATAAGTTCTTACCAAGCAACAGCTTGTGCTTTTATGCATTTTTACTCTTGGTGCAAAATGAGCTTCTGAAATTGAATTACATCCCTCAAATTCTACCTTTCTGAAGGATCCTGAATTCAGACAGTAAACTCTAAAGTATCTCATCCAATTACAGTTTTTCTGAAGCCTATTGGGGACTGCCTTGTTCTGATTGCCAAAATACCCAATTTGGATACTTTCCTAAATAACACTTTATCTTTTTTTTTTTTTTTTATATTCTGGAGCCTTCAGGGCTGGGGATTCAGCTCAGTAGCTTAAGCACCTGCCTAGCAAGTGCAAGGTTGTGAGTTCAATCCCCAGTACCAAAAAAAAAAAAAAATTTTTTTTTAAAAAAGAAAGAAATTCTGGGGCCTTCATACTGAGTGACACCTCCAGCCCTTCCTTATTTTTTTATTTTAATCCAGAGTCTCACTAAATTGCTAAATTGCCCAAGCTGAGCCTAAACTTTTAACCCATCTGTCTAAACCTCCCAGAGTGCTGGGATTACAGGTGTGCACCACCACACCTGGTTCATTTTATCCTTTAAATTAAAAGGTTTCTGGGGGGAAAAACCTACACTCAAAGAGAATTCAGTAGTATAACATTATATATAACTAACATACTGAGTAGCAACATGATATTTGTAAGAAGCAACAGGTAGAGAACATAATGAGGAAAGTGGTATGTTTTTCAAGTATCTCTTTTTTTAAAACAACAACAAAGCAATAAAATATCTTCCAATAAACTAATATGATACACAAAATGTCTTAGAGAAAAATCTTTTAAAACACCAAAGAAGAGCAGAGCCAGTGGGAACACAAACCACATTCTGAGAGGGGAAAATTTGCTGCCACATTGATTATCTTTAAATTAATTTACAGATTTAAGTTGATCTCAATGCAGATATCAATATTTTTAAAAAACTACATAAGCTGACTCTGAAGTATATATGCAAAATGAAATGAACAAGAATAGCCAGGAAACCATGAACAACAGCTAAGGTATAGAATTAGCCTAGGTGACCATCAGTGAATGGATAAAGAAAATGTATATGTATACCATAGAATAATACCCACCTATAAAGAAAAATGAAATCCTAGAATTTATTGCAAAAAGGATAGAACTGGAGAACAGTTTGTTAAGTGAAATAAATTGAATCCAGAAAGACAGTGCTGCATGTTCTACCATTTATGAAGAATTTTTTTAATGCATAAACTTAAATGCATAATAGAGATTATTAGAGGTCAGAAAGGGGATAAAGGGAGACTAGGTTTGATAGGTGCATGTCATGTGCATATATTTAAATATCACAGGGAACCACATTAATATGTATAATTAATTCATATTAATAAAATATAAATTTAAAAAATAACCAGGGAAATTGAAGAAGGAAAAGAAAATCAAGAGTAGTGTGTATGTGGGATGGGGCCAAAAAAGAAGTATCTATACCACATTCAAAATACAACATCTGAGTAATGAAAATAGCATAATACTGACTGATGGACAGACAGTTCAAGTAACAGAATGAACTAGTAAACACACTAACAGATCTAGTAATAATCAAAAATTCAGTGTGTTATAAAGTTGACATTCTAATTGCTTCAGGAATGCTGTCAGTCAAAGTTATTAGGCAACTGAGAGTCAAGTTCAATCCATACATTATATTTTGCCCCTGGATCAATGCCAAGCGGATCAAAGATGGAAATTAAAAAAAAATTACTCATAAACATACTAGAAGAAAATATGGGCAAATTCCTTTAGAACTTTGGAATATGGAAGGCTTTTCTTGTATTCAGAATCCATATTTAAAAAATTACAATATTATGCCACCCTGGAATTTTGTTAAATTTACACACTGAAAACAAAAGCAAACTCAAATGACAAATAATACGGAGCAGCTCCTATCATGGGGAGTTAATCTTCCACACATGAAGAGCTCCTAAAAATTGTTAAGAAAAAAGATCAAAGCCAGCAATTCAAATTTTGTTTAGATGGGCAAAAGATGTGACATATCAGCTTGCATAAAAGGAAATGCCAGTGGCTTTTGAAAGAATGGAATGGTGTTCAATCTCCCTTTAATAAGGGAAATACAAATTAAAACTACAATGAATCGCCTAAGTGACAGCCTCTAAGGAAAGAGGGCCTGCCACTCATTACTAGCATCCATATACTGAGGGTATCTGGAAACCCTTATCAAAATTATAAACACACTTGCCCTTTGACTCAACAGTCCTACTTACTTGACTATATACTACAGATATACCAGCACATACAGGAAGTGTCCAGGGCAGCACTGTTTATAGTAGTAAATATTGGAAGGAAATCAAATGTCTATCCGTAGGAACATAGATTTATTGTGTGCCCATAAATAGGATTCTATAAAGCTGTAAAAATGAATGAGAACATTCTTTATGTGCTGTACTGATTTGAAAGATGTCCAAGATACAGTCAAGTGAAGAGACTGAAGTCCAAAGCAGTTAGTAGAGAATGTGAACTTTGGTTAGCTGCACTACCTGGTTATTTCCTTCGTCTTAATTTCCATTCTTTTAAGAGGCACTGCATTTCTTTTTCTGCAAAAGGAGGAAAGAAAAAAGAAAGCACACACCTTTGCTTATATTTGATGAAGACATCCAAAACACTAACTGAAGTGTTTCCTTGGGTTGAAGTTCATGGGATCCAGAGATGAAGCAACAATTTTCTCTAATTCTGATCTATGAACAAAATAAAGTGATTTATCAGTTCAGAAATAAAAATGAACTAAATTAAGTTTTTCTCTATCAATTCCTTGGGCTCTTAGTAAGTCTATATTTCTCACAGTTGCCAGATAAATCTTAAATCTGACTTTGGAGGAATGCGACAAGGTGAAGTATGAATGGGAAGCCCACAAAACATATCTCTCTCCACATGGGGACAAATTCTCCTGCATATTTATAAAAGATGAGGTCAACAGAGAGATAACTATTTTTCCAATAAAAGGAATTAATTTCTACTTTGGAATGAAACTAGCCACCACTCAGGACATCTTGGCAAATAGACTTCAACAATAGGCAGTGAGACCTGTATTTAGTGGAGGGAGAGGATGACTCTTGACCCTGGATACTCCTTCACCAGCCTTTAGTGCCTCAGCTGGATCTAGCCTGACCTGACTTCCTTACTGAGTTTTAGCTCTCCCCAGCTTAAAAATTTACAACTGCCCCTCTGCTTCCTTTCATTATCTGCATTTTTCTTAGAGCTCGTGGAAGGGCAGAGCTTCTGCTCCAGCATTAACTATTGTCCTGGCCTATGGTTTCCCAACCACAGCTTTGCTTCACCTTTATCTGCAGGGGAGAAATAATCAGCCCAGATGTTGCAAGGCTGGCCACATATCTGCTGCACACAGAAAGAGAAAAGCCAACTGGAGTCCCCAGAGTTCCTGACCCCATGTCCTGAGTACTTGCAGCTCCCCTGTGGGTTCCTTTGAGTTCCTGCGATCAGAGCTCAGTGTGTTGGAAGCTATAGGAACAGATGCCTCAGCAAAGACTTCAAGTCCTCCATTTTGGACTTCATGGGACAGCACTGAATGGTTTGGTGTGCAGGCAAGGGACACATGTCCAGTTCGCACTTGCCTGAGCTATTGCCAAGGGAACAAACTTGGTGGTCAAGGCTCCCATTGCAGGCTTTTTGCAGTGGGCCAGGGAGGATACATTTGATGTTACTAATGGGGCTATAGATTATGTCCCTAGCCCAAGTCCATGATATCAGCCAGAGGCACTTGAGGACTGACCTGGCAGGGTGGGAGTAAAGGAGCTGGGGAGCTGTGCTGACAAACCAAGAGGGGATTATGGAGAATGAAGGCTGGGCTTGACTCTGCTCCCCTGGGGATCACACAGCATCTTGGTGCTCTGTCCTTCCCATCTGTCCAAGGGAAAGTCCCAAAGCCTGCCATACCCAGAACCATAGCACTGGCTTCTGCACTGTTCTCTGTGCTTAAGGATTTGGGAAGAAAAGATGGTTAGAACTGTGCTCACAAACTCAGTAGCTAAGCAGTGATGCCAGGGCCTGTGGTGTTGGTGACACATACACTGTCCAGGAGTAACAGGGCTCTGTTAATGGTTTTCTCTGCTTTCTTAAAAAATGCTAAAGGGCAACAACAACAACAATAACAAAAAATGGTAAAGGGACAAAAGACCCTTATCTAGTGCTCCAGACCACACAGAGAGAGCTTACAGTGCACAGCTGAGGGTGGGACCTTTCCCCAGCCCACATTATAAGGCCTCTCAGAGGAAGAGTCCATAGACTAGAACAACACACCTTTCCAGGAGGAACTGTCCTGTCTTCTCATCCTCTGGTTCCCCCATCCCACATGACTGGGATGGAACAGGTCCTGGGACAGACAGCTCATCCATTTCCGAATACTGTAAGGTGCCCTGGTAGTCTATCAATGGCACCCTCTTTTAGGCAGAGGTCTGCCCATGTTCCTCCCATCCATTCAGTACCTGGTCACCAGAGGGCAAGCTGGGTCCCTTCTGGGCCAAGAGAACCAGCTGGTAACTTGAAGTCAGGGACACCTGTGAGATTCCCTTGCAGAGCCATTAACCCCCAGTTTCTCACTTTCTTCGTCTTCTCCTGCTTCACCAGCCTGGCCATTTGCCTGATAGCCCATGTCAGTGTCCTGTGAAGGTGTGAGCTCCAGAACATAACTCATCCTGCCTTGTGTACCTCTGTAAGGAATAGAAGGTACAAGACCATTGTCTTTTTGGTCTTTTATTTCTCCCACCAGGATCATCACAGGCCATGATGGGATTTGCAACATCTCCCAGAGGCTCTTGGAACACAGGAGGCCTTTGCTGGTCCTAGAACACAACAGACATTGGCACCATCTTCTCTGATTTCAAATCCCAGAATACTTAGCTTCTTGTTAGTGACCATGCAGCTGTTTATATGAGATGAACTCTTAGAGCTGAGTGAATTCTGATGGGAGGGTACCCCAGGAGGAGAAGGAGGTAAGGAACAGCTGCTTTCTAGGGCCCAGGAAGCCATGTGCCAATATATAGAGAATGTCACTAGAACTCTCCTACCAATCTGCTGCCTGACTAGACCAATCACCATAGGTTCACAGTTCAAAACCAGCTTTGCCCCAAGCAAAGTGAACTTCATAGCCTGGGAAAGAACACTTAGCTTCTTTCAGTGATCTAGATGGCAAAGATGCCAGGTACTGAGTACCTCAAGGTAGCCTACCACACAACAAGCTTTTCAGGGTGAAGCAGCAGGTGGGACACAGGTCAGAAGTGAGAACTGTGTGGAAACCCAGGTTAAGTCAGAAGTCATTGGTACCTGGCATGGTGTCTCAATTATTTGGGGCTGCAAATTAGCTCCAGGCATGGCTCTGTGGATTATGGCCCAGAGTGATTTTGCTGAATGGTTCTGGCTCAGAACCTCCTATAAGACTGTGATTTTAGGAGCGAAGTCAAGGATAAAGTCATCTAAAGACTTAGAGGGGGCTGAAGGATCCACTTCCAAGATGGCACCATGGCCACATGGCTGGCAAGTCAATACTGGATGTTGGCAAAGGACTTTAAATCTTCAGTACATAGCCTGGCCATGCAGCTCATGAGTGTCCTCCCAAAGGGGCAACTAACTTCCCCAAGAGTGATCCAAAAAAGCAATGTAGAACTCATCATGTCCACCTCAGAGGTCACACATGATCATTCCCACGTTGTTCTACTGGTTTCAAGGGTCAGGCCTTGTGATGGAGAGGAGGGACAGCACAAAGGGAGGCCAGAGCCTCTGGGGGCCATTCAGAGGCTCCCTGACACCTCTGGTGGGTTTGATTAGTAGAAGGTACTGAGGAACAGCAGAAGTTGATTTCCCCAAGCTCATGGCCTTTCACACATCTCTGCTTCCATATCTTTGGCTTTACTTGTGTGAATGCAAGTGTGTGTCAAGGGACACAGAGCCCTGTTTAGCAAAAGAATGGAGACCTTTGACTCATTTTGGAATAATGGGATCAATACTCACTTCAGCAATAGAGGAGGTGACACCACAAAGGGACAAAGGCCACCTACAATCCATCCCCATTCCCACCCTCTGTTCAGGGCTTACTAATGTGTTGAGCTTAATGTAGAGGCAGTGATCAATTGTCAGAGGAAATGGACCACTGAGGCTGCAGTTTTGGATGCTAAACCACATGCTGTCTTTCAATAAAATTCCTAGGTCTTTGTCCTAGTTTCCAGGGCCCAGGGAGCATTGAAAGTAATAGAAAGGGTGATATTGGAGATGGAAATACTGAAGGAAAGACAAGAATTGAACCATTGCCTTTAGTAGACAAGGATGAGCTGTTATGCATGATGGATCTGATGAATCAACACCAGGAAAACAGAAGGGAGATCTTGGAGTGACCTCTGCTAAATCACATCAAAGCCAAGGGTCCTAGCAGTAGAGCAGAGAACCAGGTAGCACAGCAAAGGCTCCTGAATAACAGCTACTATGAAAAAACCTCAGGCTATCAAGGGGGACCCCAAGTGCCCTCAGCAAACTTATCTTCCAGGTCAGGAGAGCACAGGCTCTGGAGGTGACACAGCTGGGACCGGGAGCCAGAGTGCAGTGTCACTAGAGCTCTCTATCCTCCACTGAACTGTGAGAAGTGACGTGGCTATGGCCACTACTCAAGCATAGTCACATCTAGAAGCAGCAGCAGCAGAAAGTCATTCTAGAGCCAACCACAGACACCCAGTTTGCTGCCTCTTCAGGTGTTTCTATCTGCGTCGCCTACAGCTGCTTTCCTGGGAGTCCTTCTTCTTCGGCCTCTGGCCCTGGTAGAGTTCTTGGTGTCTGTCCTCCACCGTCTGTACTTCCCTCTGCCGTGCTCACTTGTAGGGATGGAGACTTCCTCTCCATCCCTCTAGATGATCCCAGATCTTCTCCGGCCCCACTCAGCTGTGATGGGAGCAAGTTCCAGGGCAATGGGCCTAAACCTAGGTGGCGTCTCCCCCTAACCAGCTCCTCTCCAGCTTTTCCATGGCAATGATGACACCTCTTTCGGTTAGTCACCTCACCACACCTCAAAGTCACCCTAGACTTCCCTGTTCTTTTAGCCCCTCATTCGCTGAGCAATAATAAGGTCTGCAGGACCCTTCAGAATGGCTTTCATATGTATTTATTTTATTCTATCCTCTCTGCCAAAAAAGATCCTCTAAAAATACTTCCTCCCTGCAGTGGACCCAGATGTGCTTTTCACATCTTCTTCCCTCTGCTCCCCCTTCCCACCCTCGCCATAACCTATCAGATCAGTCATGCTCTTGAACACCTTTTGTGTAGGACTACGTAGGTGATTCTTTCCTTAGGCAACTAGTAACAGCAACTGACATTTCCATGGCTCTTCCTAATTTCAGGTGTCATTTAAAGCATTTTGCATAATCCAAGTCACGTGATCCTCATAGCACACTTAGGTAGTATATGTTGTTTTTATCCAACTTTGTAGATAAGGAAACTGAGGTACAGGGAGGTTAAATAAGTTCACAAGTCCACACAACCAGGAAGTGCTAGAGTTCGCATTCAACCGGAGGCTGAACATGGAGACACTGATACACTAGACCCGTGTCAACACGCAAGCCTGTTTATGCAGGAGAGCACTTTAGAGCTCAGTATGTTGCCTTAACCAAAGTTGGCACAGCTTTATGGGGATTTAGTAGCATAATTCCCAGAGAAAAGAAAGTTTTCCTACTGACCTTCAGGCCCAGGAGAGGATGATGAAACATTAAGTCATCCTGCCATTAAAATTAAGTTCAATCACCCCTAATGGAATGTCACCTCCAAGACAGTCATTAAAGCCACACGCCTAACTGCCTGGCAGGCCCCACGTATATCACCATTACCCTGTCCCTCCATTTGTCCGAGGCTGAGAGGGCCCCAGGAGATGCTAAGCATGGCTCAGATCTGTGTGTCAATGTCACCCACAGGAGAGACGTCTGCCTCTTAGTCCCATGGTGGCAAAGTCTCTGTGTAGAGGGATTTGGAGCCAGAGAGAAGGTGACGGGCATGCACAGATGAGTTTCAGGCTTTGACCTTGCACTGGCATCAAGGTGATATCAGGCTCTATTGCATGATGCACTTCTCTGGTCCCTGAAGGATCCCGGACCTATCATTCAGAGCCCCTTAGCACCTGCTGTCCACAGTCAGTGATCCCACCTACCTGTGGTATTCCGCAAGGTGTTCTGACAGCCCCTCTTCCCAGGTCCCTAAACTTTAGGGGAACCCATTGTGCTGCAGATTCAGTTGCTCCAAATTTTTAGGCACTAGGAGCCTTATCATGCCTTGTGCCATCTGTGACTCCCTCAAGGAGAGGAGACTCCATTGAACAGGTGAGGCCAGCAAAGCTGAGGGAGGTCAAGGGACCAGGTAGAAATATATCCCTACCTTTGCTGTTCATGGCCCCATGACTGGGAGCCAGGCAGAGGGCTTAGTACATGCAGCGGAAGGCAGGCTGGATGACCTGAAGATTGCTGTGGTTGTGCAGTGTCTCCGAGATGGGGCCCGACCCTGGGTTTCCAGTCCAGGGGACAAGGGGAGGCTGTTAGGGGCTTGGATGCTGTGCTCTCACTCCCGTGGATCTTCCTTCCTTCTTCAACATGGACCAGGACCCTCCAGGCATGCTCTTTAATCAACATGAATGAGAGATTTTGTTACCTAACAGGGAAGGGTTTGTTACCTGGGCCTGGAATCAGGATGGGATGCTGCGTGGCTTACCAAAGTGTCAGTGAAAATCTCACTTTTCTTCCCCTTGAACAAACCATTTCACCTCCCAGGGTCTATATTTTATAAGGTCATATGTCAGTTGTGACTCATATCACATGTGTCTGTGAAAACATGCAAATGAACACAATTTCCTTTTCCACATGCTAAGGCCTCTCCTGGTAAAACATCTGCAGTGTTGTTCCTTTTCCCTCCTCCCTCTCCTTCTAGAAAACTCATGTATCCTTCAAGACTATTTATAAATAACCCATTCAAGGAAGCTCTCTGGCCCCCAGCAATGTGAGAAAGCTGCTGTGTGTCCCGTAGCGCCCTGTGTTTCCTTTCACCATGGCACCTGTGATCTGTTTCTTTTAATAATCAGTGATCTGCTTGCCAGCAAAGTCTTGACCATCTTTAGACCTCAAAATTAAGGTAAGTTGTGGCCCATGGTAGCCTGTCAAAAAAAAAAAAAAAGTCTTGCTCAACAAATAAATCATAAAGCTAAATCCCATAATCCCAGCCTTATTTTCTCATTTGCTCAAATTTGCAGGGCAAAGGGCAGCAGCAGTCCCACCCTGCTGGGTTCTGCCATGCTCCACAGCCTCATAAGGCAATGCATGATACCCGAGGAGAGGGCAGCCTTCCTACCTCAGCTGGGCTATAAAAGGCATTAGCAAGAAACTGTGCCCTAATTTCCCCTCCTTTAACCATGCCAGCATGTGGAATTTAACCACAAGAATATCCCTAAGTCACAGTACAAAGGGGGAAGACAAAGTCGATGTCTGGGTGTCAGCCAGGGTCTGTGTGCCAGGACTGCACAATCACAGCAAATCTTCAGGTCATCCAGCCTGCCTTCTGCTGCATGTACAGAGCCCTCTGCCTGGACCGAGATGTCCAGTCATGGGGATGGGTACTTTGTAATCTTAAGTTTTAAGTTTTAAGTGGCAGAGACCAAATGCACTCCACAATCCTTCCAATCCAGTGGTGTTTCCACACATCCTCAGGAAGTTGCTGAGGCACAGTGCCCTGCCTCGGGCTCTACTCCAGAGAAGCAGCAAGGCCAGCTCCACAGCAGGAATGAGGAGGGCACCTGTGATAAGGCAGAGGAAGGGCATAACTGAAAGAGAAGGCAGAAGCCACACACAGGAAGTTCCATCAAGCAAGTGAGCCCACACTTTCAGATATACTCAAGTCTGAGTGTGGACTTTGTTTCCAAAAACTTGACCATTAAACAAACAAACAAACAACCAAAAAAACTATTGACACTGCTGGAGAAATTTTGATGTGAACTGAATATAAACAACAGCAAGAAATAAGTATAATACCATTGTGTTTGAAAATGCCCTTATATTTACAGATGAAAAATCTAGAGTATAAGAATGAAGTGACATGATGTTTTCCAATAACTGAGGAAGACAGAGAGAAAAAGAGAGGAGAGAGAGCAGTGACTTCAATGTGGTAAATCCCAGTGACTGCAGACTCTGGTGACATGGTGGAGCATTGCGCTCTGCTCTTTGGCTTGGGGGATGTTTGAAGAGTCCAGATGTAGAAAAGCTGAGGGAGAAAGGGATGTGGCTCATGGAGAAAGAGGCACTTGCATCTGGGTCTTGAAAGGGGAGCAGGAGCTCAGGATGGAAAAAGACAAGGATGTCATATGTTGGGGAGTGGGGAGCAGAGGCCTAGAGTGGGAGGCACTGGCTGTGGCCCAGGAATCCCAGATGCCCTTCTATGGGTCAGATTTCTAAACATGGGTCCTGTGGGTAACGGAGTCACCTGTGTTGACCTATTTCTCAAGGATGTGGTAAGTGCAGATCAACAAATAAGGCAGAAGACTCCACAAATACAGGGCCTGCATGCTGGCCAAAGGGGTCACGCCAGACAGTGTTCCAAAACAATCTGTTTGCTCTTACCCAGCTAGCCCTGGCCTCAAGGACAGTCCTTGGCTCCCTTCATGGCTGATGTGATGGCCCGCCTGCTGGATGCGGGCTCTCTGGAGAGACTACAGCCCTGTGTGGGGTCTGTGGGGTTCTCTCTTTGGATATAAGACAGTATCTTGGGAATGTAGTTCCTGTTGCTCCTCCTCTGGTGGGAGCAGCCCAAGGAAACAACACAAGAGTGGGCAATGAGGTCTTGCCTGAGGGACAACCCCCTGCCTTTGCCCCCTACCTCTTCCAGCTGTGGTCTGAACCCTTCTTTTCCTGGCACTGTCTTGGAAGGTGATGGGATTCCTGAGAGCTAAATCTGCTGCTGGTGGCCTTTCACATAAGACTCCACCACTGCCCACCTCTACGGGAGCTGCTCTGAGCCTCTGCTACGGCAGGGTGGGGTTTGGGGGCTGCCTTCATTTCACCTCTAGGTCTGATTGGCCTGTGGCTCATCTAGTCTTTCTGAGATCATGGAAAAATGAACTGTGGTCAGATCTACAGCATGGCCTTGGCCTTTCCTGCTTGGAGTAATTGCTATTGGCAGCCTGGAGTCATTCAGAAATTGCCTATGGCAACCTGGGGTGAGGTGGGCGGCTCCAAGATGCAGTCTTATCTTCATTGTGCAGCTGTGGCAGCCAACTGCCAGAGGGTTGCAAAACCAGAGAGAAAATATTTACAGTTCGAGCTGACCCAAAAAGACTTGGACAAGGATCAACTTGGCCTGACCTCTTCCAGAGGAGGTGACTTTGGACAAGAGACATGATCACGCCATGCTTTGGGCAGAGGCAGGGCTGGATGGCATGAAGAGCTGGAGGTCTTGGACTCTCACTCAGATCTGCATCCCAGTCTGCCCTCCCACGCACCTGTGAATTTGGACAACAGCGTTCAGCTCAGGGTGCATTTCCCATTTCAGAGCATGTTGCAGATTGAATGAGACCAATGCAAGTGAGATGCGTGGCATAAAGTAGGCCCACTATGCCTCCTCCTGCTGGCGGCTGTTCCTTCTCGCTTCAATACAGGAGTTAGAAGTAACCATCAAAGCCACTCTCAGCTCAGACTTGATTCCATCAGGTGACATCACAAGGTAGTAAGTTACTCTCCTTCCTTCACCCAGCAATCCGTTCTGGACTTGTGAAGCCCTGAGGACACCAGAGACCCAAGTGGTACCTGAGCCCCACATCCATCTGGGTCTCCAATCTCCCCTGCTATACCCACCTAGGCTTCTCTGCTCCACTGCCCATGAGTCTCCTCCTTCCTGATTTTCTGGACTCTCAGGAGGGTCACCTGTTAGGGAAAAATTCCTGTAAGGGAATTTGGACCTTAGCCATGTGCTAGTGAGCAGCATGATAGAGAGAACAGTTCCAAAGCCAGACACTGGGAAATGCATGGGTTCTTGGAGGCCAATGGCTTTGAGTAATGGCTTGGAGGCCAATGGCTCCTCAGTTGATCAGATGGCAGCCTGTCCTTCTACCCTGGGGAAGTTGGGTGGGGTTTTCTGATGGAGGCAAGTGTTCCAAGAGGACTGAAGTGGCCAAAGGCACAAAGAGTGGAGAAAAACAGATCAGGCCCTGCTGCAAAGGAGAGAAGTTGACCAGTTGTGCACTCAGTGCCCACCTCACCCAGACTCAACTCCTGGGGACAGGGAAGAGTTATCAGGGATGCTTAGAGGGTTGGTGGCTCTGTATCTAGGGTCCTGTCCTGTACAGGAGATAGGGCTCTACAAGGGACAGGTAAGGGAGGTGCAGGCAGGAAGATGGAGCCTGAAATGACTGGCCATCCTTCCACTCCATGGCTCCATGCAGTGAGCTCCAGGAGACTTGGCTGAGGGTCACGGCCTGGCCTCAGTTCAGGGTGGGCAGGCACTCATTGGACATAGGGAACATGTCCTTGGCACCTATTTACAAAGAAGATCAAGACTTCTGCTTTACCTGGAATGTTTGATGCTCTTAGTGTTCATGGAAACATGGCCACCCTTTCTGGGTCCCCAGAAAGCTGAGGAAGTGGTCACACCTGGAGTCCCTGTACCCTTGTGGAAGAACTACATCCTGAAACTTAGGTGGACCTTGGCAGAGAGGAAACTTTGGCTGTGAGATAGCCTCACTATTTTTGGAAACTAGTTTAAGGAGAACCCATAAATTACCTCTCTATCACTTGAAGGGCATCTCCAGGTCTTTCAAAGAAGGTTATGAAATAAACTTTGACAGTTTTCCTCTTGGTTGGGGACATATATCTCTTCTTTAAGTCAATGAAGAGTACCACATCTAATCTAGACCTATAAAGATGTAGTGAGCAGGTACTTAATTGTGAACTGGTCAGGTGGGTCCATGCAGTTTGGTCATCTAGTTGTGCAAGGACCTGAGAGTCAAGCACACCAACTTAGCTAATGTAGAAAACTGTGAATTTAAGTGCCTTGCACAGACCTGACTGAGAAACACAGCAGGAACCCACAAGGGAAATAGGAACAGATTCCCTGCATTGGGTTTGGCTATGGATGACATCCATGCACCACCTTGGCTCCCCTGCAGAAATGTGCTTGGTTGTCAGCTTCAGATAACTCACCATGCCGGCAAGGCTTCAGGGCTTCGGGTTGTACCCATTCAGCAAGAACCTTAAGGTCACCATGAACCCAGAGAAATATTTCCCTTTTGTTTTGGTTGTTTTGACTCTGAGGTTCAGACACTGGGAACCAAATGACATAATGTGAGGGTAAGATCCAAGCCCTTATTACCCTTGAGCCTGCTATTGGCCAGCAGATGTTCCACAGATTAAGTCATCCACAGAAGAGTTATGGGGAAGGATTCACCCACTGTAAAAGCAGCACAATCCGTCCCTCAGGGCAAGCTCTGTAAGTGGAAATGAAGAGCTGGGTGACATTTCGATTTAAAGCTCCAATAATTTGCGGGGGATATTTCAAGGATGTTTGGTGCACAGGAGGCAAAGGTGGGTGCTGAAGAGAGAAATTAACCCCTAAGTCTCTGAGTTCTTTTGGCCTTGACCTTCTCAGTTATGAATAATGGCAAACAGAACTTGGACCAAAGTGGGTCCTACACCCTGCAGCCAAAGGCTAAGCCTAGCCACAAATAATTGACTTGTAAGAGCATCTTGCATGATACATCCGTTCTTTTGGCTTTCCATGAATAACAGCTAATATTTGAGTGTTTAATCTGGTCAAAATAAGTGTAGAGTGCCAAGTGAGGCTTAGCTCAGATCCCCAAAGAACTTACAGATGCAACAAAGCAAATGTAGAGGAACTCAGTGTAGAGCAGAAAAAGACAGCAAAGAGAGCAGAGTACAGTCACACTCGCCCTTATCTCCAGAGGACATGTTCCAAGAGCCCATGGGAAGCCTGAAACCATGAATAATACCAAACCCTACACAGGTGTAGATTATATTGTCCCTATACAAACATCCCTATGATGAAGTTTAATTTATAAATTGAACACAAAATTTCTGGAACTTTAAATTGAAATGTCACCTGGCTTTTCATTGCCACAACAACTAGTAAAACAATAAAACAAATATAAGTAATAAAATTTATATGAAGTGATCTCGCCTATTTCCCCAAAATTTTATTGTACTGCACTTCTTGTAATGACATGAAGTGGTACAGTGCCTATACAGTGAGGAGACACAAGTATTGTGACAATGCTATCCTCCTAAGTAAGAGCAACTTGACCACAGCACTACACGGTCAGTGGCTCTGATAAACAGGAGATAGCCACTAAGTGCTAATGAGAAGGTAGTATATACAGCCTGGATATAATGGGCAGAGGGGTGATTCATGTCCTGGGTGTAAAGGAGTTGGGTGCTCAAGAGTATACTGTGATACTCAGAGCATTATGCAATGTAAAATTAATGCACTGTTTATTTCTAGAATTTTCCGTCTAATATTTTCAGATGATAGTTGACCACAGGTGACTGAAACCACAGAAATGGAAGCTGGAAATGATAGAGGAAGTCCCCTGGCCCAGGGTAACATGGGGGAAGGGAAAGGCGATGCATTCACAGGGAAAAAGTGTAAGGAGTTAAAGAAGGAGTGCTCCAAGCAAACCAGGAAAGAAAAACCAGGATAGACTCCCTCCCAGCTGAGCCCTTGACCACACTCACATTTACCTACTGTGCCAAGCTGCTGCTGTGGCCAGGTATTTTTCCCTGGTTGTATTTTGCCTGCTGTTCCCTACAGTCCTATGGAATGCAGCGGGGCTTATTCACCTTGTCACAGGCAGGAAGTGGCCACAGTCAGCAGTGGACGGCAGCACAAGCATTGTCTCAGTGCTTCCCTGCCCTGCTACTCCAGGAAACCATGCTGAACTCATTCCCAATAGACAGAGCTCTTTGAGTCTCTCTGTTTTATAAAACCACTGAACTCAGACATCAAAGTATTCCTTAGACAAACTACCCTTTCTTCCTTTTCTGGGTGAATCTATGCAGAGGACTCCGCAGACAGCCCTGAACCCATGGGCAAGGCCAGGTGCCCAGGTCAACCACAAGGCAAGCATCAGGATATCACCATTATCATCAGTTTCCCGGACATGAGCACTTGTTGCTCACAGCATGGCACTAAGACTGTGGGCACTGTCTTGCCATAGAACGAGTAAGGACAAAAAGAATCTGGGGGAAGGGGAGTTGGCCCACATAGAAGCTGCTTGTGGGAGGGCTAAGGGGATGGGCAGAGCTCACCAATCACAGGGGCTCAGGATGTTTATGAACAAGTCCCGCAGAATGAATGGGATCAGTGGACACAGACATGACAGGTGTGTGATTCCACCTATGTGGTTCTCAGGGACAGGCAGAGCCAAGCCAGACTGGTGAAGAGGGTTCCCCAGGCAGGGCAAAAAGAGGGCAAAGATGTTCTCCATCTTGGTCTGGGATGTGGTAAGTGTATTGAACTGTATATTTAGGAGACTTGCACATTTTACCATACATAAATTATGTCTCAAAAAAAAATCAGTGGCCAAATGAATCAATAATAAGTCAACAGTCTATGTAAGAGACAGCAACTGTTCTGTCTCAGGCCACTGTCTGCTGCTATAATGGAAAACCACAGACTGGGTAATTTCTAAAGAAAAGAAACTTGTTTCTCACTGTTCCGAGACTGGGAAGTCTAACTGAGAAGTCTGCATCTGCCACCTCATAATGAGGCGCAGGGCTTCATGTGGGAGGCGGCAAACATACCACCTCGGGTCTCTCTTCCTCTTCTTCATATCCACTAAGCTCATCCTGGGGTTGCCACTCTCATATGTTTAAGTACCTCACAAAGGCCCTTCCTCATCAACATACAAAGGTAGAGATTGTTTTCAATGTAGAATTTTGGGGGGACACATTCAAACCACAGCATCATCTCTAGAAGTATTCACACACGGATTCTGTGGTTGCTTCTTCAGCATTTGAGCATCAGGAGGGGACTAGGCGTCACAGGGCCATGAACTCACACACTTCCCATTAGCATCTGCCTAGGGGGGTTCTCTCCCTAGGTCTTGTGGGATGGTGGGTGCTGTCACCATCTTTTCTAGGTGGCTCCCTCCTCCCCATGTGTAAACATGTTTATTGAAACACACACATGCTCTTTGTCCTTCTTCAATTCTATGCCCAAACCAGTTGGTCAAATGTCTTTGTCCTGAAAAAGGACAATCAAGTGCTTGCATTGGCTGTACATATACCAAAAAGGATAGCCTATAAACACCACTGCTCAGTTTGGGGGCAAACAACCATGAGCTCAAACAGTCCAGTTCCAAAGTTGTTCAGACTGAGGAAATGACTGTGATCAAAGACTTATCTGTCATGAAGCTGGAACAAAAGGACTTGCAAAGAACAAACATGACCAGCAATAAATCAGGAATGAGAGGAGCAATGTAGGAAGTGGAAATCCTTCTGGGAGCTGTGCCAAGAGCTGGGGTGACAGAACCTGGGCCCCTATTCCAAGCACCACTAGGTGCATGTCAGTCTATGTCCACTTTATCCCCACTCCAGCCTAGAGGTGAAAGCTTAAATCCTTTGCTTAGCAGGTGGGGAAACTGAGGTCTCAAAGCCAAGTGGGTCCTGATGGGGGAGCCAGAGAACAATTAGACCTGTTGCCTAGACAAGATTTACAAAGCAACCAAAGAGGTGAACACGAGCAGTTCACATGTATTGTCTGAGTCCTTTGCTAGCCACTTTGTAAACATCACTAGGCACTGTATGTATTAATGTAATCTTTATGACAACCCCCTACCCAGAAAACTGTTCTCATCTGGTATTGTAAATCTGAAGCAATGAAACCCTGAGAGGTTGCATTGCATAGGGTCACATAGTTGGTATGCAGAATACTAGTTGTGACATATTATTTATCATGAGTCCCCTCCTCTAGGACAAAGGTGAGGGTGACCCCTGTGCCCTCACTGCCCAGCAGAAAACTTGGCACACAATAGGTGCTAAGTAAGTATTGACTGAATGAATTGTTGGCTGAGTCAGGACTGAAACCAGTGATCTCATCCAGATTTGACTTTATAAGTGGTCAAATAACAGTGCAAAAATCAAAACACTGACCTAAGAAAGGAATGCAAAAGTTATTGGAAGTGGTGGTAATGGGTTCCAGTTAAGTGTAAGAAAGACCGAGAGGGCCATGTAGACTAGGGTGAGTCTGTAATAAAGGGCTGAAATCTTCTTATCTAGAATTTATTGGAAATAATCAAAGTGTATGGTAAGAGTCTGCCCAGGATCCTCCCTAGCTGCTCTTACCTACCCTATCAAAGCCTTGCCAGTCATGATGGTTACTTGTCATGGCCTACCTGAGGAATACTTGTGGGAGATAAATGGGGGACACAGTTTGAATCCAGAGCACTGGGCAGGAACCCAGTACACATATCCTTACACAATGGCTCCCCCATTCAGTTCTCTACCCAAACTCAATCCATAGGTCAGCTTCATGGGGGACACTCCCTATGGCATGTGGAAATCACTTTCTGATTTTCAAGTCTGCATCATGCATGTTTTCTCTTGAGTCAGCAACCAGGGCAGGTGTTATTAATCCTGTTTTACTGATGGAAAAAAGTGAGCCCCTGATGACTCAGTAGACACATGGTGAGTCAGTGCCCAGGCTGAGGAGTAGGTCCCAGCATCCAGGGCTCAAAACGGGTCACTTGGCACTGCCAATGGATGCCATAGAGTAGCAAACACACAATGTGCAGGTACCACCTTTGATGGGGAGGGACCATCCTTCCCGGGAAAAACTATTTTTCATTTCCCTTTCATGACCCAGAGGCCTCCACCCCACAGTCCATTGGTTTCCCAGGGAAATCTACAAGCTGGCTGTCCCTCTTTTGGGGTTCTGAGAAGGCCCATGACTCCTTCTAATGTGAAGTGTGCTTTCCATTCATAGCCCAGGGCCTGCACCTCAACAGTGACAGCGATATAACCTACTAGCCTCTGGCTGCAGGTGATGGCTGCATCAGGATGCTCCCCAGACTCCCTCACAGCTGCATCAACAACCGCCATAGGAAGAAAGCAAGACCCTCAGGAGACTCCGCCACGGAGCTGGCCTCTGGATCCTGGGTTCTGGAAGGAAGCCACTTCCAATGTTCACGCTGAGACAATGCTGTAAGATTTCTTTGTTCCCACCGAGATTTCCAGTACATAACAGCTGTCAACAACTCAGGAAGATGGGGGTTTGGTCCAAGGCTTTCTTCTTTGCAAGTGTTCTTTTATAAACATTATATTGCTCTTTTCAGCAAGGGCAAAATAAAGGCATGTCAGGTAATTCCAATGGGGCCAGATACTTCCGCATATGTTCATGCCTTTGTGATGTGCTTTCGTCTCAGAGGTCAGACAAAGGTCCCACACCAAGAAAACAGCATTCTTAAGTGTATTATTGAAGAAGGGGGCTGTTTGAAAGCCTTCTACTACTTACAGAAGATTCCTTTGGTTTTTCAGTAGAAAAACTGGCTGCCCCAGTCTATGGGAGGGAGGGAAAGAAATTAGTATTTAATGTGGAGAGTTTCAGACTGGGGTGTTGAAGAAGTTCCGGAGAAGCTGGGCCTGGTGGTACACGTCAGTAATCCCAGAGTTCTGCGAGGCTGTGGCAGGAGAACTACATGTTCAAGCCTAGTCTGGGAAATTTAGCAGCATAGCAAGACCCTGTTCCAAAATTTAAAAAATATAAAAGGGCCAGGAATGTAGCTCAGTACAAAGGCTCTGGTTAAATTGCCTGAGCTGAAGAAAAAGTTCTGAAGATGGATGGTAATAATTGCAGAATTATGTGCATGTACCTAATGTTATAGAATTCTATACTTAAAGATAGTTAAAATGGTAAATTTTAAGTTATGTCCCTTTTACAATAATAAAAATCATGCAAAAGAAGTTTCAATACAATTTTTTAAAAAATTGTCACTATGCTGAACATAATCTAAAAGGTTTACAAATTGATCATGCTATTTTGTTTAATATTTATGAATAGCCCATTTGATTTAACCTAATCATTAATCCCTCATGGACAACACATGCTTTACTGCTCTCACTCAAGAATAAAGGACACCTGGTTTGCTGTGAGTCACTGCACCAGGCTTGTGCCTGAATTGTTTTATCCCCAACAGGCTGGGTAATGGCTCCAGGGCACAGTGGTGGGTACCACATTCTTCCCTGCTGTCTGGAAGTTGTGTCCTCAGGCCTCACTAGTGTGTCCCTTGTGATGTGTGATGAAATCAGAAACCCAGCTATGGTTGGAAGGACCTCTTTTGATTTCTGAAAACTTGTTGTATTAGTTACTTTCCTATCACTAGGACAAAATACTTGACACCAGCAACTTTAAGTTCTCCTTTAAGGAAAAGAGGTTTATTTGGGCTCGTGATTTTAATGGGTTCAGTCAGGAAGCAGAGAGAAAGGAGAAGTCAAGAAGGAGATATTCCCTCCTAGGTTACAACTCCTTCCAGGTCACAACCCACAATATGACCCACCTCCTAATAGTGTATTCAGCTACTGATCTCATCAATGTATCAATACGCTGATGAGTGTAGTGCTGCCATGATCCAAGAATCTTCCAAACACATGAGACTTTTGGGGATCACTTTGGATATAAACCATAACATATATTCATCTTTCTATCCTTAAAATTGTGATTCAAAGTCCCTGTAGAGTTATTTTCATGGAATATATGAAATGTATTGTCTGTCCAGTGCCTTGTTTAGAAGCAAATCCAAACCCATAACATCTATACTCAGTTGTAGCATCTCTTGTGACCTTCCCAAGAACCCTGCAAGAGTTTACATATCCACTTCAGAGGTAAAGGGACTGAGGATCAGTCCCTTTACCTCTGAAGATATTAAGCAACTTCACCCACAGCTAGCGAACAGCAGAGCCAGGACATACCTGCCTCTCTCCAAAGTTTTACCACCTGCAGTGGGATACAATATGTTGGTACACCAGTGGGCTCATGGGGAGGCTGTGGCTGGTTGCAATATCAAGTGTCTGGATTTGACAAACTCCAGGCAGCTGTGTGAAACACTCTGTTTTCAGAGCAGAAACCATCCTGGGCTCTGACACTGTGGCCCCTCGTGGGGTGATGGACACTAGGAAGTGCTCAGTCACAGAACTCAGTGTGGAGTGACATCTGTGGTCTCTACCTGGAATTAGCCCTCAATAACCTGGTGGTCAGGATGAGAACAAATCAGAAAAGGGCACACTTTGGGAGGCTGCTGGACAGAGAATGGGATCAGGGTCTCCTAACAACTGAAACACCATAGGGTATAAGGAAGGCTGTCTAGGTTCCAGCCGACATGCTGGTTGGCTAGGTAATTGGTCCCATGGATGGACTATGTCCCTACAGCTACCTGGACAGTTGTGCCTTCATCTGTCACTGTGGCTCTGGAAACTTCCATGGGAAGGAAGACCTTGGAGACAGCTTCAGCTGTGATGGAAGAGGACAGATCAATGAGGACTTTCACAAGGGTAGGGTTCCTACCTGATCCAGGCTTTGTGGTAGGTGTGACCAGCCCCAATCATTGGATCGTCCCTACTCCCACATGCTTCCCTTGATGAAATAGGAGTAAGTGGCTTCTGGGTGAGAGATAGGGTTTTTTATGATGCACTTGTACCCAGGTAACCTGAGCTGGAACTACACTCAATGACACAGGTGTCAATAGCAGAGAGCCCCCTGGGGTCACAACATGCTTTCCAGGTGGGGTATCCATGCAAGCAGTCAGGCCTATCCCCAACTCCTATCTTGACTACACCTTCAGCCCTCAAGTTGCTACGGGAAGATGCCTTCCCCACCTGCAGAACCCTGCAGCCAGTTCTGCACAGACAGTCCTGCTCTATGGGTCTCCTTTCTGTTGCTCCATCTCTATCTGTCTTTTCACAGATGGAATCAAGAGTTATGGCTCTGTAACTCCCATCATCTGAAGAGCCCTTGGAGTAAATTGGGCTTGGGCTGGGGATTTAAGCCAGTACTTGGAGCAATAATCTTGCCAGATAGCAGAACACCTAATGCTTTTCTGTTTTGTGGTACACAGAAAGCCCTCTCTTAAATTCTGCAACAGTCCATCAGTTTCGGATATATAGTATTGTCACATCGTGTCATGATCTGAATTTCTCCTGATCTGAATTTCTACCAGACTAAACATCAGGCACTATCACATGTCTAGAAAGATGTTGCCTCTTTCTGTGGCACTGTCTTCTGCCACTGAGTGCTGTGTCTAGCCTTGTCTTATTACAAGTTACTGTGTGTCTCTGCATGAATACTATGGAACATGGTACATAGCTTAGAAAGTATCATTTACAATGATTAGCATGCACCAGCCCTGCTCTGAACACTCACCATGTCATGGCCCATTGGGGGGTGTGCCTTCCCTTTGGCCTGAATCTGTCTGCTGTAGATGCCACTTAAGCTGATGGAGTAGGGGTACATGCATCCAGGGAGACCTAGTCTAAATATGTAGTGCTAAAAGAGGGCAACAATCATCCAAAATGAAATATTGAATGGAAATGAACCTGCTCTTTTGGAGAGATGTTTTTGGCTAAGGCCATTTAAAATTAAATTCCAACCAAAATATCTGTGAAACCAGATCCTTAAGAAAAATTGTATCACAGTACAATTTAAGTATATTCTGGAGGTGATTTTAGACATACCTAATTTCACTGGGCACAAACCTCAATGTACGGGGATGAGTGGATATGGGTGTTTTATATCCCTACGTTCTCAATGTGAGAGACTCAGAACCTTTTGAAGAAACCAGACTTTGGCAGGGTGATAATAGAGGCAATGGCCAACCCTCTTTCCACTGGACTGCCTATGGAAATCCCACCGGTGACCCTTAGTTATGTGGACAACTACCCAAAATGCATGAGCTTGACCAGTGATTCCTGCATTTTTTTTTAATGCCCACTTAATTTTGCTGTACCATATGTGCCTACTTGGTAAAAATGTCTGTCTCACTCTGCCAGATCTTCAAGAAGATGTTTGAGCCTCAGCTCTGTGTCTTCTGCCTGGTGTCCTCAGAGAGAAGGAGAAAATCTCCAGTAGCAGAGTCAGCCAGGACAGAATTGTGAGTCTAGGCAAAGGGACCAGGCAGGGATGAGCTGATGGAGCTCAGAATCTGGAGAAAGACACAACAAATGGGAAGTGAGAGCAGGAGCACAGTAGTGAGGGTCACATGTGGCCCAGGCTCAGGCACAACCAAGCCCAGGGTTAACTGGCCAGTATGTGACACCTCACACTCTGTGGGCTTGTACACAGCACACACACTCATGCACACGCACATGGATGGATGGATGAAGGGAAAGACAGATGGAAGTGTTTCTTTAGGCTGGCTGCACAGCCTTTGCTTCTCCCCCAGCCCTGCAACTTCATAAGCAGGATAGGACAGAGAGGGATGTGTGCACTGAAAAGCTCCTTCTGCTGGGGAGGTTAGTCCAGAGCCAGGGTAAGCCAGCCACCAGGAGGTAAGAAGTTATCTGATTAGAACACTGTCACTGAGATCTTGGTCCAGGTGAGTAATCTACCAGAGGACGTAGGCACAGGGACCTGAGTCTGTGCTCCAGACCACTTCACATTCACAGATACTGATGCTCACATAGTCCCTTAGCTACTTAAGGTCCAGTACTCAGGGGAAGCAAAGCCTCACTTGGAATCTTAAATCTCCACTCCTATAACCGACCCTCCTCAGGTCTTAGGAAATGTTTCTCTGTGACATCTCACCATTTGTGCCCAAAGCCTTTGTGGAAGCAAGAAAAACTCACTGCTCCCAAGCAACCTGAAATTCTGTGAGTCATACAGAGACTGCCGAGGTCAGGATGGGAGAGGATGTAGGTAGTCAACAGCAGGAAAAGAGGAAGGACAGATCTGCTCGTGAGTTCTGCCCCTCCGGTGGCAAAGTGAGAGATAGTTCTTGTCAAACAGTTGTCAGGATCCAGAAAAGCTGCTCCCTCCTCCTCCTCCTCCTGCTCTCCCCTCTGGCTCCTGCTGCAGAGGAGCTGGGGAAGCCAGACAGTGTCTGCACCCTGGGCTGAGGTCAAGGATCCCTATTATTCCTGCTCTGCTGCCTGTGTAAGTCAAAATGCAAGATGTGGGGTGAATTTCCTATTAGGATTCTTCCTATTGGGAGGTAGAATGGGAGCTGAATGCTATGAATTTGAAGCATTATCTCTAAGGATATGTAATACAATTTCATTTAATTTTCAAAAAAACAAAACTTAAAATTGAGTTTTATTTAAATAGTTTTCACTTATCATTTTAACATTTATTAATTATAACTTGCATTATTGCCTGTTTTAAATTTTAGTACTTCATTTAAAAAGTGGAGTATGATGCCACATACCTGTAATTTCATCACTCTGGGAGGCTGAGGCAGAGGCTCAAAAGTTCAACCTTGTGCAATTCAGCAATTTAGTGAGATCCTGTATAAAAAAATGTTGGAGATGTAGTTGTGTGAGGAATCTGGATTCAACCCCCAGTACGGAAAAGAAGCATGGTGGTAGAGTAGAGAATAAATTATCAGAAAAAGTAACTTTATTTGAAAATACACATGAGAAAATACATTTTTGACATTTTTACATGTACTTTTACATTTCTGATGAAGATATTACAATTTTGCATATTTCAAATACATTTACATTTTTTTAAAATTTCTTAGCTCATTGCTATAACTAGAACCAAATTATGTGAAAATGTTCATTATGACAAGATTTGTGATCATGACAAAATGAAGTCAAAAAATTAATTTAGAGAAATAAACTAATTATAAATTATGCATGTCTATTTTGGTATTCATTCCAAAGGGTATTTAAACATGTGTGGTAATAATTCAGTCATCTTTGTTATTTGCCAACTTTTGGTCATGTAAAAGCTATAGCTTTATATATTTTTCAATTTTGTCTTGAAAAATACATGAATATATGGAAAAGTATATGAATATAGATTTTTAAAAGGATGAAAACAGAGCATATTTTATGTAACTGTCTGTGTGCTTGATTTATGTTCCTAAATATATGGACAAGGGCAGGGCTTCGCAGGCGCTTCTGCCTGGGGCCTTTCGGGTGCTGCAGGCAGATCCTCTAGGATAGGTAGAAGTAGGCCGGTGCCATTACACACTTGGAAGATAGACATCGTTACACATTTTCCTTTGAATAGCCGTCTTTCTAACTTCAACACACCCTCAGCTTTTGCTCGCAGAAATCCCCTTGGGCTTTGCTAGAAAGTGTTCTCATTATCTTGCTCGGCCCTGCACGCCCAGCACATAGCTCCTGAACCAAAAACCATTCAACTGAACGTACCTTGAAAGCCACAGTTTGTCCCTGGCCCCCTGCTCCGTGTCTCCATGGCTTCATTCACTACTGGTGGGAAAAGAACTGGAGACTTGGACAGATTTTGAATGAGATGTGGGTGGCTTCCTCAGTAGCTGTAAATCCCTCAGAAGGAGTCACTGATGGGGGCCTCACTTGGATGTCACAATTTGACAACTACTGTAAACTATTGCCATCACCCTTGGGCACAGCTGGTGCCAGCTCTCAGAAACAGTTCCAGACAATGCTGGAACTGAAGCTACAGAGTCCATTCTGTGTTTTCAGAAGAAAAAGAAGGTCCCATGTATGGCACAGCTGCACCTGCATGGCCCTTGCAGCAAGAGATTGTGGAGAGGCTGGTAGGGAGGCTTAAGACAACCCCACAGCTATGGTTAGAAACACAGCTGGGCTTCAAATCACAAGGGGGCATTTCCAACCTGCCATGTGCTCCCTGAAGGATGCTGAGTTGCAAAACACTCATGTTAACCCAGAAGCAACAGCACCACCGAAGATAATTTCACCAGGGAATGAAACAGATCACAGGGTCTTTTCGTCATCATTACAGAACATATCCCTTTCTGCTAAGCAGCCAGAAACAGTAGAGTCTTTGTCCCTGGAGGCTGTTCTCTTCCATCTTCTGAACAAAATGACACTTATACAGAATGGTATTTGTATGGTCCACTGGTATGAAGCAGGAAATGATGCCAGGGACCCCAGGCTGCAGCAGCCTCCCATCCCGCCCCGCACCAGGTTGCTGGCAATACAGTGGTGCAGCTGGGCTTCTGCAGCCACTCAGTGGGAAATTCTGCTATAAATGAGGTCTCCACTCACAGAGCCATAGACAGTGGGTGGAAGAGGCACTGCTAGGAAGCCTGGCTCACTGAGGAGAGAGAGAGGAAGGAAGACCTGTCATACTTAACATGAAGCAGCTCCGTTTTCCTGTCCCATGGCACAGCCAGCCTACTTGGAGGAATACAGGATCCTCCTTAGGAAGAAGGAGGGGGTCCTGGTGTTTATTCCTGGTCTTTCACATCCCTCCCTCACCCAGGAGGAGCTGCCTGCCCAGTCTCGGATCTTCAAATTCCTGCTGGGCTCTTCAAATCCTCCCTTCCCAAGACAGTCTCAGAGCTTCCCCACTCCACTGGCTGAGATGACTCCATCTCGGCACTTATTTATCCAACCACTCAGTTCTGGAATAAGAGAATCCTACCCTCCTGCAGATATTGCAGTACCAGTAAATAAGAAGTTCCTGTTGTTAGAAAAGAGAATGAGTGTGTCACTGGTAGGATTAATAATGTCGATGCCCCTGAGATCACTCAAAGCCATGTAGAATGGCCCTAAAGGCGACTGATTTATCAGTGCTGATTAAATTCTTCCTCTAAGCAATTCTTGTGACAATAAAATTAAAATAATGTCCAAAAAGCACTTTTAAATTCTGATTAAAATTCAAATTCACATCAGATGCCCAGAGTAGATCATTTTACACCCTACCATGCCACAAAATCATTCATGTAAGAACCACATAACAATCAGCTGTTCCCCTCTGATGTGTTCTTTCACTTTAAAATGAACAATTAACAATTTAGCAAAAAGAGTCAATGTCAGTGTTAAAAATGTTCAGATTCAGGAAAATATTTCATGTAGGAACCAAAACTTGCATTTACCAAACAAAAATATTGTACTTCACAATTCATGCTTTGCTTAACTATATTAAAATTTTGCAGCATTAAATTTCTAAATAGTGACACACACTAAAAGAATTAAAATAGTTCCTATCTTTACCTTTAGAATCGTGTTATCATTTTTTTCCATTAAGTCTAAAGAATTCTTTAAGGCCTTAAGGAGACACCCTGTTAATGTGTAAAGCATATGTGTATGTATAAGTGCTAATCAAAGCTATGGCATGGTTTACATAACAAAGTATTACAGTAAAAGACACAGTGCCATTAATTCTCTTCAAAACACTCCCTGTTACTTCAGATATGCTTATCCCACCATTCTTGCCTTTTCTAAAGCAGTTCTAAAAGTTCTCTTTAGTAGCTGTAGGAGACATAATAAAAAATACAGGGAATAATGCCACTGAAATACAGGAGATGCCACTGAATGCTGTCCAATGGAAAGACAGGCTGAGAAAAACAGGACAGTGCATCTTATCCACCTTGTTTATCGGATCCAGCATTGTGAGATTTTTGGCTCTTCCCTCAAGTCATACATGACCATGAAAGGTAAAGTTTCTGAGTCAATTCAGGATATCGAGTCAGCCACAATAGCACTCGTAAAGATTCAGGAAAGATGACTTCTACAACTGCTTCAGAAGTGGCAGGAATGATGAGATAAGTATGTTTGAAATGATGTGGAGTATTTTGAGGGGTATTAAAGGTAATGTGTTGTGTATTGTTACAAATATTTTTTTTAAATGTCACTTTTGGCACTCAGAAGACCTCAGCAGCCTAGGGGAACCTTGGCCACCCCCCAGAAGATTTCAGCAGCCAAGGGGAGCCTCAGCACCCCTCTCTCATACCTGGACCACCTCGGCAGCCCACGGAGTATCAACAACCCCTTCTGCCACATGCAGTACCTCAGTGGGCTGGTGGGAGCCTCAGCAACCCCTCCTTCCACCCAGAGGAACTCAGCAGGTCAGCAAGAGTATGATGAGTTCCCCTCCCCAAGCAGAAGACCTTGGTGAATCGATAGGAGCTTCAGTGAATGTTTCCCACCTAGAGGACCTTGGTGAGCCAGCAAGAGTGTGAGTCCTTCCATACAGAGAACTCTGGGTGGGCTGGCAAGAGCTCTGGTGAGGCCTCCCTCCCAGAGGAGCCCAGCTGTGCCTGTGAAACCCCCAGTGACACAATAGGGCCCTGGCTGAGGCACATAGTATAGACAAGTGGGTCTGGTGGCCTAGAACAGTCTGAAACCACAGTAACAATGTGAACTAAGGTCTGCATCAATACTCCTAGGCTGCTCAGGAATAACATAGGGCTCACACAACTGGTCCTACAGGAGGAATTCAGGTGACTGGCCCCTCCCCTACATTGTGAGACCCAGAAACTGGGTGAATGTCAGACACACAGTAGGACCCTAAGACACATACAACAGACAGTTGAGACTAGCAGAACTGAAAAGGATAAAATACCAAGAGGTGAAAATGGCAAGACAAAAAAGCAAAATGCAATTTCAAATACCCAGCCTATCCAGAAGTACAAGAGACATCAAAATAGAGGATATTAGAAGTTATATACCTGAAATTTCTGAAAAGATAGCAACTGAAATGCATGAGGCCATAGAGGAAATCAAATTAGAAATAATCTTTCAGGTAAAGAAAGAAATGACAACCTTAATAAAGAAGATGCTCAGAATAGCTAGAGAAGACATAGATTTAAAAAAGTATAGGAGTACGGGAAAATGATGGAAACCCTGAATGAGCAATATAAAAAAGAAATGGACTGCATGAAACAAGTTCAAAGAGGTATCAAGGAAATTAAAAATTCCATTGAAAGCTGGCAAAAATGCTTAAATGAAACTGAGTTAGATTTTCACACCTTGAAGACAGGATCACAGCTAGCAATCGCAAAAGGAAAGAATTCTTAAAAATAACAAGGGACCATGAAATATCAATTCAACAGCTCTAAGGTGATGCAAAGAAGAATCATACAAGATTGATAGGTGGCAATGAAAATGCAGGAGTCAATGCAAATGACATAAAAAACTATTTGCAGAAATAATAGCAGAAAATTTCCCAAGCATGGGAAAAGAATCTGATATACAGGTAAATGAGGCATATGGAATGCCAAACAACAATACCCAAAATAAATCTACACCCAGACATATAATAATCAAGAGCCAAGAAATTCAGCATAAAAATAGAATACTAAAAGCTGTTAGAGAAGAGAAACAGCTCACCTATCAAGGAAAACCCATTAGAATCATGACTGATTTTTCAACTTAAACCTTCAAGTCAAGATGAGCTTGGAGAAAAGTATTTCAAGCCCTGAAAGAAAATAATTTCCAACCCAGATTGATGTACACTGCAAAACTTTCTTTCAAAGTTAATGGAGAAATAAGATACTTCCATGACAAAGAACAGCTGAAGAAATTCATGTCTACCAAACCAACCCTAAAAAGAGTACTGAAAGACATTCTAGATGGAGATAAAAATGACCACAATTCCCAGAACAACATAAGTACATGGAAATTAAATAATACCAATGGGTTATAGATGAAATTAAAGAAGTTAAACAATATCTACAATTAAATGAAAATACAGATGCAACATACCAAAACCTGTGGGATGCAATGAAAACAGTCCTAAGAGGGAACTATATAGCAATGAATCATCACATCAGGAAAGCAGAATGAACACAAATAAATAGCCTAATGCTGTACCTCAAGCTTCTAGCAAAAGAAGAGCAAGGCAAGACAAAAACATATAGAAGGGAGGAAATTATACATATCAGAGCAGAAATTAATGTAATTGAGACTAAGAAAACAATGCAAAGAATTAATGAATTGAACAGTTGGTTCTTTGAAAGAATAAACAAAATTGATAAACCCCTAGCCAACCTTATCAAGAAAAGGGGAAAAAAAGACTCAAATTCATTCAATGAGGAATGAAAAGGGTAAAATTACTACAGATACTGTGGAAATTCAGAAGATCTTGAAAATCTTTACTTACATAGTCTGGAAAACACAGAGTAAATGGGCAGATTCCTAGAAACATTTGAATTACCAAAGCTGAATCAAGAAGATATAACAACTTTGAATAACCCAATATCAGTTACTAAAATTGAAAATATAATTAAAAACTTACCAACAAAGAAAAGTCTAGGTTCTGATGGATTCATGGTTGAACTCTACAAGAAATTTAGAGACAATTTAATGCTAATACTCCTTAAACTCTTTAATGAAAATGAAAGGGAAGCCATTCTCTCTAACTCATTGGAGGAGACAAATATTACTCTGATAGCAAAATCAGAGAAAGATCCAACCAAAACAGAGAACTATAGGCCAATCTCCATAATGGACATTGATGCAAAAATTCTCAATAAAATACTAGCAAACAGAATGCAGCAAATCATCAAGAAGATTGCATACCACGACCAAGTAGGATTCATCCCAGGAATGCAGGGGATGGTTCAACATACGCAAATCAATAAATGTAATACACATCAACAGAGCCAAAGACAAAAATCACATGATCACCTTAGTAGATGCAGAAAAAGATTTTGCTAAAGTTCAATACTCACTCATAATAAAAACCCTACAGAAAATTGGAATAGATGGTCTCTACCTTAATCTGATAAAAGCCATCTACGACAAACCAACATCCAACATCATACTAAATGGATGAAAATTTCACTTTAAAATCAGGAACATGACAAGGAAGTCCACTATCATCTCTCCTATTCAATATAGTTCTGGAAACATTAGCCAGAGCAATTAGATAAGAGAGAGAAATAAAAAGAATAAGGATAGGAAAAGAAGTTAAATTATCATTATTTGTAGAAGACATGATACTCTTCATAAAAGATACCAAAAGCTCCATCAAAAGACTATTAGAGTTAATAAGCAAATTCAGTATCATAGCTGGATACACAGTCACTACTAAAATTCAATAGTACTCCTATACACAAACAGTGAACTCACTGAGAGAGAAATTATGGAAATAACACCTTTCATAATAGCATCCAAAAAAATAAAATACTTAGGAATCAACCTAACAAAGGACATAAAAGATCTGTGCATTGAAAGGTATAGTGCTCCAAAAAAGGAAATTGAAGAGGACATCAGAAAATGGAAAGGTACCCCTTGCTCTTGGATAGGAAGAACCAACAACGTAAAAATGGCTATAATCCCAAAATTTACACAGATTTAATGCAATTCTGATCAAACTACCATTAACCCACCTCACAGATCTAGAGAAAACATAAAATTTATTTGGAAACAGAAGACACCTAGAATATCAAAAGCAATCCTGGGCAACAAAGGAAAGTCAGGAGGCATCACAATCCCTGATTTAAAGTTATAATACAAAGCTACTGTGATAAAATCAGCAAGGTATTGGCAAAAAAACCACACTTAATTGGTGGAACAGATTAGAAGATCAGATACAACTACAAAGATACTCAGCCACCTTATCGTTGACAAAGAGGCCAAACATGTTCACTGGAAGAAAGGCACCCTCTGTAATAAATAGTGCTGGAAAAACTGGCTTTCCGTGTGCAGAAGACTGAAACTAGACTCATGTTTATTGCTATGCACTAAAGTCAATATGGATCAAAGATTTGAATATTAAAACAGAAACACTAAATCTACTAGAAGACAAAGGAAGTAGAAATATTGAAGACATAGGGGTAGGCAAAGAGTTCATGAACAAAACACAAATTGTATGGGAAGTACTTCAAGGAATCAACAACTAGGACCTCATCTTATTAAAACGTTTTTGCACTTCAAAAGAAATCACTGATAGGGTGAAAAGAAAACACAGAGAATGGGAAAAAAAAGTTTTAGCCAATTCTATCTAGAACATGTAAAGAACTGGAAAACATCAGGCCCCCCAAATTCAAAGACCCTCTCCAAAAGTGGGCATCCAAGATGAACATGTACTTCTCAGATAAAGAAATACAAATGGCCAATAAATACATGAAGAATGCAAAGTAAAATAATGTTGAAGTTCCATTTCACCCAAGAAATAATGGCTGTCATCAAGAAATCAACCAATAACAAATGTTGGCAGGGCTGTGAGGAAAAAGCAACACTTCTCCACTCTTGGTAGGAGTGTAGATTAGTACAGTCACTGTGTAAATCAGTGTGGAGATTCCTCAAAAATCTAGGATTGGAGGCCCCATTTCATCCAGCTATTTCCCTTCTGGGTTTATTCCCAGAAAAATTGAAAACATCATGCCACAGCAATATATGTGCACCCATGTTCATAGCAGCACAATTTATATTAGCTAAACCTTGGAAGCAACTCAAATACCATCAGCTGCAGAATGGATAAAAAATATGTAATATTTTATACTATGGATTATTACTCAGCTACAAAGAAGGATAAACTTGAGGCTTTTATAGGTAAATGGATGCAACTTGAGACCATGTTCAAAAGTGAAATAAATCAAACATGCATGTGCAAATATCATATGGTCTCCCTAGCATTAAAAAACACTAAAAGAGTAATAAGATCCAAAATGTATAATTGATATTGTGAAAATGAAAGAGAAAAAAAGTGCTTCAAATGAAAGAACAACTGGAATAAGGGAAGGGGAAAAGTAAAAGGGAAAAGATATATATATATATATATATATATATATGATAGATAACTATACTACTAATTTCTGTAAGTTCATCAAAAAGAATAATTTGTGCTTTCATTGTTTGATTGTTTGATCATTGTTTTCACGCCTAAATCTTTTAATCTGAACAACTACTTCTAAGATGACAATATGCACTATATTAATTACTGTTAATTTCCTACTATTTTTTGAAATTCTGTATCATTTCTGTCCCATTTTGTTTTGTTTTTAAATTAAAAAAATGCCACATTTTAAAGTATTATAAGTGTTCTTCATACTGTCGTTTACTTAACACTATATATTAGAGATTGCACTATATATGTTATGTGTCAGTAAATGTTTGCCCACTTTATTCTTGTTGATAATTGTAAAATAATCTGTTAAACTGATAAAACCATTTTTCAAAGAAAGGAGTATGTTGTACAGGGAGACTGGAGACATATATTACCCACAAAGGGAGAAGAGAAAATTCCAGGCAATTATGAGTTTACTCTCAAAATTAACCATGTAGCTAGGAAAGCATGTGCTGGGCGCTAGTGGCCTAAGTGGGAGTTCTCCAAATTACTTTCCACAAGAATGTAATGTTTGTTGAAGGATACGTAATATAAGGCACCAAAAAGTTACTTATTTTACTTAATAAAATAAGTAAACTATAACTGTTTCAATTTTTAGAATGTAGAACACACACACACACTTTTGAGAGGGGCATGGGGATGATCATTTTTTAACAGATGTTTTTTCTAATGTTGAATGATCATTGTGATAATGAAAAGTAGAGTCACTCTGCCCT
Source organism: Hydrochoerus hydrochaeris (assembly GCA_004027455.1). Classification (NCBI taxonomy): domain Eukaryota; kingdom Metazoa; phylum Chordata; class Mammalia; order Rodentia; family Hydrochaeridae; genus Hydrochoerus; species Hydrochoerus hydrochaeris. The sequence continues at coordinate 16,064 of PVLA01000532.1, read as the reverse complement.
ACAACCCAGGGGTGACATTACACACGCACCCTTTTTGCAAACATTGTTGAGTATCTTGTTTGCACCAAGCATCACTTAGAGAAACTTTCTGCTACCATTCTGGATGGGACCACTAAAGAAAATGTCCCTAGAAAGAAGCGCTGGTACCACATGTACCCCAGTCTGGATCTCTAGGACAGCTTTCTATATGAAGCAAATGCCTGGCTGTTCCTACGAGCTGGGAGACAAGCAGGAACTTCATTCAATTACATGCTTTCTTCTTGAGAAGTTATTTTCTATCAAGGATACACTTGGCCTTCGGGTTGGCCAGTCCCTTCCAATGATGGCCTGGTGAATTTTCAACAGAGTGTTGGCCAGGACCTAACACTTTTATTTCCTCAACTTCTCTCACGCCAAGCACTGCCACCTCCACAGAGGCTGGCAGCTTCCCAAGTCCAGAATCACACATTCCTAAAACCCTCAGTGCGTGAGGCACTCAAATTTCCCAGACCAGCACCGTGACCACAGTTTCCATTGCTCTCTAGAAGCACATAGATCCTGGAGATTGGAACTTCAAGCTTTGTATCTCAGACCTACGCCCCTTCCTAAGATCAATTCCAAATTGACCTCTAGCACGGTCTACTCCTGCAGTGCCCAGAATCCTCAGTGGAAAGGGCTCCAGTCTTTTATGACCAGAGCATTATGTGAAAGTTAGGTAGAAAACCAAGGCCATTACCTGAATAAATGCAGGCCAAGAGGCACTTTAGTCTGAGACACTGTAAAGCTGAGAGCCTAAAAGGGGCTTAGGGGACTTTTTTGCTTCCCTTCCCCTCAAGTGATCCATGTAATGGCCATGACTCTCTGTTTTTCCCTAGAATGGACTTGGCCTAGATTGCAGAGATATTTTATGCCCCATTTCCTCAGAATTCCTTGGTGACCTAGGAGCACTGAGGTTCTCCTGAGAAGAGAGGCAGGATCCCTTACAGTGTTTTCTGTGTCTAGAGGCTGGGCCTGACCCCCATGTGGCTGATATTCTTCCCTCCTTTTAGTCTAAGGCCATGTTCTCTGAACTCAAACTTCCTGGGCCAGATCCTTGACAGAAAGGTGGTTGTGGCTTCCTTGATCTGAGGAGAGCACTCACCCTCTCATAACTGCCTGGAGCCAGTGTGTCTGGTGGTTCCTAGGTTGTCAGAGCTGGCACCTGCAGTGTCTCTCTGTACCACTGGGAGCTTGTTCCTTAGAAGACAGAATTCTGTAGATGCTGCTTTCAAGAGTGTCCTATGGAAACTGAGGCATGGGGAGTTGGAATGACCTATCCAGGACCACAGCAGAGGGAAGTCCAGCATAGGTGTTCTTGGTGCCATTCTGCCTCATGCCCCAATGCCTGTGGTCAAGGTCATGTTATAATCTGCATTGCAAACAAGGCCAGGGCAGCCAGTGACATTTTGTTGTGGAACCACAAGCTCATACGTAGAGCCAGAGGATGGTGTTCACCGAGGCAAAAACCAATCCCAATGCACTGGGGCGATACACAAGCAGCAGGTCAGGAAGACTTCATGGAGGAGAATAAGTTTTTAGTTTCAGATTAGGGTTTCTAGTGAAAATCAAAACAACAGTGGTTTTTGAGCAGTAGGAGAGAGAGACAGAAGGAGAAAAAAAGAGAGGGAGATAGGGAGAGAGGGAGGGAGAAAGAGGAAGAGTGGAGAGGAGAGACAGAGACCTAGACAGAAAGAGAGAGAAACTGTAGTGTTCTCTGAGGTGGTTGCCTGGATATCCACGGTGCAGGATGGATGTGGCCACTTGTGCCAGCTCAAGGACCCAGGCACCTTTCATTTTGTTGCTCTACAAAGGTGCTGGGTCTTGGCACCAATTGCATGTTCCTGCTGGCAAGAAAGGCGGAAGGAGTCAGTTCCAGGTCACATGGCTGTATCTGGCATGGAGGATGACTGGAGATGTTTTTCATTTTTAGCCACGTGCCCCCCAGAATCAGGGGGCCTGGGTATCAGGAGACCAACTCCATGTTGTGCAATAGAAGGGTTACTTGAGCTGCAATGCAGTAGGCAGACAGAATTTAGCAGGTGGAGAAAAGAGAGAAAAGAGTAGTCTGCAGGAACGGTGTTACAGAAGCACTGTGATGGAACAGCACCCATGAGTTTGGGAGTGGCTGAATGAGGCATGAGGGAACAATCTCCAGTGGAGAACTGGGACATTCTGCAGTGTCTTCCTGACAGCCAGAAACACTGCCCAGTTTCCTGAGATACTTCCTGAGTTACAGCTCATGGCCAAGAATATCTTTCCCCAAGAAAGGGTAAAGTAGAATAGAAGGGTTTTTTTTAATTTGTTTGTTTTGTGTTTGGGTTTTTTGGTGGAGGATAGAGGAATGCAGTGCAGAACCGAAGAACTCACTTGGCCTGGGCAGGTAAGGGCTGGATAAGATGTATAGGATGAAAGGGAGGCTGTGCAGGTGTGGGTGCCTGCAAAGATACCCAACCAGGAAAAGGCTAACTTCCCATCTGTCTGCCTGGGCCTGGCTGTGATGTCTCCAGTGAACCATCACTGGCAGCCATACAGTTGGCTTATACTTATGGAGACTCACATGGTCTCCATGTTAATTGTCTGTTCTCTCTCAGTGGAATATAATACTCATAAGGGCTGGGGTTTTGTTGGTTGCTGTGTCATAGCACCTTGAATAGTCACAGAGCAGGCACTTGACATTTATTAGATGAATGAATGTACTAATTAATGAACAAATCATTTATCTATAATAAATCACTTTGTAGTGCCCACAAAGATATCTGAATGATACCTGAGAATATGATGCTCTCATGACAGTTTACTAGAAGAGATGTTGACTGCCATGGTAACAATAGTAATTGCTGCATAACAGTTCACTCTTGGCTGGTGTTTTTAGCTGGTCTTAGCCACCAAGACTCAACAAATCTAACTGCCTTACCTAAGGTCACTGGGCAGGAAGAAACAAAACTAGAATCCAAACCCAGGTCTTCTAGCGCCACAACTGTTCTTCCTACTTAATTCTTGTCTTGCATAACAATCTCTGGATTTTTGATTAGTTCTCAGCTATAGATATGTCCACTTTAGAGGCTGTAATAACACTGTCCAGGCTGATGGGAAAATCTGTCAGTCAAGGGTTTTTGGTCTTCCTACAGAGGAAGAAGAACTGGTCTTGACAGGGACCTCAGCAGATGCTGGGACACTCCACTAGGTACATTTTGCATGTTGCCTACATTCATCTTCATGGAGATCCCATGAGAGCAAGACTACCACTTACTTTTATGTATGTTAGAATTTTGGAATTTCTTTGCTTTTCTCTGGATGCCAAATTGCTGAACCATCAAATAGAAATTGGTACTCTTAGTATTCAGAGATGGTGGGAAGTAGCTGGAATAAGCTTGAAGAGGAAACATATGTGCTGCCAAGGAAAAAGTCTTGTGGGCAAATAATACCAGGTCTTGATGGTAGGAGACTTAATTTCTCCTCATGCATTTTTTCTTATTAACAAAAAATAGTTTCACCCCTGAATGCTCCAATCTTAGCAGCACAGGATGTGTGGTGTATGGACATCTGGACATAGTTGGTAGTGCCACAAACAAGTAATGAGGGATCTAACCTAGATAACCAACTATAAACTTAACTTTAGCCCAGAATCATAGCAGTGTACAGTACAAGGTGTGATTGAAAAACATAGTGAATGTTCAAATTTTTAAAAATTACTGTAAAAGATGATTGATATTATTCTCCCTCAAAATACTTCCTTTCATTTCAAATACATTTATCTCATTGTTCTTGCCAGTTTCTAAAACAGTTCTGGAAATTCTCTCTGGTGAGTCTCTTTATGAGATGTGATAAAAAGAAATAACTGCTGTTACCAACTGGCATCCAATGGAAGGAGAGGCTTGTAAAAAACATTATGAGGTGTCCTCACCCACCTTGTTCACTGGATATAGCACTGTGCAACTTCTGACTCTTCCCCAAAGTTAAAATGACCATGAATGGTAAATGTTTGAGTCAATTCAGGACATTGAGGCAGCCACACAATGCAAAAAATGACTGAGGAAAGACTTCCAGAACTGTTCCAGAAAGTTGCATGCATGAAGTGAAGGGGTGTATTTGAAAGGCAATTAAGGACAAAGTGTCTTTTACAGTGAATCCTTAAATTTAAACATTCACCATGCATGATCAGTCCCATGTATATCAGAAGTGATAAGTATTAAGTTCCAGATGACATTTTCCTTCTCTGTACTGGAAACAAACCAGGCTTGTCCTGGGTCTTGGGCCTGGGAGTGGGGTGGGGTGAGGTGAAGGTCCTGGATCTGTTTCATACTGGTAGACTCCATGAAATCTGGCAGAAAAAAGGTGGGGCAGACTGGGTGGGGTCCTGGAGGAGACAGGACAGACTGGACAAGGACCAGTCCAGGATATGAGGACAAATGGCAGGTAGATGGTGGGGGTGGGGTGGGGGAATGTGCAAAGGGTCAGGATGCAGTGGAAAGCACACCAAGATCTAGGAATGGGAGTCAACAAGAGACCAATCACAGGACCAGCTGTGCTCAGTGGCTGGCTCATCAGAGCTCAACCAGCCATGTTCAGGACACCAGCTGGGAACATGGTGCTGGGTAGGACATACCCTCACAGGTCCTTATGGAGCAGACTCTGGATGGACTCCCTGGTGCAGCTCCACATGCGTGGGCTACACATCTGGCCCTTCCAAGATATAGAATCTTTTGTCCTACTGTGGCTGGTGTGGCTCTTCCCTGCTGTGTACCTCACCTCCCAAAGCCTGAGCATCATCTGCTTCCTCAAACGGTTCACCCCAGTGGTCTCGCTTGCTATTCCACTGTGGATGGAACCCTGAGACACACCTGTTCCTGGACACACCTGTGGCCATCACCAAACTGATCCTCCAAAGAACACATCAACTCAAAGCAGGAAGTCCCTTCCCTTTCTCATGTCTCACCACCCTCCAACTTGGCATCTGCCTTTCACCACTACAAAGCCCCCATGCACAGAAGCAATACTGGAAGAACACCCACGTGTGCCCCTTAACTACAGAACTTGACACATACTTCTACCCTACATGCTTCTAGACCCATCTAGCACTATGGTTCTCAAAAGGCCAGAGACTCAGAGCCACCAAAGTCCTCTCCTCCCTCACTCTTTCTGCAAAACACCCAATGAGTCCAATGGCAAATTTATCTTGAAAAATTCTCCCATCTTCTACCGTGTCACACAGCTGAGAGAAGGCCTTCAAGTGGAACCTTGGCATCTGAGTGCACCCAGTGTACTCTTCCCAAAATTCGAACTAGTTCCTTATCCTTGGACACCTTGCTAATGCTCCAGAAGATGAATACCCTAGTCTTCATCAGAAATTCAAGGCTTCAGGAGACAGCTTTATGGTTTGGATAAAAAGTGTCTCCCAAAAGGCTCATGTGTTCATAGGTGGGGTTTTTGGAAGGTGACTGGATTGTGGGATACTAAGCTCAACAGTGGATGAACCCATGGATAAGTTCATAACTGAACTGCTCTTAGGAGGTGGGACCTGGTTGGAAGATGTAGGCCCTTGGGTTGTATCTTGGAAGGACATAATTTCCTTTGGTTCTTCCCCTTTTTTCTGCTTCTTGGCTGCAATAAAGTGAGAAGATTATCACCTTATGCCATGATGTTTCTGCCCTGAAGCCAGCCAACCATGGACTGAAACCTCTGAAATCATGAACCATGATTTACACTTATCCCTTTTAAGTTGTGGATGTCAAATATTTTGTTCCAACAATGGGAAAGCTGACTAATACATGGGCCTTGCTCTCTCCTCTGTCTCCCTTTCTCTCTTCTGATGTTAATCTCCAGAGAAGAGGATTTGACCAGAGTCTGTGGATGGGCTGCAAAGTCTGCAAACTACCAACATTGTGCACAAAATATTGGGCATGTCTATATTTCCTAGAACCACTTCCTAGCTTCCCACTGGCTCCAAAGTGTCCATGACCCAGGTTCAGGAATCCTTTGAGCAGTGTCTCTTCAATGCCAGTTTGTTGGAAGGTTTCAAACACATTTGATCATGACACATAGTAAGAAATACATTGTAATTATATGTAAAATACATTTTTGCAAAATTGCTCTTCATATGTACACTCTGGTTCTTAGTAGTTTAGTTATTTCCTTGGGTTGAGGATATAGCTCAGTAGGTAGAGCACTTACCTGGCACGCATTCAGGAGGCCTTGGGTTCAATTCCCAGTACCTTGGAAGTATTGGGGAAAGGAGGAAAAAAACTATTCCTTTTTATTTTTTTAATGCTGATGAAATTGATTTAACAGCCTACCCACCAATAAAATTCAACCTAGAGTTTAAAATCATTGTCTTTGTGGTCCTCTCTTATTTTGGGTGCCCTTAATTATTTTTTGTCTTAAGTTCTATCAGGATTACTAGCTCTTTGAGGGCAAGGACCATGACTTAAACAGTTCTGATACTGCCACAGTACATAGCAGCCACTTTAGAGACATTTATTGTTCACTGAAACAAGGAAACCACTGGACTAAATGTGGGAAAGTCCTAAAACAAAGGTTCCTCAGCCACTGTCTTATGCATGGAATGTAAAAATAATTATTTGATGGAGCAGAATTCACTGGGTTACATTTGGGGATTTGGTGGGGTGGCATCTGTGGTCTGATTCAGTAAAACTACTGCTGATATGAGTCTGTCTCCTACGGCAGGAGATACATGGACCAGTGCAGTAGGCAATCTGTTAACCTGAGAATAGCACAGCAGATACATGCTACATGCTACATGCTACAGAGGTCTCCTGCTCACTAGCAGCAGGAGAAAAGCCAAATTAGCAACGGGATAATGCTGCTTTGTTTAAAAAAAAAAAACAAAACAAGGTGAGAAAGTAACTTTTTATTATTAAATCTATCACTTTACTTTTGAGCATTTGCTGTTCTCTGCTATGTTAGTGCTACAACTGGCAGAGAGCTTTAACTATGTAGCTTCTCATCTCCAGAGCTTGGTAAACAAGGGGACTTATAAACACTGACAGACCAGATGATCAGGGTTGAAACTGGTGTGGACTCAAAAGGAGGAATTCAGGAAGGGAGAGAGGCGCTAAAGAGGTGAATTCATCACTCTAACCCAAAGCTAAAGTGCTGAACTTATCTTGATATAAACAATACTGCAGGAAACCCGGGCTGCGTCAGCTGGAGGACCTCCGCCAGCTACAGTGACGGCCTCAGAGAAAGAGAAGCTGCCTCACTGGCTTGTGTGCAGAATGCCAGGAATCTAGATGGGATATTGCTCTGTGTTACTCTCACCTGGGCCTGTGGAGCCCCTACCTCAAAGGGGGAGGCCTTGTCCTGCCTGGCGCAAGTAAACCCTCTTGAATGTTCCAACCTGGCCCCCACCACCCATCACATGCAGACCAGAAGACAAAGGACTCAGCATCTGCAACGTCTGAGGTGAGAAGAGCATCCCTGTCCGTGTGGCCATGGTCACAAAGGCACTGACACTGTGTGACTTTTAGATTCAGGACACAGTGTGTACTTGGGGAGTGGTGGTTACTCTAGTTTTTGTTTTCTTCACCCCACTGATACACTGATGTAAGCTGCTTGCGTTTGCCTTTTTGGCCTCCTACACAATGGTGTAAGGCTTAGGAGGAAAGAGCAGCTAATAAATAAGGACCAGCCGAGATGCCCAGCATCCTATGCATGCCCAGTTCTTTGCCATGGACCAATGCAGCAATGGAAAGAATCCAGGCTCCAGGATGGAGTTAACTTGGAAAAGCACATGCATTTCATTTTTCAAGTGGAATTTGAAAGCCCATTGCTCCTAACCCTAACCCTAAGCTTAGGCACAGCAGAGCACATTGTACCTCTTTCACAAGACTGTACTGTTTCTTCCCTTCCTAACTCACACCCCTTGGTGACTCCTGAGCTCAAGGTGATTTGCCAGTCATCCTAAGGGCAGCAAGGAGTGAGCCATGTGGAGGATCCCTCATCTGTACCCCGCTGGCTGTGTACTACAGTGGCAAAACTACTTTCTGCTCTCTGTACTCCAAAAACATGAGAACAGGAGAAAATGTTTGGCTGGGAATTCTTTAATAACACAAAATAAATTCAGCTACAAGTTGTTTTGTAACTGCTCTCCAGGGTACAACTGCCAGCCTTTGACATACTCTCAGGAGACTCATGCTTTTAAAAGGAGGTTTAAAATTCCCACCCTACAGTAAATGTACTCTTCAATCATTTTGTACTGAAAACATGGCCGGAGAGCTGCCATATAAACCCACTGCCCCATCACATAAACACTCGCCCTCTTCCACAGCCTTTCAATCACACTATGTTTCCCTGGGGTTTTGGGAGAGTTGTTTTTATTTGTTTATTCTTTATGTTTTTCCTGATGCATTGGAGTGCAGCTGACTCCCGCACTTCAGATAGCCTCACATCATTCAGCACAAATCACCCACTCGCAGCAACTGCCACCAACTTGATTCATTCCCAGAAGTTACAGGATACCAGCTTCACCACCCTGAGAGTATCAGTCCTGTGGCCTCTGATAGCTTTCCAGAGAAGGAGGGGACGAGGGGACAGCACCTCCTCACCAGCCAGCCTGCTGCCCTTCTGCAGCTGCACCCTTTCCATCTGGCCACAGAGCCATCCAGGACAGAGGTGACAGTCCTAGCCTCCTCTGCTGTCACATGAGAAGATTCTAGGTAGTGGGTACATGTGCAGAAGGGCCTCCTGGGTGCATGTTGCTCTTCTTTGTTGCCTCTCCCTTTTTCTGTCTAAAGCATGGCACTGTCATCTTGGGCTGTGAGGAAGTGGCAACACCCTAGGGAGGGCCAACCAGTGTGCAGAGAGGACTCCAAAGGACTGAGTGGGCCGCTTCCCTCTTGACTCAGTCTATGTGAGAGAAATAAACTCCTATCTTGTTTGCTTTGGGTTAATGCTGGGCTGTCTGTTCCTTGGAATGGAATCCCTCCCACACCCCTTGCTATAACAGCTTTGTTCCAAGACAGAGTTGCTCCCTGGAAATGATTAGCTTTGAGCATATCTAATTCTCTAGATCCTATCTACAAGGCCATTCCTCAAAGTGAGACCATAAAAATTCAAGTCATCACCTAACAGCCTTCAAATAGTTTTCAGAAAAGCAGAGGAATCATTTCACTCCTTTCAGTTCTTTTGGGAGCAAGGCCTCTGTCCCAGTACTGAGCAATACTATAGCTGAAACAGCTGTCAATGGGACAGGCTAGACTCCCAGGGCAGGCTGTCAGTATCACAGTGGAGGGAACAGGCTATGTCACCGGTGAGGGAGACCTGTGAGGGAAGCACAGGGACCCAGAGACACAGCCTGGGCACTCAGCCTGGAGTTCTGCAATTGCCATGCAAACAGAAAACCAGAGATGACTAACAGCACCTTCTTGTCATGCCTTGGTCAAATTTCTTTGCAGCAAGTGTAGAGGTGTTTGTAGGGTATGCAGATAGCCAAGACTGCTCAAGGGAGAAATGTGTACACAATCTGGAAGACAGAGGTAGAATGATTTGCTGGAGTACTCTGTGAGGATGGGGCAGCAACATTGGATACTGGGTCACCCCACTCTGGAGGCAGCAGCTAGACTCATGACATCTTGACTTCCTCAGTTTTTCATTTCTCTAAGTGCTAGGCTAGATACAGTCTAGCTTCATGGTGGAAGGCATCAATACCTCCTGTCTATATGCTGGGACAAACACAGATGCTGGGTCACTGAGGGGCCCACTTTGTCCTGTTTTACCCCCTCAACTGCTCACCTGCTGACCTACCAAAACTCAGGTCTGAGACACCTTGAAGAGCTGCCTCAGCAGCAATGCTTATAGCCCCAAGTCAACACTTTCCTCTGATCCTGAAAGATACCCTTCCCTTCCTGTTCCCCACTCTGAATGCCTCCTGTCAGTGTCTTATTCCTTTAGAGTCATGATCATTCTGCTTCCCTTTTTCAGGTCCTGGTCCATTCCAATAACAATGCTATGAAATCCCAGAAAAGGCTGCAGATTTTTCCAGATTGAAGAAAATTATGGCCAGGACCAGTAAAAGCAGCGAATGGTCATGGGATGTCTGTGTGGACTTTATGTTATTAGACAGTAGTGCTGAGTGTGATAAGTTGCTGAAGTTTTTAAGGGTGAATGGCCAGGATGTTGACAACTTTCAGCCAAAACTCTGAGTAACACCTACACCTGGAGAAGCAGGAGGCAGAATGCCCCCTCGAAAACCCCTAGGAGAGGTGGACAGGGTGACTTTTACTAGACTTGAAACTTTTCTGAGGGATGAATTCTTTCCAAAATAAAACGTAAGGAAAAAATATCTAAAGGTTATAAAACCTAGTGAAAATAAACAATATCTAGGGCATCCAAGGAGGTCCCACAGAGAAGAAGAGAGAGCAGACTCCTGAAGGGTCCTTGAGATGCCCAGGCTAGATACCCCCAAAGATAGAAGGCAGGGACCCACGGCCTCCTCAGGCCCTGAGGACAAGCTGCTTGCTGACTTTATCTGCTATTTATGGTGCTGTCACTTCTCCATCTAAAGTCCTGAAATAGAGTGTTGAAGGAGCAGCCACTGCCTCAAGGGAACCTAATAAAGCGTTTGTCTCCAAACAATCCCTCTCCTCTCTGCCATACTCTCCGCCATAAGTACTCCACACTTCCTACTCCTTTCCCCCAGCACATGTGCATGAAAACAAGACCACAGGACCCTGTTCATGAAGAGCTAACCTCTCCCTGTGGTCACTGCCTGCCTAAAGATGCACCACAGGCGTGTGAGTTGACCTGGATGGAGTCATGCTATTTTAAACTGCATTTGAAGGACCCCCTTTCCATTGGGGTGGAGCCCCAGGGCCTGTCTCCTCCAACAAGGCAAACAAGACCAAGAGCTGGCACAGCATGCTTGAATCTTTCTCTCCTCCTGCCTGTAGGAGGTTCTCTGGGGTCCTGGGAGGACAGCTGCCATCGACAGGAGAAGACACCTCAGATTGCCTGTGGGGCTCCTTTGCCTGAGACTTCTTGTCTTTTCCGCCCCCCATGTTTCTAATTTTAAATTGGTGTGTAGCAATTCCACATACTTATGGGGTGCAGTATGATAATTCAATCTATGTACAGAATGTGTAATGATCAGGTTAGGATAATGGGCATCATTATCACCTTGAACATCTATCATTTCTTTGTGCTGGGAACATTAAAAGTTCTCTCTACTTGCTAGTGTGAAATGTTCAGTACATTGGCCAACCCCAGCTACCATACTGAGCTGAGCATCAGAACTCATTTTTCAGATTCAAATGCTCCAGTACCCATTAACTACCCTCCTTCCATCTCTCCCTCTCACGCTTGCCAAGACTAAAATAACCACTATTCTATTCTCATCTTCTATGAAATCAAACTTTAAAGTATCAGTGAGAACATGCAGTATTCCTTTCCATTTGGTCTTCCAGATTTGTGATTGGATGCAGTGTCAGTCTCCAAGAGTGGCTCTAACAAATACATGAGATGATCAAAAAATACAATGAGGGTTTAAATCACACATTGCCATTAATCCTCCTCAAAATACTTTCCCTTGCTTCACACACACCATCTTTCTCGTCACTTTCCAAAGCAACTCTGAAAGTCCTCCTTTGTGAGTGTCTTTATGAGATATGATAAAAAATATGATGAATGTTGCTGCCAACTGTCATCCAGTGGAAGGGCAGGCTCATAAAAATATTTTTGTGTTTTCATCTACCTTATTCATTGGACTAGTACTGTGCAACTTCTGGCTCTTCTCCAAAGTCAAAATGATCATGAAAGATCAACATTTTGAATTGACTCAGGACATTGAGATAGCCAGGATAGTGCAACTAAAAATACTCACGGAAGAGGACTCCCAGGACTCATTTAGAAAGTGGTAAGAATGGTAGGATAATTGCATTCAAAGTGAGGGGATTCATAGCAATGTGTCTTTTACTATAATATATTTTTTTAAAAATTTAAGCATAAACCATATTTCTCTATAATACTTCATATATCCTAGGGTGTGTAGCTTTAACAAGAATTTATTTCTCTGAGTCTGGAGGCTGGATGTCCATTGTTGGCTGATTTGGTTCCTATCAAAGGCTCTGCTTGCACATATCACCTTCTCACTGTGTCCTCGTGTGGTGGAGAGAGAGCTCTCTGTAGCAAGTATCATTTTAAAGACTTCATTTAGCCAAAATTACCTCCAAAAAGGCCCAGTCTCCCAATACAATCTTATTTAAGTTTCAGACTTCAGCATATGAATAGAGGGGCACAAACCTTGAGTCTATAACAAATGTGAGCTCTGCGCACCCCTTCTTTGGCCAGTTGAAGTTTGGTCACTGCTCTCAGCTGCCCTGGACCTTGGCTCTCATCTCCCCCTTATTGCAAATGAAGTCCTTGATATCACCAGCTACAGTTGGCAAAAGGCCCTGCTTCCTCTGAAGGGCTTGAGGAACTGAGGCCAAGGAAAGTAAGGCATAAAGTGGCTAACTCACTACACAGAGAGGGGACCAGGCGGGCAGACCACCCACAAGGTAAGGCCTGTTAGTGAAGAGTGAGACTCTCCAAGTGGCATGGGAGCCCTTGTCAGGCACTCCAGAACTCTGAAGTTCCCACCCCGGGCACCAGAACCCTCATACAAGAATGCCATTCAGCTTTTTTGCTCACTGCTGCGTGCATACCCTACAATCCAGAATGTTTTCCTTGGAACTGGCCCTTGATCCCGTCATGCTGAGCTTCCTTTGTACTGAGCCAGTGTTGTTTAATGGAGCAGCCTTGATTGTTTTGGAGATAGGCGCCTTTTGGAAAGAGGAGGGTCTGTGTTGTGCCTAGATGACCTTGGCTGGCTTCCTGTATTTTTTCTGGGAACTCCTTCTTCCTGTGGGTGTCAACTTGAGTCTCACAGAGCTGCAGTGTGCAGCATGTGAGACCCTTGCCCTGGGCAGCTTCAGGGCCTCCATCCCACAAGGCCTCACCTGAGGTCCCGGAAGAGACTGTAGGGCAGTTGGAGGCGAAGATGACAGTGCCTGGAAAGCCTGGATGTGAGCTGCCAGGCTGCCTTGCATTCTGGAAACGGGGACATATCAATTTCCAAATGTGATTCCAGGGGCCTCTGGCTTTCCTCTGCTCGGCACAGGCTCTGGGCCCCTTCCTTCCTGTCCCCGAACTGGCCCTCCTCCCCTGGCAGCCCTTCCTCTCTCAGGGAAGGTCAGCTTTCCATGGAAGAATGACCATTGTTCCTTCTCAAGGAAGAGGCCTCCCTCTCCAGTCCCTTTTTGCATCCTGCTCCTGGAGCCCAAGTTCCGCTTAAAGGCCAGTGTTATTAGGGCCTTATTTCCACCTTTCTCTACCTCTGCCTTTCCTTGCCTGGACCCACTGGCCTCTTACGCCTCTCTTGATGCCTATTACTTGGTCAACAGACTCCCTTCATGTCCCCCGCAGCAAGGCCCTTAACTGGGATTTACCTAGGTACCTCTACCATCTCTTTCCCTACCTTTTTACTCCACCAGTCCCTGGCACATTTGCCCAGGAGCTAGTGTGAGAGACAGCCCCTGAGCTCCTTCCAGCACCTGTCATTCAAATGAGCAGGTGTCCCAGGGACACAGGCACCTCTAGGAGTTATGCCTCTCTCCCATGCTTCATGGCAGGGTGAGTTTCAGGTTGTGTCCTTATCATGGACTCATGAGGCCACTTACTTGCCTTCCAGCTGCTCCTTCCTGGAGGACCATTTTTTTTGGATGACTTATCCCTAGGGGCAGACCTGAGTCCTTCCGCACCCAAGGCCTAGGAACAGTGTTGGCTGACGTCCTTCATATCTTTAGCAGCCAAATACTATTTTCCATTTACCTCTAGAAGCTTAATTCTCTCTGAACCCTGAAAAAGGTCTACCAGAATCATTTTCCTACATATAAGTGTGCACAGTGGGGAGCAGAAGGCAAGCACCCTAGAATGTAATACCTACCCTGCAAGGGAGCCTTGAGGACACACCTTCCCTCATCAGACACCTGCCATGCCCAGCTTCCTCTCTCCTCTGTGGCCCTGCTGTGAGCAAGTTGGCAAGAATGTCTGGAACAGAGCTTTTGGCACAGTTGCCCTCTGCTCCCTGCCTATCTCACCCCCACTACCGTCACCAGAAAGAGAGAGAGACCTGCTGTGAGGACTTTGTGATCTTATGTTGCCGGGACTGTGAAATGTCCAATAGACCGTGTTTTATTCAGTGTTGAAGGAAGATCATGCTGTGTGCATACCTGGGCTGCCTAGGCCTGCAACGGGTCTGAGTGTGGCTGCTCTTTGCCATTTGACCCTCACCCTGAAGCCTTCTGGACCTTGCACTTCTGCTGGTGCCAGGAGACTCCATGGTTGTCAGCTCCAGGACCAAGAGAAAGGGCATGTCCCTGGGACCTGTGCGTAGGCCTGTTCCCCCTCCTGTAAGGCCTGGGTCTAGCTTGAGACAGCAGATGTCTGACTTGTACTACTAACTTGCAAAGTAATTCTGCACTAGGGAGCTAACGTCACTAGTGTTTTTATTTGATACCTGGTATAACAAAAACATCACTTCTTAGGGCTTTACCGAGGACCAAGTGAGATGACAAGTTGACCGTATATGGAGCCAGCATATGGTGTACTCACAGGAAATCATAAAATATCAACACTCGTTATTGTCTTGAGGGTTATGACAATATGACAGATTGGAGGACTGGATGCCATAACCCATGTGTATCCCTGAAGGATTCCCTTGCTACTATTAAGTTGTAGAGACAGGAGAGGTGACCTGGAGGTGACCCAAGGTGACCAGGGGACCTTGATCTCTGAAAAAATGTCATCATTTTGCTGAGTTCCTGAATCTACTGCCAGTAGGTCAGGAGGTTGTTTTCTAGAGCTAACACCACAGTCCAATTGTCTGACACTGTGTAATTAGAGAAGCTCATTGACACAAGTTTTCTGTGCCTTTCACAAGTTGATCCTCAAGTTCTTGGAAGCCTGGAGGGGATAAAAGTTCTTCTCATTTCTAGATTTGGGTCCCAGAGAGCCTCTGCCTCCTGACCCACCACTGTCTTTGGTCTTCTGCACCCAAGAAAGGATGTGAGACCTGGCAAGGAGAACAGCCGTTACCCACATGCATGCAAATGTCTCTGGAAGGTCTTTCCTCTCCAAATTCAGCTCTGTGGCTGTCCCCCTGTAGTGTAAGAATTCAGTGACATAAGACAGAGACCTTAAGACTGGATATCTGGTTAAAGAACACATATGCTGAATATTCCTTAGAAACAAATGATCCAGTGGCCTCTTGGGGACAACATGGTCAGAGGGGACATGTGCTAGATGTCATTACCCTCAAAAAGACACTGCTCTGTGGGCCCTAGGTCAAGTGGGCTGGATACACACAAAAATCCACCAGGCATGGTTGTCACGGGAATGACAACACGGGGAACAGGGCATGTGGAGAAGGGGCCAAGGGTCTACAGGGCAGACTCTGGTGTCTACAGCCGCTTACTCTGCCTAGATTTTCTGTTCCCTGGTGAAATCAGTGTAAACAAACAAAGGTCACTTATATGATGCATTTTTCTAAAAATTTCTAATCCAGTCTGCTAGGTTACTTTCCTTCAGTTTTTTAAAAATTTTTTTATTTAAAGACACACAAAAGCATGTAAAAGTTAGAGATAATACAGAATTCTAAAAAAAAAAAGATAAACAATAAGAAATCACTAGTTAATAAATTACATATTGTCCTCTTAGAAATAGTTGCTCAAGTTACAAAATTAAAGCATACAAAGTAGATAGTCAAACAGTGAGAGTGTAAACAGCTACGCATGTATGAATCTCTGCATGTATTTCTATACTTTTTGTACAAGAGGGAAAAACAAAACTTAGCAAGACAAAACAAAACAAATTCCTATAAAAACATGAAACCAAAAAGTTGTATAAAACCACAGTACAAGGTGATCTACAATGATTATTGTGTTGTTTCTTATGCTTAATAGAATGTCTATATCATCAGGCATAATTGAATATAGTGGTATAATTGAGTAAAGCAGTAAATAACAATATTAGTAAAAATAAAATATTGTCAA